>CM065685.1:57148635-57238635 GCA_017654935.2 Phymorhynchus buccinoides
CGTATCTCGATTTTTTGGGGGGTTTGAGTTAGATACATAGTCAGATCTCTAATTTTTTCCCGCCACCTTCCACCAAAAGATCGTATCTCTAACGACTTTCTATCTGGGGTAAAATTAATTAGGTTGTGTAAATGGAAGAAAAACTCTTAAGTCCGAAATTCAGATCTTTTTAAGGACAAAAACCTTGTATCTTTGACAAAAAATTTAAAAGTAATTTTAACAAAATGTAGAACTAAACTCACAATGTCTTGTACAACATATTCATCATAGTAAATCAATTGTGGTATTCATCATAGTTAATCAATTGTGGTAAACATGTTTAATTTTTAAAACAGTTTTTTCATTTTTCTCAAATCTACTAAAATTGAGATACGAGGTTTTTGAATTTTACTGACAATATACAAGTAAAGCAGGCCATAACAGGGAAAAAAAATAGCTTCAGGATTCCTTTTTCTGCCGATTCAGAATCATCCTGAGCTCCCGCTGAAAGGTCTTGGCTGGCTGGGTCACTGTAGATATGGTTTGTTTTTGTTTTGTTTGCGACCTTCGGACCTCGACCATAACAGTATCAAAACTTCAAATTGTTGATTGTGGATACTTTAATAGAAGAAGAAGAAGAAGAAGAACAGACACCTGCCTTCAACTTTGAGCGCGGATGGGATAGCGACAACCAGGTGTGTGTGGACATTTTCAATTCATATCCATTCACTTTACTCCCATGCTGTTCATTGAGTCCCAACTCTCAATCATAATGTAGCCCCCCCTCTCCTCCTCCCCCCCACCCCCAACTTTCTAAAAAAAGAAATTGACCTATGGTTAACTCATTCAAGTTGTTCCGGCCATATAATGTCCAGAATTAATAGATAGCTGTCAATTTTATTGATGCATTTGCTTCAAGGGAAGTAAATCTGTGTGTCACACCATACCTTGGTCACTTCTAAACTCGCTTTGTTCCCTTAGACCACAATTTTGCCTCTGACTTTGCTTTTGTAGTGGTTCGTTGTGGGGGAAACCAATCGGTGTAGTCTGAGTTTTTTCTATATAAAGTCTATATATATTTTAAAAAGTCTGATCTACCACTTCCCTATGTCTAAACCTGAAGTAAAAACCCGTAGTAATCTTCTTTCATTTCTCCTTTTGTTTATGTTTATGTTTTGTTTTGTGTGTATGGCTGGAGTGATTTGTGAGTTTTTTTGAATAATTTCAAAATCGTTCGTTGCGATGCGAATGAGTTAATAAAGTTTACATTGATTCGTTTTGACTACTACCGTAAAATGCGGATTATAAGCTGCTACTTTTTTCCTCAACTTTGGTCCATGCGGCTTATAGACTGATGCGGATTATCTGTGGGTTGTTTTTTTCCATTCTACATTTACAGTATTTAAATCTGTTTCTGGCCACATTCTTCAGCCTATTTTGAGTTTCAAAAAACTGGTTTTGGTAATCAATAGATTCAAATCTCATGTTTAAAGTGTCCTGAACACATTAAATACATGTACTTATGTTCTGATAGGCAAAATTTCTATTTTTGTGTTGGTTTGTACACATACATTTTTGTCTGCGGCTTATAAACTGGTGCGGCTTATATGTGAATTAAATACCTAATATTTTGTCAATTTAAGGGGATGTGGCTTATATACAGGTGCATATAGTCCAGTTTTCAAGGCAAGTGTCATTCTGATTGCTGATGAGTTTTCAATGTTTGTGTTGTCTCAGGGTGATGTTCTCCACCCAGGACCACCTCACGGTGTGCACCAGCCTGCAGCCCCTGGAGGTCATCTTCACCCACCTCACCATGGCCACGCCCTGGCAACAGCTGGGGGTTGCCGGGCAACACGACCAGAACTGTGTGTTTGACCAGCTGTGGGCCTTGCTGACTGGTGACGGCGTCAGTGAAAGGTGAGGGCTGATTTTAATTTATTGTTTCTTTCTGTTCTTTAACCCTTTCAACGCCAGCCATTTTCAGCCAAAACTTTCCATTAAACTTAACTGGGTAGAGAAAAGAGATTCTGTCTGCAATATTGGGGATTTACCTCTGTGACATGCACCAAATAGGGCCTATTCCTTACCTCCCAAAATTAAGAACATAAGGTCACTGGATACCAGACCCTCATTTGATGCCTTTCAGTGACATGGGTGTTAGATCATTGTGGTGCCAAGAGGCGACAGTGGCGATGAAAGGGTTTTAACCCCTTCCCTGTCCGATCCCGTGGTCTATGTCGTTGATGATGTGATAACTTTTGATGTCATAGCCCTGGAATGATTGTTTTTGTTTAATAGACAAGTCAGGAAAGATAATATATCTCTAGACCATTTTTTCCCCATATTGAGTCTAACATGTCTCTTTTTCATTTTATAATCATAATAATAAAGAAGATATTTTCTCAGATTTTCTGAGGCAGTGAAGGGGTTAAAGTGAAGAAAACAAAGTGACAATTTTAGTGTGTTTGTTTGTTTACACTTGGTTTTGTTGCTACAGTCAGTGGATGCCTGAATTAGATTAATGCCACTAAAGAATCTATAGGTGCTTTAAAGACCCCCCACATCACATTTCACATTCCCTCTTATGCTTGGAAGATTTCTTAAAATTTTAGTGTGCTTGTTGATTTACACTTGGTTTTTGTTGTTACCAGTCAGTGGATGCTATGCCTGAAATTAGATTAATGCCCTAAAGAATCTATAGGTGCTTTAAAGACCCCCCACGTCACATGTCACATTCCCTCTTATGCTAGGAAGATTTCTTAAGATTTCTTGCCAGCTATGTAAGAGGGAAAACACGTGAAAACCATGATTTTGACACATGAGTGTGGTGGGTCTTTAATGCTATGAGTCTGTCTCTCTCTCTCTCTCTCTCTCTCTCGACTTGTCACGTGGTGTTATTTCTTTCTTTTTTTTGTTGTATTAATAATAATATGATTTGTTTTGCTTTTCTATATGTTATTTGTTATGAAGTTGATACATTTTGCCAACCCCCCTTGTCATCAGACCTTGTTTGGTAATGACAATAAAAATTGTCGGATCGAGTTCTCTCTCTCTCTCTCTCTCTCTCTCTCTCTCTCTAACTGATTACTTTGATGCCTTGAGGTTGAATCATATTTCGCTTTTTGTTTTATTCTGGTCTTGTTTTTGTTTTTTGGTCCCTGAAGGACAGATTGGAAAAAATAGGCTTGGTAGCCTAAAATGTTAATCCTTGTCAAATAAAGTTTTTCAAGTTTCAAGGCTCTCTCTCTCTCTCTCTCTGTATGTTAACGGCAAGTATGAAAATGGCTACTGTATGCCAATACTTTTACCCCGTTGTAAAATAAAGGTTCATTTTATTTCTTCTTTCTTCCATTTTTCTCAGTCTTTCTGTATCCATCCTCACCTTAGTTCACCCCTTCCTCCCTCGACCCCCCTTCCCTGCATTCAAAGTTCCCCTTCTTCCCCCCCCCTTCCCTACCCTGCCCCCCCCCCCCCCCTCCCTTTCACCTTTTTCATGTTTTTTTTTCCCTCTACCCTTTTCTACCCTTCTTCTGAAAGAGCCCTTTTCCCCCACTATTAGGTATTATAGGTACTTTATAGTCACAGATGCGTCTCTGTGAAATTCGGGTTGCTCCCACCTGGCGAGCGCGTCGCAGCCACAGGCGTGCCCGTGCCACCCAATTTTTATAAAAAAAATTTGCATGTGATTTTTGTGTGACTGATGAGGAAGGAAAGGGGGTGGGGTGGGTAAATTTTGACCAAATGACAACTTTTTCGTTGCCACTGGGATTAATGTGTGCTAAGTGCATGGGCACACGGGACCTCGTCTCATCCGGAAGACTCCACGTTCAGACCGTAAGGCCTAGTACACTTGTACGTTTTTAATTAAATTGTTTGATGATTGTCACAAAACGAAAAAGAAACTCCCAAAGGTGGCAATGGGACCCTGGGATGCATTGACCCCCACCAGCCCTACCAACACAAGAGCAGCCCCACACCATCATTTCATCATGTGTGTGATTTGCAGAAGCCAGGGCGTCGAGTCGGTGAAGATTCTGAAGTGTGCTGCGGATAAAATCCGCCAAGCCCTGAAGGAGTTCCAGGTCCCTGCCTCCACAGGTCAGTATGCTTGCAATTAGGGTTTATACTGAAATTCCTCTGCCCATGACTCATGTACTGAATTGCATGCACCACCTACATGCAATTATTGCTCTTGCTTGTCGCGAAGCAGTACCATATTTTTCTGACTATAAGGCGAATACTTTTTTTTTTCCGAGACCGCTGAATTTCCAATGCAAGTCTCTGTACACAGGATGGGGACAGTGTTAGAATTGCATATATATCTATCATCTGTTTTAATCTGCCATCAATTTTGGCAGAAACAGATTTGATTTTATAAGACCGTGGTTCTGGATGACAAGATGGCCAATCCTGAAGTCGACTCTTTCTATCAGCTTTCCCAATCCTGATTTCAGGAGCATGCCTGGACTACTTTCATCCATATTTCAGACACAAAATACCCTCTCCCTCTCCCCTTTTTTTCTCCATGGTTCCACACCTCCAGCTCCAACTCCCTGCGTTTTTTTCTTTTTAAATGACATTTTTACACTATTTCACTCGATCTAAAATTAACAAAATCAGACCTGTTTACCCCCTACACAAGTCTTGAGTAGTCTGGATAGCTGAAATGAGTAGTTTGGGGTGCAAAATGTGTAGTTTTATTCATTAAACCATAAAATAATGTTCACTGAAAATGAGTAGTAATCAAGAATGAAAGAGCATTATTTTCAGTTTTGAAGAGTAGTAGAGGCCCAAATTGAGTAGAATACTACTCGAAAAGGGTAGAGTAAAGAGGTCTGCAAAATTCCCTTTCCTTTTTGTCCACAGAGGGCAGTAGTGTGGACAAGTTTCTGCTGTTCCTGCCTCCCTGTCACCACGTGCTGTTCAGGGTGTTCCCCCAGGGGACCAACATGGTGGTGTCCCTGGCCACCGACCACTGGAGGGTCCTGCCCTGTGTCAGCAACTTCCTCAACTCCATCGATTCCTCTTCATCGTGAAGCTCTCGTGTTGGTAGGGCAGGTGGTGTCCCTGGCAACAGACCACTGTAGGGTCCTGCCCTGCGTCAGCAACTTCCTCAACTCCATAGACTCCTCTTCATGAAGCTCTTGTGTTGGTAGGGCAGGTGGTGTCCCTGGCAACAGACCACTGGAGGGTCCTGCCCTGTGTTACTCCATAGACTCCTCTTCATCATGAAGCTCTTGTGTTGGTAGGGCAGGTGGTGTCCCTGGCCACCGACCACTTCCTCAGCAACTTCCTCAACTCCATCGACTCTTCATCATGAAGCTCTTGTGTTGGTAAGGCAGGTGGTGTCCCTGACCACTGGAGAGTTCTGCCCTGTGTCAGCAACTTCCTCAACTCCAGTACTTCATGAAGCTCACATGTTGGTAGGGCAGGTGGTGTCCCTGGCCACTGGAGGATCCTGCCCTGCATCAGCAACTTCCTCAACTCCATCGACTCCTCTTCATCATGAAGCTCCCGTGTTGGTAGGGCAGGTGGTGTCCCTGACCACTGTAGGATTCTGCCCTGTGTTAGCAACTTCAACTCCATCGAATCCTCTTCATCATGAAGCTCTTGTGTTGGTAGGGCAGGTGGTGTCCTTGACCATTGGAGGATCCTGTCTTGCATCAGCAACTACCTCAACTCCTCTTCATCATGAAGCTCTCGTGTTGGTAGGGCAGGTGGTGTCCCTGACCACTGACCACTGTAGGATCCAGCAACCTCCATAGACTCCTCTTCATCATGAAGCTCTTGTGTTGGTAGGGCAGGTGGTGTCCCTGACCAATGTAGGGTCCTGCCCTGCGCCACAACTTCGTCAACTCCATAGACTCCTCCAGTACTTCATGAAGCTCTCATGTTGGTAGGGCAGGTGGTGTCCCTGGCCACTGGAGGATCCTGCCCTGCATCAGCAACTTCCTCAACTCCATCGACTCCTCTTCATCATGAAGCTCCCGTGTTGGTAGGGCAGGTGGTGTCCCTGACCACTGTAGGATTCTGCCCTGTGTTAGCAACTTCAACTCCATCGAATCCTCTTCATCATGAAGCTCTTGTGTTGGTAGGGCAGGTGGTGTCCTTGACCATTGGAGGATCCTGTCTTGCATCAGCAACTACCTCAACTCCTCTTCATCATGAAGCTCTCGTGTTGGTAGGGCAGGTGGTGTCCCTGACCACTGTAGGATCCAGCAACCTCCATAGACTCCTCTTCATCATGAAGCTCTTGTGTTGGTAGGGCAGGTGGTGTCCCTGACCAATGTAGGGTCCTGCCCTGCGCCACAACTTCGTCAACTCCATAGACTCCTCCAGTACTTCATGAAGCTCTCATGTTGGTAGGGCAGGTGGTGTCCCTGGCCACTGGAGCATCCTGCCCTGCATCAGCAACTTCCTCAACTCCATAGACTCCTCCAGTTCTTAATAATAATAATAATTACATTCATATAGCACGATAAAAATCATGCTAAAAGCAAGCTCTCAGCGCTTTGCAAACATTGATAAAACTATATTTAAAAAATTAAACAAATTGACACACCATGTTTCATGCAATGACATAAAATAAAAGTAACATTATTTAATGACACATGAGAGAAAGAGAGAGAGAGAGAGAGAGGGGGGGTCAGACGGACAGACAAAAAGACGGAGACAAGTGGGCAGGGCAAATGTTAACATGAATAAGACGGAGAGAGAGAGGGGTGGGTGGGAGGGAGAGGGAGACAGAGAGGGGAGAGAGAGAGGGGCCAGACAGGCAGAGCATAAGGAAACAAGAGAACATAATCATCATGAAGATTTAATTATTTCAGTTAGCTTGACTAGTGCTGTGCGCCGGATCGCCTGCCCAACTGTTGCTGACGGCATGATATCGGCAACATTATGATGCAGTTGGGTTTTTTTTTCTGTTTGTTGAGCGCCCATTCTGTTTGTTGAGTGCCCACACACGTGTGTGGAACAAATTGATAAGTACCTGCAATACTGTCAATCGCCTCAGTATATGTATCAAATAACTTCTTTCCTTATCAACCAAAATTAACAGCATAAGGTTATTGGATAACAGACCCTTATTTCATGTCTTTCAGTGACAGGGGTGTTGAATCAGTGTGGTGCAGAAAATGCGACATCAGCGGCGAAAGGGTTAATGACGTATGTATGATGATAAAAGTTAGTCTATGACATTGCTCTGTTAAATCTTTGAATTTTTTTAAAAGAAAATAATGACAAAAAGCTTGCGGAGTCTTGTTGGGTTTTTATTTATCGGTAATAAGTAAGTCAGCACAGCGTTAGAGCGTAAACTGTTAGAGCGAAATATTGCAGACTATTAAGTGGAAATTTGTGGACTTTAGGTGGAGACTTATGGATTATCAATAAGGGTGTCTGCTGAAGTCCTTTTTGGCTCACTCGTGTTAACGACGTTAACACGAAGTGAGTCTATAGTATGATAGTTGTTCGGATGTGTGTGTGTTGCGTCAGTGGTGTAATCTCCAAACTTTAACGTTGGCATTTTCTCGGGAAATAGAAGGCATACATTGTTCAAACTTTGCACACATATAGATGTCTATGCAAGCTTTCAAACAATAATGATTTGAATAATTAAATACTTAAAACAACACTGTAAACAGATAACAAATTAGATTAGTGGGTTAGAGAGTATTAAACAGGCAACATGAGTTAAGAATTTCTCTAACTTCATTGAAAAGAAATTTTAACTCTATTTAAAGAACTGTCCCATATGGTTCTTCGTAACCGAGAGGACATAAAACATAAACCTCGAGAGTTCAGAAACTCATCAACACTGAAAGCCTCGATAGCTCATTGGTAGAGTGTCTGTCTGTCATGCCAATGGTTCCGGGTCCGATTCTTGGCACGGGCACTTTTAAAAAAAATTTTTTTTAGTTGTATCCATTAACGATAGTTTCATTTGTACTTTAACATTTTATTGGCAATCTTGTACTTTAGACCCCCCCCCCCCCTTCAGTCTTTGTTTGTTGTTGTCCCACATGTTCCTGTTCGAGTGAGCCTTGAAGGCTTTGCCTCTTGTTTTCTGATGAAGTGGCCGGTGGTGCAAGAATCATGACAAAGATACTTTTTGAAGGTGCTTTAGTTAAAGTAAACTGAACAGTGTAGAAAATATTGACTGTGACAATCATTGTGGATCTATGGTTGTTCCTTAAAGGGGCACCCTGACGGATGAGTTTTTGTAAGAAACATGTCCAGATCACCAGGAAAACACCCTTTACAGAGATTGCAACACTCACTTTGCTCTGGTTTCCTAGAAATCAAACCGTCAAATTGGCGATTCCTCCTTGGCGGATGTGCTGGAAGTAAAATTATTTCACCCAAAGAGAAGGCGTGTGCTATCTCTTTTCTAATGGCCGCCTGCGTTTAGACCAAATCGTTTGCATGAAAATTTAGCAATACAAGCCTTTTTTTTCTTCTTTTTAAATTTTGTTATACAGATTATCTAAAGGATAACAAAGGAAACATCTCCATTTTTTTTTTTAATGCACAACAAAAAAAGAAAACCCTTCAACCACAATGAGTGAGCTTCACCCACCCCATCCAAAATGGCTATTGTCTCTGCCAAGGAGGAATCGCCGTTTTGACGGTTTAATTTCTAGGAAACCAGAGCAAAGTGAGTGTTCCTATCCTTGAAAAGGCTGTCTTTTTGGTGATCTCGACGTGTTTCTTGCAAAAACTCATCCGTCAGGGTGCCCCTTTAATTGATGTCTGTTTTAGGTTCAGTGCCCAAATAGTCAGTTGTCACTGTTTGTCCCATTTACATTTTCTTTCTGTGTTAAACATACATGTCATAAATATTTTAATGTGTGTGCGAGGAAAACGAAAGTGTGCTTGAATGTGTATGGAAAGTGGAAGTTTTATGCTGCGTGTGAAAAGTGTGTGTAGACCGGTCAGGGTTCCCAGGGCTTTCAGCTATCCCCAAGTAAGGACCTTGTAAGGACCTGTAGGCCTAAGGATAATCTGCATCATTTAGCCAACGATCTGGAAAGGAACACTTTCCCAGCATTGTGAACAATGTCTAAGCAGATAGACTGACACAGATATACGTGTTTTCTCGCAAAACGACACCAGAATAAAGAACGAGATTTCAGTCCAATTTCTCTTGACAACTCGCGGTGCATCGTTCGTCTGCTAAGCGGTCAGTTGAAACGGGAAGGTGGGGGAGTGGGGTAAGGTGAAGTAGGTGCTGAGCGATGTTTCTCAAGTGTAAAAGTGCTGCTTCTGCGATCTATTTTGAGTATGGTCTTGCTGCTCAGGGCAGTTTCTTGCAGCCGTAGGGACTTGTAAGGACCTTGAAGTGAATGTAAGCACTTGTAAGGCCTTACTTGGAGATTTGAATTGGTCAAGACTTATAAGGACTGGTAAAGCCCCTATGAACCCTGCCGGTGTTTTCTTAATAAGTGTGCTGCAGTCAGGGCTGCAGTCAGGGCTAGTCAATCTTAGAAGTGCAGTTACAATGTGCATGGGTACAACTGTTCCTGGTGTACAGGAATTACCAGAATTATCCCAGAAAAGGAATTTCCTTTTCTTTTCTTTTTTTGTCAAACAAGATCTTTGTGTGTCTACTGTATTTTTCAAACACTTTAAAATAAGCATTTGTATAAATTGTGGAAAAAGCAAACTAAAATACCTTCATAAATCATTTTTTTCTTCAGCTGCAGGGGAACATTACCCTTAGACCCTGGCCTTTCAGGGTTTTTCATTTTGTGTAGTTGCACCCATGAATATGTAAGCGTGTGTGCTCATTTGGGCATTGCATATGTGTGCTTGTGTGTGCTATGTGTGTGTGTGTGTGTGTGTTTTAATAGTTTAGTTTTCTTAACTTTTGCCAGTTTCTCCAAGATTATTTGAAAGAGCGACCAAGAAGAGCACCGCAGTGCTATCATTCCATTTTGTTATGCTTTTGTTCCCTTCAATGATTTGAAGAGATACTTTCATATTTTGTTGTTGTAAATCCGAGAACATATGAAAATGCATTTCAAAATGAAGCAATATTACGATGCAATACACTATCAATAAATATACTTTTGAATCTGATTAGTACTGGCTCTTATTCTGTTTGTGTATGATACTAGAATTCACACACTGGCACTGGTTTTGTGCTTAACCATTACAATCTTCCTTGTAGAACGAAAGAAGTGTTAAACAAGAAAAAATCACCAAGCAAACAGTGCAGTTATCAAAACATCAACTTTAATCAGGATTTTTTTTTTCATATCAAAATCAATGTACACACACACACACACGCACACACCTATTTTTTCCCCATTCACACAGGAAATCAACATAAAACCTCACTCACACACACACGCAATTTGTTTTTCATTCACACAGGAGTTGTTCAACATAAAACTTCACACACACACACCTCTAATTTCATTCACACAGGAATTCTTCAACATAGAACCTCACTCACACACACACACACTACATCTTTATTCACATAGAAATTCTTCAACATAGAACCTATCTCAGTCATATACATTCATTATGTTTGTAAGATCAAGAATTTTCAAGACAAAAACAGAGATCTATACAACCACTCAGTTGTACATAAAATATCATTCATACAGAAATTCTTGACTCAAACTATCTCAACTGCACTCAGTACACGTAAACAGTGACACATGAACAAAGATGTCTTTACAGAGAGAAAGACATCATCAAACAATGGATGTCTGCAGACGTCTTCATTTGCATTGAACATTTTCATCATACACATCTGATTTTCCCTCATTTTGGACCTAGTCTCACGGTCTGAACGTTGAGTCTTTCGGATGCGACGATAAACCGAGGTCCCATGTGCCCATGCACTTAGCATATGTGATGCAGTACGCGAATACCCAGCTAAAGTCGGCCAGCCACAAGAGAGAGAAAGAGAGAGAGAGAAAGAAAGAGAGAAAGAGAGAGAGATTTGATTGATTGAATTTTTTTTAAAAATAAACTATTAGAGATAGATGAATTCTGATTTTTGCATGTTAATCAGTTGTCTCTGGCCTTTTTGAAAATATGAATAAGTCAAAAGTGATCATTTACGACATTAGCCTGGTTTTCCTGTGCTGCATCACATGTTAAACACAGTGGTAAAGAAAAAGTTGTTATTTAGTCAAAATGTACCCACCCACCCTTTCCTTCCTCATCAGTCACACAAAAACTGCATGCAAAACAAAAAAAAGGGTGGCGCGCCTCTGGCTGCGACGCGCTCTCCTGCTGGGAGCAACCCGAATTTCACAGAGACGCCTCTGTGACTATGAAGTACCTAATACCTAATTTATCTCACGCACCTTCAGACCTGCCAACCCCCTAACAGACCAAAGAGGAATGTTTGTAGGAGGAAAGAGGAATTTTGGCGCGGCATCTTACCTTTCATGCGTAAACATAATTTGAAGCAAGCAATTTTTATCCTTGTGAACTTGTCTTGTTTAAAACAAGTCTTGCCTGGAAGTGTCACAACTATTCCTAACACAATAGAAGCTTTTGGTTTGTTCCTCTGCCCTTTTTATTTGGGCAGACCAAGACGGCTGGTGCCATAGATGACTTCAATAATAAGACTTAGAAGGAAGATAATGAATCAATTCAAGTTCCTCTTTGTTCTCCTTTCCTTCCGTTGGCTTGAGTCGGTAACGGTAGAAGACGAAGTCTGGGAGTTTGCAGTTTCGATAAGACGATGAGAAGTAATGTGGCCTTCGATGTCTTGACACCCTCCATAGGAGACTTTTAAGTGTAGTGAGCACATCACACATCAAGCATGATGCACACTTTCTTGATCTCTGAATGCACAGATACTTTTCCATGTAATCTTGGTCTATTCTCTTTCTTTTCTCCCCAGTCTCACATACATTGATGTGTCAGTCGCCATCTTGACGGAAGTGCGCAAACAGAAACTAGAAAGTTGGTTATACGCACAGCAGCTGTGCTGCTCTGTATATAAGACGATGAATTTGTGCATTAAAACCCCCATTTTTTTTCAGTTTTGAAAGCAGAATTTTATGGACTTGAGCGGAAGATTTAACCAATCAGAATAACTCTCTGTAAAGAAGTTAATAGCGTATGATAAAAATAGGCGCAAACCATGATCTGTGGCGTGAACCGAAACCTAGCGCTACGTAAGCGGTAGACAGGCGGAAAAAATGTACGCTTCCACGATTTTATCGATTTTCCAGGATGGTCATTCAAAAAGCGGGACAAACGGGACGGGTCATGCTTTTCGCAAAAATCCGGGACAAATACAGCTACGCAGGGACGGTTGGCAGCCCTGAGATGTGTATGATTACTGTCCATACACTCTACATGAGAGTTGTTGATGAAAATCCGTTTAACGTCCTCCGGTCTGGAACAGACACATATGGGACATTAGTAGATATAAAGATGGTGGGAACGATCCTGGAGGCAATGCCCGTAGGCAGTGCAACACCAGGAAAGTCCCAAATTTTTAACAATACAGATGTGTATGATTACTGTCCATACACTCTACACGAGTAGTGTAGAGTGGCACAGTGGTATCGCGTTCGCTTCGTGTCAAGTAAACCCGAGTTCGAACCTGGGTACAGGGGATTTTTTCCTCTCATTCTACACTAGGCCGTAACGGTCTGAACGTGGAGTCTTTCGGATGAGACGATAAACCGAGGTCCCGTGTGCCCATGCACTTAGCATACGTTAAACCCAGTGGCAACGAAAAAGTTGTCATTTGGTCAAAATTTACACCCCCCCCCCCCCCCCTCCCTCATCAATGACAAAAATCGCATGCACACAAAAAACAACAAAAGAAAAAAATTGGGTGGCGCGCCTCTGGCTGCGACGCGCTCTCCAGGTGGGAGCAACCCGAATTTCACAGAGACGCCTCTGTGACTATAAAGTACCTAATACCTAATATCTAATAATACGAGAGTATGCGATAGCGTACATGCCTCACACAACCGTTCAACACTAGGCAGGTTTGCATCATTACATTGAAAATTATTTTTAATAGAATGCTTAACAGTACAGTTTTGAAAATGTATGGCATTATTTATAATAATAAAAGCTAACATCTGTTAAAGTTCCAAAGTAATTTTTGTATTCCTAGCCGATTAATGATGTTTTGCTAAAAAGCATGACAAAGAAGATAAAAATCATAAAGAGAGGGGTAGTGGCTCGTTTTCATTCATTGCCGTCCTTAAAATAGACTAGAAGTCGTTTCATTGGTTGAAAACTATTAAGGGACTGTAGAGGAATACTTTTATACCAGTTTGGGTTTGCACGGCTTCGCTGAGTTGTGAAGTGTGAATGCTTAAACTTCATATACGCTATTATAGCATACTCTCGTATTGAACCGTTGTAAAAGGAAGCAATTTGGCCAGTGTTGAATGAGTTAAACAAAAAGTAGATGGCGCAACTGTTTTTATCACTGTTCCGATTATTTTAAAATGTACATACCTGTATGTCTCTCCATTGTAAAATGACATGAAATGAAAATTGTTTATTTTGCTTGACAATTGTCATTGATGTATTGATGTCAATCTCTAGCAAATTTTGAGTACCGTGTTTTACGGACTACAAGGCGCACCTGATTATAAGGCACCAAATTTTTTTTTTTTAAACACAAAATTCAGATTTTGTTTCTCTATTTCCTTACTATATTATCAGTCACATTATAAGGCGCAGGGGTCTCAGTCTGGGAAAAAAGTATCGCCTTAAAGTCCATAAAATAGGGTAATGTATTTCTCACACAGTGACACATTCCTCCTGCCACACCAACACACACACACAGCACCAGTGACGTCCCCTCAGATGTACAGACTGCCATCCTGCGGCCCCACGTAACCCACGGCGATCAGGATGACGTCCACAATCGTCCACACCCCCAAACCCCCGAAGCTGAACAGCTTGCCGATGCCCTCCCGCCACAGGCCCAGGTAGAACCGGTCCACCCCAAACCCTCCCAGAGTTATGCTGGAGAAGAAACAAAAACATCTACAAATCTTGTCCTTATATATGCATTCAATTATTTCTGCTGAAAAGCTTATGTTTGAAACCCCCCCAAAAAAACAAACACCATACTGTTCAGTTGGTCCTGCCGAAATATTTTATTTGCTGCTATAACTGAAACAGTACAATCGATTTTTATAGCCAATATGAGTACTATCCAGCCAAATAATATCAACCATAATGAACCAAAGAAGTTTCAAACTTGTAAAAATCAGATGAGAAGCTAAAAAAACAAAACGTTGAGAAGCTCAAGAACCCAGTTTACCTTAAAATGAGAGCGGTGGACCACTTGTATCCCCTCGACCAGTTGCACGACTGTTGTCGGTAAAAGCACCTCCGTCCTGAAACAAGCATCAATTCAACGTCTTGAGAAACTCACAGCTTTTGATTCACAATAAAATATAACAAGAATTCACAACAAAGTAAAGGACGAAAACAGATTATAGATAAGATTCTTCAAGCTCAATTTAATTTAACTTTGGAAGAGCACATTCCTGCAGTGGCATTCATCTTTCATTCAAACTGTGAGGGCGAAATGAAACACTGTACAGTTAAATGCTTAAAAGTACTTCAACTACCAGTCTTCTTTGTTTCTATTGGCCTCTGCAACTAGGGTTATTAACGCCCTTGACAGTGAGAGTGAAGCCCTTGCTGGTCAGTGCTGACAAGGGCATTCACTCTTGCGAAAGGCAGCCATTTTGTGGCATCAAATAGGGTTATTGGCGAGAGTTATGCCCTTGTTTGGTCAGTGCTGAACGATCTTCCCCCACCCACCAAGGGAATACACTCTTGCAAAAGGTGTTCTTTGCAGTAGCCAAGCAGCTTTAAACTTTTTTTGAAAGCATTTAACTGGAAAGAAAATGTGTTAAACCCAGTGGCAACGAAAAAGTTGTCATTTGTTCCCCCCCTTTCTTTCCGGGTGTGGATTCCTACTGACCTAAGCAGTACTCTGAGCCGTGCGCCCTGCACACGGCGGTGTAGGAAGGCAGGGCGGGGTAGAAGTTGCGGGGCTTCAGCAGGGAGCAGGTGGTCGACTCATTGCAGCTGTACTGCCACCGCTCCAGCTGGTAACAGTAGCGACACTGCATGCTGCGCGTCACCGTGCGACTGCCCTGCAAAACGTATCACATGAAAAGATAGTGCAAGCAAACACCCACGAACACACACACACACACACACATGCCGCTCCAGCTGGTAACAGTAGCGACAATGCATGCTGCGCGTCACAGTGCGACTGCCCTGCAAAATGTGTCACATGAAAAGATCGTGCAAGCAAACACCCATGAACACATGTACACACACACACATGCCGCTCCAGCTGGTAACAGTAGTGACACTGCATGGTCACACACTACCGACTACGCATACATGCATGCACACATGTCGCTTTAGCTGGTAACAGTAGTGACACTGTATGCTGCATGTCACGGTGCGTCTGCCCTACAAAACGTGTCACATGAAAAGATAGTGCAAGCAAACACACACGCGCGCACTATGTATACATGCATGCACGCACGCACATACATACACACGCACACATGTCGCTCCAGCTGGTAACAGTAGTGACACTGCATGGTCACACACTACCGACTACGCATACATGCATGCACGCACGCACACATGTCGCTCCAGCTGGTAACAGTAGCGACACTGTATGGTGCATGTCACGGTGCGTCTGCCCTGCAAAACGTGTCACATGAAAAGATAGTGCAAGCAAACACCCATGAACACACACACACACACTATGCATACATGCATGCACATACGCACACATGCCTCTCCAGCTGGTAACAGAAGCGATACTGCAGGGTGCGCAAATGTCATGGTGCGACTACCCTGCAAAACAGTACAGAAAAATGTAGTGCGCAGTGCACACACTCATGCCCGAGCGCACACATACACATCACTCCAGCTGTTAACAGTAGCGACGTCCCTGTATAATTTGAGTAAATACCCTTTCCGACTCTGGTGTGTCCATGTTAAGCGTAGTTCCTTCTCAGAGTCAATCAAAACTAAAAGGAAAAGAAAAAGGAAAGAAAACATACTTGGGAAATTTTCGGCCAGCTTACTGCTGGCCTTCGTCAACCCACACTGGGTCAGAAGTCTGGGGGCTGTTGGTGTCACCCCTTCAGTGTGCTGAACCAGACCAGATGTGAACACAACTCAAGGGGTGACACCAACAGCCCCCAGACTTCTGACCCAGTGTGGGTTGACGAAGGCCAGCAGTAAGCTGGCCGAAAATTTCCCAAGTATGTTTTCTTTCCTTTCCTTTTCCTTTTAGTTTTGATTGACTCTGAGAAGGAACTACGCTTAATATTCCCTGTATAACACTGCAGTGCATGTAAAGGTAGTATACGCATGCGGGCACATGCATGCACACACATACGCACGCACACACACACACATGCCACTCCAGCTGGTAACAGTAGCGACACTGTGGTGCACATCATGGTGCGATTTCCCTGAAAATGACAGCACATAAAGGTAGTGCATGAGCGCACACAAGCACACACAGAGAAACAAAAAAACGCACTCGCACACAATTTCAACATGGATGCATAGCCATAATTAAGATTAAGATTAAAATTATAGCCCCGGCCGTCGACAACGAAAGAATTCTCTGATTTTTACATAAAATTTCAAAACTTTGCACTGCATGTTGAAACTGCGTCTTCACATCCACCCCCCCTCAATGTAAACTGTTCAAGAATTAAAAATTTTGACACCAAAAGATACAGAATTGCTAAAGACATCTGATGGCTTTTACCAGTTTTATGAGACTGTACAGTATAGAGTAAACATGGCTTAAATCCTACAAATACCAGGGAAAAGAAGATCATCAACAATAATATCAAAAGGCAGAAATGTGTTGCTTGGAGGTATGCAAATGTTGTCAAGCAATGGATGTTGTTTCTATTGTTACATTATTCCGGGATTTGTAAGAGGTGCCACGAAAATTTCATGTGATTACACTTCCTTTGTTTTTGAATGACATTTAATTTATCACTGTCTGACATGTAATTCATTATTGTCTTACATTGCAAACGACGTTAGACTTTGGGTGGCACTGTATATCAAACGTGGAACCGTAGCGACACGTTCCGTTGAAGTCACACTGAAGGCAAGCAGCATCAAGGTCTTCACACGGCAACTCTGCTGGACAAATGTCGTCCACTGAAGGGTAGCAGTCTTCCCCCGTGTTGTCTCCCCTGGAGTTGTTGGCACTGTCGACGGCAGTGGTGTTCAGTGCCATCACTGACGTAACTGTGTTGGCGTCTGCATTCGTCATGTCGTTATTTCCATTGACACTGTTTGCTGTAACACAAGTCATATAGTTCTGGATGTAATATCACACATGGTTGTGTGATTATAAACAGCTGGGTTTCTTTAACCCCTTGACTGCCAGAGAAAAAATAAGGACAAAAACAAACATTTAAAACAGTCAAATGAAATATTAAGAAAACTGTTAAAGTCAATCTGGAAAAATGGTCTGAGGATATAACTCCAGTGATGCACCGAAGATCAAAAAGTGATATGACAAACTGTCCTGAGACAAGATAAATCAATAGGACAATGTCTTGGTTCTTGAAGTTCATAAGTGTTAAACATTTAATCAGACATCTGTCCTAACGGGGAGAACACAATACGACATTTTCAACTTTAATAGGTCAATGGCCTGTGACCTCAGGACATCACTGTAACCCTCCTGACTGTTAAGCGTTTAAAAGAAGAAAAAAAAATCTATATCCCAGAGTTATTCCCCTTCATTTCATGACGTCGTCAGTGACGTCATGGCAATCAAAGGGTTAATTCAGTCATAAAAATCAGTCTAACAAAAGTAGACAGTTTAACTTTAAAGATTATTACTCAAAATAGTGACTGAATAAGGCTAGTAGATATAGCCTGCCACCATCGCCACCTTCACCTTACCTATTACATGTACCCCCACCACCACCACCAATGAAGCAATTCTTCTTCTTCCCGTTAGGCAGCCAACTTCAGCATGTTGAAGATTTTGCTGCACTTGGGGGGGGGGGGGGGGGGGTGGATAGTACGATAAAGAAAAGAAACAGAGAATATCAGTAGGATAGGTAAAGGACAGGAGGTTTAGAGGAAAAGTAAGAGTCTAAAATAATAGTGTGAAGTAAATTTGGTATTTGGTATATCTTCTAGTCACAGAAGTTTGGGAAATTTGGGCTGCTCTCCCCTGTAGAGCGCGTTGCCGCAAGTGCAGCGCCTACCCAATTTTTATTTTATATATTTTTTTTTTACAATATATTATTGGAAAAGAAGTGAAGAAATAAGTGGCAGTTAGAAACATTATATTGGATCATGGAAGAGAGATTTGATATGTGATGGTGGGGGTGGAGGTGGCAGTTTTCATTGGCAAGCTAGAAACCATTGTCTGTCCTCTCCTAAGACAGTAAGCCAACGCCCATCCCTGCCTAGCACTGGGACAAGCCACCACATAATCTTATTATGAAGCAACAAGCCACCACATAATCTTATTATGAAGCAACAAGCCACCACATAATCTTATTATGAAGCAACAAGCCACCACATAATCTTATTATGAAGCAACAAGCCACCACATAATCTTATTATGAAGCAACAAGCCACCACATAACATTATTATGAAGCAACAAGCCACCACATAACATTATTATGAAGCAACAAGCCACCACATAACATTATTATGAAGCAACAAGCCACCACATAATCTTATTATGAAGCAACAAGCCACCACATAACATTATTATGAAGCAACAAGCCACCACATAACATTATGAAGCAACAAGTCACCACATAACATTATTATGAAGCAACAAGTCACCACATAACATTATTATGAAGCAACAAGTACCACATAACATTATTAAGCAACAAGCCACCACATAACATTATGAAGCAACAAGTCACCACATAACATTATTATGAAGCAACAAGCCACCACATAACATTATGAAGCAACAAGTCACCACATAACATTATTATGAAGCAACAAGTCACCACATAACATTATTATGAAGCAACAAGCCACCACATAACATTATTATGAAGCAACAAGCCACCACATAACATTATTATGAAGCAACAAGCCACCACATAACATTATTATGAAGCAACAAGCCACCACATAACATTATTATGAAGCAACAAGCCACCACATAACATTATGAAGCAACAAGTCACCACATAACATTATTATGAAGCAACAAGCCACCACATAACATTATTATGAAGCAACAAGCCACCACATAACATTATGAAGCAACAAGCCACCACATAACATTATTATGAAGCAACAAGCCACCACATAACATTATTATGAAGCAACAAGTCACCACATAACATTATTATGAAGCAACAAGCCACCACATAACATTATTATGAAGCAACAAGTCACCACATAACATTATTATGAAGCAACAAGCCACCACATAACATTATTATGAAGCAACAAGCCACCACATAACATTATGAAGCAACAAGCCACCACATAACATTATTATGAAGCAACAAGCCACCACATAATCTTATTATGAAGCAACAAGCCACCACATAACATTATTATGAAGCAACAAGCCACCACATAACATTATGATGAAGCAACAAGCCACCACATAATCTTATTATGAAGCAACAAGCCACCACATAACATATTATGAAGCAACAAGCCACCACATAACATTATTATGAAGCAACAAGCCACCACATAACATTATGAAGCAACAAGCCACCACATAATCTTATTATGAAGCAACAAGCCACCACATAACATTATTATGAAGCAACAAGTCACCACATAACATTATTATGAAGCAGAGGCAATGTCAAAAGGTGCCATGCCCCACCCCTACCTCAAAAATTGTCCATAACTTAATTTCATGATGCTTATGATCTCAGTGATTAGTCTGTCTGTGCTGTAGAAACATTAAAAATGTTTATTAAACAGTAAAAGCTATTGAAGACATCAAATTAAAAAAACTATTAGCGAAAATACCGGCACTAGATGGCAGAAATCGGCGTGCATTTTGACTGTGGTGAACAGTGCACCACTTGGAGGGCTTGTGGTTCCAAATAGATGCAAATAGCAAACCCATTTTCAGTTGTATTTTGTTCTTCTGTAATCTTTGCAACTATAATAATGTTCAAAATAAAATGTTCATGTGTATCTTTACGGTAATATGACCTCAAAGTCAGTATGTTACTTGCTACAATTGTCGTCACATTGAGAGCTAGCAGATAACTGTTTACCTTGACTAACAAAAATATGGAACAAGTCTAAAACGAAGGTTATAGATCCATTGGAAGTTGCTCTTTTTAACACCTATTAGTACAATAGTTTTTTTGTGGTAATAGTTAGCAAAATTACATCATTTACGGATTGTCGTCACGACGTCACAAGTAACACTTATGAGCTTTCAATGCTTATTACAATTAGAAAATTCAGTCAACAAGAACGGAACCCCCAGTTTCTGTAAACCTTCGACTCAGTGTGCAATGCTCAATAGCTTCTCCACTCTTTTCAACATCGAAAGAGCGAAGAGAAGGCTCATAAATTTTTGTTGTCACGGAGGAATTTATGTCACAAGTAACATAATCTTGTAGCAAGTAACACACAAACCATAGTTCATTTTTATATCAATTCGATTGAAGCAATAATTTGGATGGAAATATTGACAGCTTGGCACAAAACTTCTTTATTTTGATCTACTCTTCTGCTAGTGGGTGCCAAAATTATGTTGTAGGGTAAGAGACCCCCTGTGACGGGAGATCTTGTGGTGTCACATGTCACAAGTAACTCATGAGTTACGATTTTAAGTTGAAATTAGGCACATTACAAGTTTACTTCACAACACTTTGGCTGTTTCAGTAATACTGAAGCAATATTTCTTGAAAAAGTACTTTCTTTTCTGTTGGTTTATGAGACTTAATGACTTCAATCACATGTTACTTGCTACCTGTGACAACACTTCAATTTGTCGTCACATGGATTTGTGTAGCAAGTAACATAAATAAAGTTCTACTCTCTTATTCATTTGGCTTGAATTTTTTTATCATTACTTTACAATATACACATGGAATGTTTCTTTGAAGAAATAAACATTTGTTTGCTGTTTCTGAGATTTTCTTTTATGGTAGGCAATTGTGTGTGAGTGAGGCAACGACATATGTGTAGGTGATGATACAAAATTAAGCATAACACATGTGTTATTACTAAAGTGTCAAAAACAATTAGACCAGATTATTCTAGCAATGTGACTTTATTTATTTCTGCTTTATGAAGATGATCTTTGCTTTACTCTTCACACAGCATGGTACTTTATGTTGTCACGTGTCACAAGTAACATGCCTCCTGAAGCCAATTTAAAATTGTGATAAATCATAATCTAAGCTAATTTATCCATAAATTCACACAAAGTCATTTTATTGGAGTTGAAAAGAAACAGAAAAGGTCAACAGAATGGCTGACAATGACATTTTATTTTTCACTTGCTTGGAAAGCACCTTTTGACATTGCCTCAGCAACAAGTCACCACATAACATTATTATGAAGCAACAAGCCACCACATAACATTATGAAGCAACAAGTCACCACATAACATTATTATGAAGCAACAAGCCACCACATAACATAATTATGAAGCAACAAGCCACCACATAACATTATGATGAGCAACAAGCCACCACATAACATTATTATGAAGCAACAAGTCACCACATAACATTATTATGAAGCAACAAGTCACCACATAACATTATTATGAAGCAACAAGTCACCACATAACATTATTATGAAGCAACAAGCCACCACATAACATTATTATGAAGCAACAAGTCACCACATAACATTATTATGAAGCAACAAGCCACCACATAACATTATGATGAAGCAACAAGCCACCACATAACATAATTATGAAGCAACAAGCCACCACATAACATTATGAAGCAACAAGCCACCACATAACATTATGATGAAGCAACAAGCCACCACATAACATTATGATGAAGCAACAAGCCACCACATAATATTATGATGAAGCAACAAGCCACCACATAACATTATTATGAAGCAACAAGCCACCACATAACATTATGATGGAGCAACAAGCCACCACATAACATTATTATGAAGCAACAAGCCACCACATAACATTATGATGAAGCAACAAGCCACCACATAACATTATGATGAAGCAACAAGCCACCACATAACATTATGATGAAGCAACAAGCCACCACATAACATTATTATGAAGCAACAAGCCACCACATAACATTATGTGGTGGCTTGTCCCAGTGCTAGGGTCATATTGATAATTGAGGCAGCGCCTGACCCATATGCCCCAGGAAGGAACAAGGGAGGTGGGGGTGGGGCTGCAGGATAATTCATTCCAAAAGAAATGTTTGTACACTGATTCACCCTCCCCGAACAAACATATGTCAACAGCAATTGATCAAATTTCAATCTCAAAGTGAAGAAAAAAAAATGACATGCCAAAAAAAGGGGGGGGGGGGGGTATCTAAATTCTAGTCCACATTGACTAGATTTGTTTTTCAACCTATAGCATCAATTTGATTTTAACAAATGCCTTACTCTCCGCCTGTCAAGCCTGTATCCCCCCCCCCCCCCACCCGCCCAAGTTCTGTGTTGCTTCACATGATTAAATCAATCAAGTGTCCTTTATTCATTCTGATCTTCCATCAAACTATAATTAGGTCAGGCCACGTCAGGTCAAGTAAGACAACTAGGCCTCGCGACCTCAAGCGTCTTTTTTCTTTGTTTTTGTTCTTTTAAATTCAGTTGGCATAGCTGCGATGGTTTTGGTAGACTATCAGTCATCATACTGATATTTTAATTTACTAAGGTTTGGGTCTTTGTCCAGGAAGTTTTTGAATTTGTTAATATCAGGTGCAAGTTTTGTCTGAGCAGGAAGTGCGTTCCAATAGTTAGTCACTCTGTTACTGAAAAAGTGTCTCCTGATGTTAGTTCTACTGTACTGTGTTAGTATTTTTAATTCATGATTTGAAAAATTCAAGATCTGGAACAAGCTTTTGTTAGTATTGTCAGGACCATTAAGAATTTTATAAACATTGATTAGGTCACCACGATTAGTGTTCTGTATTTCAAGGATGGTAAATCAAGTTTGCGTAGCCTTTCACTATAATCAAATTTTTTAAGAAATTTTATTAATTTAGTAGCCCTCCTCTGTATAGTGTATACGCTCAATTGAAACTGATTGCTGTTTTAGGTATGGATTCTAAATTTGGTTCCCAATCCCATACTCCAGAGGTGGTCTAACCAAACTTTTATATAGGTTAATGAACACATTATTATTTAGTCCTGTAAAAGTTCTCCTGAACACATTATTTAGTCCTGTAAAAGTTCTCCTGATTAAGTTCATTAACCCTAACATTCTGTTAGCTTTGTTAACAGCTGTTGCAATATGTCTATCGGATTTCAATTTAGGATCAAATATAACTCCCAAGTACTTTTCTTCTAAACAAGTGTCTAATATGTTTATCTGTTCATATATTAGACACTTGTGTTATAAACAAACAAAAAATGCAATCAACTTAGTCAAATAAAAAACATGTATTTAACTTAAGCAGTCGAGCTACAACACACATGTATGCACACACACACACGCACAAGCACACATATATGTGCAGAGTGGCACACAGGTAATGCGTTCGCCTTGTGTCAAGTAAACCTGAGTTCGAATCTGGGTGCAGGGGATTTTTCCTCTCACTTTGCACTAGGCCTTATGGTCTGAACGGTTTGCCTTTGGTATAATTTTCTCAAGTCAAGTCAGGTAGTTAGAACATTAGGCCTCACGGCCTCTTCACTGTCCTGTCATTTTTGTTTGAACTTTTGCACAGCTGAGAGGTTTTTATATTTTGTTTTCGGCAATCTGCCTTTTACTGTTTTAGTCATGCTCATATATTGTAGTTTTGATATGTTGGTGTATTTATCAAGGAGGTTTTTGAATTGTGTTACTGTTAGATTCTGTGCTCGTTAAATATGTGCAGGAAGAGTATTCCAAAACTTTGTTACTCTGTTAGAAAAGAATTTGTTTCTAATAAAATTAGTTCGGCTATACTGGGTTAGTATTTTTATCACTGTTATGGGTTCTTGAGTCAGTTGTTAGCTGGAACAAAGATTTATTAGTATTGTTATCACTGTGAAAATGTTTGTATGTCATGTGTTTATCACTATCAGATCCCCACGAATTCTTCTATATTTCAGAGATGGCAATTTCAACTTCCTTAGTCTGTGTTCGTAATCGTAATCAAGGTGACTAACGCCTTTAATTAATTTTGTTGCTCATCGTTGGACCCTTTCTAATGCTGCCGATTGCCTTTTTAAAAACGGACTCCAGACCTGATTTCCATATTCTAGATGATGTCTGACCAAACTTTTATATAGTTTTAAAAATACTATGTTATAAAACTTCTTCTAATTAGGCCCAGCATTCTGTTGCCTTTACCAATGTAGGAACCTTAGAAGAATTTTTTTCTTTTGTCAAATCCTAATGAAATTATGTCAGTGGAAAGAGCTTGAAAAGACCTTTAAAATGATACCCAAATTATCGAAATCTGTCGAAAAATGATAGCCTTTTTTTTTACATGAGCTATATAAGAAAAAGTTGATCAAGTCTCGATCGTCAGTGTGACTCGGCAAGACGAAAAACAAAATGTCGGACATGGTCGGACTAGGTAACATCTCCGATTAGATTAACCTCGCAAAGCACCAGATTATAAACTTACATGCACCAAATTTGGCACACTTGTACTGTAGTTGTAGCAAATTGGTTGAATCTATTGTGCTATTGTTTTCATTAAACTCTTATAGTTATACATATGTACCATTCAGTTCTATTCGATGGAGGAATCAGACCTAAAAATTGGAGCGCTTGACACTCGCGAACTTGCGTCCACTTGTAAACAAAATTTTGTAGCCGTATAAACCTTCACCTATATAATACCAGCCAAAGTTTAAAATGATGGGACTCCTAAAAAGCCTCACGGCTTGTTCTGTCCCTAACTACTAGTACTACTACTACTACTACCTTAAATGTACTATTTTCTTGTGATTTTCCATGCATTACTTACTGTCTTGGTCAATGTTAGACGCTAAAATCAAAACAAATGTTGATATAAACACAAACGGCTTGAAAACCATGCTGCTTGTACTAGTTGTAGGTCTGTGGTTGCATCAACAACAAAATCAATTCACATCTACTTTCCCATTATTCTATGTCCGTCTGCCATTTTGCACTTCACAGAATGTGAGAGTTATCTTATCATTGAGGGATCAGTTATTTTATATGAAAAGTTAAAAAATGACATTCTGTCAAAGATGAAAAGTAAGGATAACATTAATATAGTGTTTGAAACAAATTATAAAAATGATTCTGTGTATGTATCTTTACATCTATGTTATTAAACTTTGAATTTATTTAGTATTTACTATCATGGTTGTCACGAATTTCAAGGCCCTCCCCAGCTATTTGCGGTGGCATGCAATGTTTACAAATGGTGGGATCGTTTGGAGACGGATTGATAGGCGTTATAATGCAGGGGCAGTTTGCTTAGTGAAAGTGCAATTTGGGCATGGCCTTGGGAAGAAAAGTTGTATATGTTTAGTATTGTATCCTTAGTTTCAAAAAGACACATTTTGGAGGCCACAATGGTAATTGTTCATGGTAATCAGTCTGAAAAAATCGGTGAAACAGTCAAACAGTATTGCTATTAGTTCAAGACTACCCCCACCACTTTTTTGTGGTGTGTTTCCTCTGCAACACTACTGGACTTTAACTAGATTTTGAGTGGAGTCAGGAGAACTTGTAAATGATTGACTAGGTTTTTTAAAACTTTTCCCCCCTGGCCTTTGCTGAACATTCTAATCGTTAAGTTCTAATTATTAGAACTTTGCCAGTGAGTGCTACATATTTGCCAAAATGCCAAGAAGTGGAGGAAGATTAGGCCTCACTGGGGCATTAAATCGCAACATGCCCTCCAGTGTTCTCAATACTATGGCTGCTGAACCAAATTCTAAACAGGCATCGGTTTGTCAGCTTGAACGGGACATGAAAGTGAGCAATCTCTCTCTCTCTCTCTCTCTCTCTCTCTCTCTCTCTCTCTCTCTCTCTCTCTCTCTCTCTCTCTCTCTCTCTCTCTCTCTTTCTCTCTCTCTCTCTCTCTCTTTCAAGCTTTAGATTATCTCTTCTCTTTGCAAATGAGAATAGTGTAATCAATAATTTTGCCACTTATGTCCATAAATCCTTGCAGTTGATGACGTAACTAGTTATTGTTGATCTGAGCTCTTTTGTTATTCATCATCATGTCTTTGTGCATTAACTATTATGTCATTCTTAAAATTTATGACAACTACAAATTTTCCTTCTTTTATTTGTTGGTATCTCACCTCCATGTAGTGATATGGGCCAAAGTCCTAATCATTAAACAAATTGTTCATTGTTCATTGTTCTCTCAATCTCTCTCTTTCTCAACCTCTCTTGATCTACTTTAATCTAGAGCTCTCTTCTCTGATTTTTTTCTCTTATTTTGATGTTATATGGTAATCTTAAATCTATCAGATGTGTGTGTGTGTGTGTGTGTGTGTGTGTATGTGTGTGTGTGTGTGTGTGTGTGTGTGTGTGTGTGTGTGTGTGTGTGTGTGTGTGTGTGTGTGATGACATCCAAGTAAGCCTTTTAATTTTTTTGTGTTTTTTTTTAGTAAGCTAGGTAATTTAAATGATTAGAACTTATTAGATTAAACATGCACTGAAATTTTGTGCAAAACATGTCATAATTATTTGCCTTTTCACTGTTTTTTGGACAGGCTTTAAAAGAAGAAAACAACAGATTACGAAATCATCTTGAAGAAGCAAGGTTAGTGCATGATTATATACAAAATGACGAAACATTGTTATGCAATAGACTCTATTATAGAGAAAGATAGTAGAAACTAGTAGAATGCTATTTTCGGAATAAATATGAAAATTTGCCTTATTTTCATTTTACCTCTGAATACAGATTTATAACTACACTTTGAATAGTCCATGGAATTTTTTTAAAATAATATGCGTTCACACATTGATACTAGAGATACACACAAATGTGTGTGCATACGCACACACATGTGCACACACAAACAAACATATACATTCACACACGCACACACATACATTCATACAAACACACATGTGCATATGCACACACACACACACACTCATTCACACACACATACACACTCACTCACATTTGTCTGAATCACTTTTAGTGAAAGGACGTTAAACTGAACAAACAACAACCACCCACTCACACACACGTGTGTGCTTGCACCTCCTGAATGTCCCTCTGCTCTCAACACTATTTACTGTTGTGGTCAATCGATGACCAGGTCTGCACTGAAGGAGCTGACCAGTGAAGCCAGTCTGGAGAAGTTTGATGAGCGAAGGGTCAACCTGCTCAAAATGCAGATCATTCAACTACAAAGACAGGTTCGTAAATAGACATATTGTACTGTATCAAAATATGATGTACCAGTTTCTTTGCAAATGATCCGATGGCTAGTTCTGTCATGGTTGTTGTAATAATAATAATAATAATAATAATAATAATAATAATAAAGCTTCTATAGCACTCTTCGATGATAAAAAAAAAAATCATCCTCAGAGCGCTTTACAAATATTACGAGAGAAAACAATCAAGAAGAAAAACATTATTACAAAACATTATGAAGAAGTATCTATAATTTAAAAAATATATAATAAAATACCAACAAAATATGTGGGATTTGTTTGCCAATCTACACAACTTGTCTTGTGCCACTTTTATTGTAAGTACCATATTTTATGGACTATGACTAGTATAAGGCGCACCTTGTTATAAGGCATACCCCCAAAATGTTACACAAAGTTCAGATTTTGTTATTACAGTATTTTATGGACTACTAGCGCAACGCCGAGTACCGGTAACGCCTAGTAACCGGTAACGCCTAGTAACGGTAACGCCAAGTACTGGTAACGCTGAGTACATCAAATTTGAAGCGATTCGGTTAAGAAACAGCGGAGTTATAAGGCCCCCGTTTCCCATTGGCGCTGCTCTGAGAGTAACGCGCTCTCCCTAGTAACGGTAACGGTAACGCCAAGTACTGGTAACGCTGAGTACAGCAAATTTGAAGCGATTTGGTTAAGAAACGGCGGAGTTATAAGGCCCCGTTTCCCGTTGGCGCTGCTCTGAGACTGAGAGTGATGCGATCTCCCGATTCTCTTCAAATTTGCTGCCAGGATTCGCCCCTGCCACAGCAAGCCTGACAGCAAATTTGAAGCGATTCGGATAATAAAAAAACGGCGAAGTTATTTGTGAAAAGGTGAAGCGGCGTATATTACGCGCTTTTCTGAATCGATTCGCTTCCAGTTTAGCACATCGATAGTCACCGTCCCCGGTCATCTACCTGCCAAATTCGAAGGCAATCGGTCCAGAAATACCGGAGATACGGGCGCCGAGAGGCCGGTGGATACGCGTTTCGCGCATTTGCCAAACCGCGCAAATGACACGGCCACCTTGGTTGCCGTTGCCATCGCCCCGTTAGGGCTCACAGCAAATTTGAAGCGATTCGGTCAAAAAACGGCGGAGTTATAAGGCCCGTTTTGTGTTTCAGACAGACAGACACACGGTCACTTGGCTTTTTATTATATGATGATAAGCAAAGATATTCTAAAAGGGTAAGATGGATTACTTAAAAGCTCGGCGAACCGGGCTGATAGAGTTATCGTTAGTGCGGACGTGTACACTATTCACAGTGGAGGCTATCCAAAACCTTGGACTGGAACTTGAACGGAGAATTCAACTGGCCTATCGATGTGTAAAATGTGTCACGTTTCAAAGGGACATAACCAGTGTTTCTGTCCTCACTACTCATATAGGGAAAAGAGACCGGATGTTTATCTTCCCCTGTACAGTCTTTGCTATAAGGCGATACTTTTTTTCCCCAGACTGAGAGCACTGTGCACTGTAGTATGACTAATAAAATAGTAATAAAATATGATAACAAAATCAAAATTTTGTGTAAAATTTGGGGATTGCACCTTATAGTCTGTTAAATACGGTACCGTGTTTTACGGACTATAATAGTATATTAAGCGATGGTTTTTTCCTCAGATTGAGATCCCTGCACCTTATAATTAAACATGATTTATAACGTAGTTCTAATGAAAATATATGATTTTTTTTCTATATTAGTAGTCACATTATAAAGCGCAGGGATCTCCCTCTGGGGGGAAAAAGTATCACCTTATAATATGGTATATTATTCTTTTTGTTATTGCTTGTTTGTTGTACATGGGAGTTTGAAATGTAAACCAATCACTAAATTTGACCTGTCCTTGACCCAGGTGTTGCTGATGTCAGAGGCGTTAGGGTCAAGGTCATCTGTTCTGATGGAGGTGGAGAACGCCTTGACATGGCTGTCTGAAAAATTCAGGTTGGTTACCTTGAACATTTTATTATTTTCAGGGCTCCCAATCAAGGGGTCCTAGGGACTCCTTCACTTATAGTACAGAGGGTCCTGCAAGAAACACATTGAGTTCACCAGGAAAACACCCTTTACAGAGATCGCAACACTCACTTTGCTCTGGTTTCCTACAAATCAGACCGTCAAATCGGCGATTCCTCCTTGGCGTAGGTGCTGGAAGTCAAATTCTTTCACCCAAAGAGAAGGCGTGTGCCGTCTTTTTTCTAATGGCCGCCTGCACAAGCGTTTCACAATACAAGCCTTTTTATTTTTTATTTTTTTAATTTTGTGCAGTTTATCTAAAGGAGTTTCGCTCACAACAAAGGAAATAGCTCCTTTTTTGTTTTTTTACTGCACTACAAAAAAATAAAACGCTTCAACCACAATGAGTGACCTCCACCCACCCCATCCAAAATGGCTACTCTCTCCAACATCTCCGCCAAGGAGGAATCGCCATTTTTACGGTTTGATTTATAGGAAACCAGAGCAAAGCGAGTGTTCCGAACCTTGAAAAGGCTGTCTTTCTGGTGGTCTCGACGTGTTTCTTGCAAAAACTAATCCGTCAGGGTCGACCTTTATCAGACGTTGTTTTGGATTTGTCAAGGTATCAATAGCCGTGAATAGGGAGGTTCCACTGTATTTTCATTGGTTCCTTCTGTACTGAAGTACAAATTGGAAAGTGTGTGCTTGGGTGGGTGTGTTTGTGCGTTAGTGTGCCTTTGTAGGACTGTTGTCAGTATGCGTGTGTCTCATATGAGTAAGAATTTAATGTACATTAATACCTGCTGTCCAAAGCTTGGAACTCACAATTTGCAATGCTGAGCTCTTTGTTTTATTTACTCCACATAGTGATTAGATACACTGTTATCTCAAGATTTTGTGCTAACATTTTTGAATAACCTCCATGGCATAGTTGTGTGTAAATGTGTTTGTCATGTTGGTCTGTTTGCTAGTCTTCTTTACGTATTTGTTTACTTTTTGCTTCTTAATTGGCTTGGTGAAATATTGTAACAATTTTTTTTTTTTTATTTTTTTTTTAAATTTACATATGCGCTTTAAACAATTAAAAGGTGTAAACACCAGAATTGATTGTATAGAAATAAACTCTTTAAATGCTTGGAGTACAGTGTAAAGTTTTTATTTCTAAGAAAGAATACAGAAGGCGAGAAGCACTGTTCTGTGAACCAGTTTTTTTCTTCTTTTTCATACATATTCTAGTCACAGTGACTGTAAAATGTGGGCTGCTTCCACCTTGAGCGTGTCGCTGAGAGCGCTGCGCCACCTCTTGGGGTTTTTTTTGGGGGGTGCACAGGAAGCCGACTTGGGAAACCCAGCTATCAATATCATACTGGTCAGGCAGCGGGATTTCTCCCTGCTCGTACTGACTTTTAACTGCCGTGGGATTTTTACATGCGTAAAGCGCACGGGTCAGACTTGCTTTAAGTCCCAGACCCGTTTACCCCTTACACAAGTCTTGAGTAGTCTGGTTAGCTGAAATGAGTAGTTTTGGTGCAAAATGTGCAGTTTTATTCATTAAACCATCAAGCAATGTTCACTGAAAATGAGTAGTTAGAGCATTATTTTTAATTTTGAAGAGTAGTAGAGATCCAAATTGAGTAGAATACTACTTGAAAAGAGTAGAGTAAACAGGTCTGAAGTCCCCATATCTGAAAGACTCAACATTCAGTTCGATTTTCCTGTTGAACTAGAATTGTAGAAAGGGCGAGGTCGGGATTTGAACCCGGGTCGCTCACGCATTGGAATTGTCAGGGGAACGCCTTAGCCACTGTTTCCCCCTTCCTTGTTAAGGTACTACATCGGTGTGGAGGTGAGGGGGGCGGAGGTGCCCGTGAAGCGAAGCGACCTCATCACCATGGTGGAAACCAGCGAGTCCGCCCGCATCAAGCTCTTCAAAAATGTCGAGGTCAGACGGCCCACATGCACTATTACATGGATGCTCCTGCTTTCAGGATGTCCTGAAATGCAGGATTTTTTTTTTTTATTGCCTGGAGCCGGCGTCGCCGGATTATGAGAATTTGAGAAGCAACAAATTTCCTATTTATAAATGTTTTGTCGGTTTCTCGCATGTGTAGAATATAAAAGAAATGAATACAGATATGCCTTTACCAGGAACTTTATATTTTTAGGATTGTTTAAGTCAGGTTGTTAACTGGGCGGCCCCTGGACTCTTGCCTTGCAGGATTTTTGAAATTTCCCTGGAGCTATTAGGCTGTGTGCATATTTACACACACACACACACACACACAAAATTAAAGACAGGGTTTCTGAAAACGTACAGATTGTGCATATTTACGCAGTAGAGCTCTCAAATCACCCCCCCTAGAATCTCAAACCATGCGTGAGATTTACCCTTTTAAAATCTCAAATAGGGGGTGAGATGACGCATTAAGGTGATGATTCATACGTGCGCACAGTCGTTGCTTTTTAGTAAGCTAATGATGTTGCTTGTTTTTAAATCGCCTGCAAGGCTTATCTAAGCTACTGCCTCAAGCTGGAGTCAGTAGCCTACATCTTAAAGGTGGACCCTGACGGATGAGTTTTTTGCAAGAAACATGTTGAGATCACCATGAAAACACCCTTTACAGAGATCGCAACACTCACTTTGCTCTGGTTTACTAGAAATCAAACCGTCAAATCGGCGATTTTATTTTTAATTTTATACAGTTTATCTAAAGGAGTTTCGCTCACAACAAAGGAAATAGCTCCATTGTTGTTTTTTACTGCACTACAAAAAAAAGAAAATGCTTCAACCACAATGAGTGACCTCCACCCACCCCATCCAAAATGGCTACTCTCTACTCTCTCAGGCATCTCAGCCAAGGAGGAATTGCCATTTTGACAGGTTTAATTTCTAAGAAACCAGAGCAAAGTGAGTGTTCCGATCCTTGAAAAGGCTGTCTTTCTGGTGATCTCGACGTGTTTCTGGCAAAAACTCATCCGTCAGGGTCCACCTTTAAGTTCTATAAGAACGTGCAGTAATCCATCATTGTTCAACACACCTTGCTCATTGGCAAGCCATTTTCTGGGCATTCAATAAATCTGTTTCATTCACTATTTGCTTTGATCAACACATGTGTATTTTTTCCCTTCTTGCTTTTCTTTAACATTTTGAATTTCTTATCTTGACATTTATTCTTCATTCGCTCAGACAGTTTCCTGTCATATGAGCGCAGATGCGTCATGCTGCCGTTATGCGCCTAACTAAAAAATAGTCAGGCCCAGCATGCCGGACTTCGGCTGAAGAAATCATTGTAAGAATTTATAGAAAAAAGGCAGGAGAATGGACCAGTAAGATAGAAAGATAGCAGATGACAGCAAGCAAAGGGAAAAGGCAGAGTCAAAGAGAGTGACAGATTAGAGGAAGTTACAAGCACAGAACTTCCAGAAGGTGGGGGAACTATTTGTATGAATGACCCCCCGGTATCCCCACGGGAAGTTGACATTTATGAAAGTTATTGTTGTGTGCTGTTTGGAACAATATGCCTAGCTGAGATATTGATAGAGACATAACGGAACAAAGTGTGTGTGTGTGTGTGCTTGTGCATACATATGCATGGGTAGCCTACATGTGTGCGTGTGCATGAGTATGTGTGTGTTTGTATGCGTGTGAGCCGGAAGCTAGAAGGAGAAGCCATGTTTTCGTTTTTACCCTTTATAATTTGAAACTGGGGGTGAAAATACACCTTAAAATTGTAAACAGGGGGTGAGCCTATCCCTTAGCACAGGGTGAAATCAGAAACCCTCAATGAATATGTAAAATAAATAGAAAAATGTAAAGATATGTGCGCGCGTGTGTGTGTGTGTATGCTTGCATGAGTGCATGCGTCTGTGCGTGCATGAATGTGTTTCTCTGTGTGTGTGTATGTATGTAAAGCGCATTGAATTGCTTAGCAAGATTATGCGCTATATAAGCATTATTAATTATTATTATTATGTATGTTTGAATGTGTCCATACATGCATATATATATGTATGTGTGTGTGTGTGTGGTGTTGCAGAACTGCAGCAAGGAGAATCTGTCCCACCCCCAGATGCTGATGAACAGTTTTCTGAAGCCTGGCAAAGAACAGGAGTTCACCACTCTGGACTGTTGCCTGGGACGACTGGACTGCCTCAATCTGAAACACGTGGTAAGAACTGGAAGCATTCTTCTTCCTATTGGGGATGTTTATCCTGCCCCACGCCCAAAGTCTTCGTTTAGACTGAAATTGGCGTACAGGATGCATGCTATGTGAGTTCGTGTCATCCATCCCACCGGCACAACATGGCCTACTCCTACCGAATAGTGGAATGGGCTTTAACGCATGCACAGGATCTTTGTGCATGCGTTCGCACACGGGACCTCGGTTTTAAAGACCCACCACGTCACATGTCAAAATCTCGGTTTTCACATGTTTTCCCTCTTATGGCTGGTAAGAAATCTTAAGAAATCTTCCTAGCATAAGAGGGAATGTGACACGTGACATGGGGGGTCTTTAAGTCTCATCCGAAGGACTTTTCCCCCAACTGACATCAGGTACCCATTTACACCTAGGTGGAGTGAGGAAAATAGGAGTAAAGTGCCTTTCCCAAGGACACACCACTGCGACTCGAGCTGGATTCAAACCCACACACTCGCAAACTTGAAGGATTACGAGCCAGCGACTCAATCAACTGAGCCACAGCGACTCCCTTGTTTTGTTTGTTTGTAAACCATCACCGTTCTTGCTCAGCTTTTAGTTAGCCATCTTTAACCCCTTCACTGCCAGAGGAAATCAGAAATTATCAATTTTCTTATCATAAAATTTAAGAGACCATCAAAATTGCTCTGAAAATGAATTTTAAGGATCAAAGTTAGTGTGTATGTGTGTGTGGTTTAGTTTCCACTGTGCTATAATCATCAAAGCTTTTAAAAAGGTAGCAATAAAACATAGATTTGTGTTTTGCTTTTCTCTCCATTCCACAGGCCCAGCTGGAGTCCAGGCTGGCCCGGCTGTACAGGGAGCTGATTCAGGTCAGCGAGCATCTGCAGGCCAGAGCGGAGAGTAAAGGCTGCGTGGCGGAGCGGGGATGTGGGGAGCCCCACATGGGCGTGGCTGTGCGGGAAAGGGAGGGCACCGTGATCCTGAGGGCGTGCGCCTTGTCTAGGGAATGCGCTGCCGACCTGCTGTCTCTGTCCCTGCTCTTCCCTTCGGCCCCCTGGGTGAGTGACAGTTGGAACTATCTGCTCAGAACTCCATAGCATTATCATGGTCATCCGCCTCGTTTCCATTAATCATCAAAAAAAGTATCAAAGTCTGTGGCCTCAGGGCTCACAGGGACCCCCATTTGAGGGTATATGAAGCACTAAAATTCTAAAGGACCCTCTAAAAGAATGTGCAGGGGGTCCCAGAGATGCAAAAAAATGTAACATACACAAAGACTGTGTCTGTGTATACCGTAATTTTCGGGTTATAAGGCGATATGTTTTTCTCCAATTTCGACCTATGCGCCTAATAAACAGGGCGCCCTATTAGTGAACAAAATCGTGAGAAGAGAGGCAACGATTGCCGTACTCAATGCAGTCTACTGTGAGTCAGACATCGAAAGTGGTCACGAGTCAGCGATACGACGAATACTCATGTTAAAATGCTTCAAAATCCCTATTATCGTCCGAGATACCGTCCAACAGTTGCCATAACCCTTCATTGGATGTAAAAAGCATCATTGTAGAGCTTAAAATGCCATAATTCTATCAGTTTTCGCGAAGAAAAGTCCAAACACAACAACAGGAAGTAGCTCAAACGGAAGTTTGATTATTTGAAAGGGGAGCCAACTCTCGTTTATGACAGCAGTAATGGCGGTCTGTAAGTGTTTACAGGACGCATACAGGCTTCAAAGTTTGACTTTCTTTTGTGATGTGTGGTGTGGTGTGTGTATGGTGTGAGTGTGTGTGTGTGTGTGTGTGTGTGTGTGAGAGAGTGTGCCTTATAAACGAGGGCGCCTTTTACTTTAATTTTTTTCAGATTTTTCTTGAAAATTGCCCTATTTGCCTTATACACAGCAGCGCCTAATGATCCGAAAAATATGGTACATAAACTATGGTATATTTCGTCGGTGAATTTAAAAAAACTCATATCTCGATTTTTTGGGGGGTTGAGTTAGATACATAGTCAGCTTTCTAATTTTTCCCGCCACCTTCCACCAAAAGCTCATATCTCTAACGACTTTCTATCTGGGGTAAATGAGGTTGTAAAATTAGACGAAAAACTTGTAAGTCCCAAATTCAGATCTAGTTGTGGACAAAAACCTCGTATCTTTGTTCTTTTCAAGTCTTAAAAAAAAAAAATTCAAGTAATTTTATCAAAATGTAGGACTAAACTCACAATGTCTTGAACAACATATTCATCATAGGTAATCAATCGTGGTCAACGCGGTTAATTTTTAAAACAGTTTTTTTCATTTTTCTCAAAACTGCCAAAATTGAGATACGAGGTTTTTGAATTTTACCGACGATTTATTCTATGGTTATACATGTATGGTAGATCTCTGTACAACTCTTCCTTTTCATCAGCCTCCACTGAAGAAGCCCAGCATGGCTGAAGTAACGTACGAAGCCCTGGCCCCCTCCCTCCCCCCTCTGCCCCGGGGTAAGGCGGGGGAGGTTGAGCGGTGCGTGCGTGCGGCCCTGAAGGCGTGTAACCACCGGTGCCACATGACGTCCCTGGAGGCAGGGGCTCTGAGGGAGGAGGTTCGATTCCACCAACAGGTCTACAGCCTGCAGCTGGACTATGTGCAACAGGCGTTTGACGCTCTCAGGTGTGTGTGTGTGATGGACTATGTGCAACAGGCATTTGACGCTCTCAGGTGTGTGTGTGTGATGGACTATGTGCAACAGGCGTTTGACGCTCTCAGGTGTGTGTGTGTGATGGACTATGTGCAACAGGCGTTTGACGCTCTCAGGTGTGTGTGTGTGATGGACTATGTGCAACAGGCGTTTGACGCTCTCAGGTGTGTGTGTGTGATGGACTATGTGCAACAGGCGTTTGACGCTCTCAGGTGTGTGTGTGTGATGGACTATGTGCAACAGGCGTTTGACGCTCTCAGGTGTGTGTGTGTGATGGACTATGTGCAACAGGCGTTTGACGCTCTCAGGTGTGTGTGTGTGATGGACTATGTGCAACAGGCGTTTGACGCTCTCAGGTGTGTGTGTGTGTGATGGACTATGTGCAACAGGCGTTTGACGCTCTCAGGTGTGTGTGTGTGATGGACTATGTGCAACAGGCGTTTGACGCTCTCAGGTGTGTGTGTGTGTGATGGACTATGTGCAACAGGCGTTTGACGCTCTCAGGTGTGTGTGTGTGATGGACTATGTGCAACAGGCGTTTGACGCTCTCAGGTGTGTGTGTGTGTGATGGACTATGTGCAACAGGCGTTTGACGCTCTCAGGTGTGTGGTGTGTGATGGACTATGTGCAACAGGCGTTTGACGCTCTCAGGTGTGTGTGTGTGATGGACTATGTGCAACAGGCATTTGACGCTCTCAGGTGTGTGTGTGTGTGATGGACTATGTGCAACAGGCATTTGACGCTCTCAGGTGTGTGTGTGTGATGTGTGACGCTCTCAGGTGTGTGTGTGTGATGGACTGTGTGCAACAGGCATTTGACGCTCTCAGGTGTGTGTGTGTGTGTGTGATGTGACTGTGTGCAACAGGCGTTTGACGCTCTCAGGTGTGTGTGTGTGTGTGTGATGGACTATGTGCAACAGGCGTTTGACGCTCTCAGGTGTGTGTGTGATGGACTGTGTGCAACAGGTGTGTGTTGACTGTGTGCAACAGTCAGGATGGACTGTGTGCAACAGGCGTTTGACGCTCTCAGGTGTGTGTGTGTGATGGACTATGTGCAACAGGCGTTTGACGCTCTCAGGTGTGTGTGTGTGATGGACTATGTGCAACAGGCGTTTGACGCTCTCAGGTGTGTGTGTGTGATGGACTATGTGCAACAGGCGTTTGACGCTCTCAGGTGTGTGTGTGTGATGGACTATGTGCAACAGGCGCTTTGTGTGTGTGTGATGGACTCTCAGGTGTGTCTCTCAGTGTGTGTGTGTGTGATGGACTATGTGCAACAGGCGTTTGACGCTCTCAGGTGTGTGTGTGTGATGGACTATGTGCAACAGGCGTTTGACGCTCTCAGGTGTGTGTGTGTGATGGACTATGTGCAACAGGCGTTTGACGCTCTCAGGTGTGTGTGTGTGATGGACTATGTGCAACAGGCATTTGACGCTCTCAGGTGTGTGTGTGTGATGGACTATGTGCAACAGGCATTTGACGCTCTCAGGTGTGTGTGTGTGATGGACTATGTGCAACAGGCATTTGACGCTCTCAGGTGTGTGTGTGTGATGGACTGTGTGCATGGACTATGTGCAACAGGCATTTGACGCTCTCAGGTGTGTGTGTGTGATGGACTATGTGCAACAGGCATTTGACGCTCTCAGGTGTGTGTGTGTGATGGACTATGTGCAACAGGCGTTTGACGCTCTCAGGTGTGTGTGTGTGATGGACTATGTGCAACAGGCGTTTGACGCTCTCAGGTGTGTGTGTGTGTGTGTGTGTGATGGACTATGTGCAACAGGCGTTTGACGCTCTCAGGTGTGTGTGTGTGTGATGGACTATGTGCAACAGGCGTTTGACGCTCTCAGGTGTGTGTGTGTGATGGACTATGTGCAACAGGCGTTTGACGCTCTCAGGTGTGTGTGTGTGTGTGTGATGGACTATGTGCAACAGGCGTTTGACGCTCTCAGGTGTGTGTGTGTGGACTATGTGCATGACGACTGTGTGTGTGTGTGATGGACTATGTGCAACAGGCGTTTGACGCTCTCAGGTGTGTGTGTGTGATGGACTATGTGCAACAGGCATTTGACGCTCTCAGGTGTGTGTGTGTGATGGACTATGTGCAACAGGCATTTGACGCTCTCAGGTGTGTGTGTGTGTGTGTGATGGACTGTGTGCAACAGGCGTTTGACGCTCTCAGGTGTGTGTGTGTGATGGACTATGTGCAACAGGCATTTGACGCTCTCAGGTGTGTGTGTGTGATGGACTATGTGCAACAGGCGTTTGACGCTCTCAGGTGTGTGTGTGTGATGGACTATGTGCAACAGGCATTTGACGCTCTCAGGTGTGTGTGTGTGATGGACTATGTGCAACAGGCATTTGACGCTCTCAGGTGTGTGTGTGTGATGGACTGTGTGCAACAGGCGTTTGATGCTCTCAGGTGTGTGTGTGTGTGTGTGCAGGGGATGTTGTGTGTGTGTGTGTGTAATGGACTATGTACAACAAGTGTTTGACGCTCTCAGGTGTGTGTGTGTGATGGACTGTGTGTGGCATGTGTCTCAGGTGTGTGTGTGTGATGTGTGTGCAACAGGCATGTCTCAGGTGTGTGTGTGTGATGGACTATGTGCAACAGGCATGACGCTCTCAGGTGTGGTGTGTGTGTGTGTGTGTAATGGACTGTGTACAACAAGTGTTTGACGCTCTGAGGTGTGTGTGTGTGTGGACGCGTACGGCATGCGCTCTCAGGTGTGTGTGTGTAATGGACTATGTGCAAGAGGCGTTTGACGCTCTCAGGTGTGTGTGTGTGCGTGATGGACTATGTGCGCGCATGCTCAGGTACGTGCGTGTGTGTGTGTGTAATGGACTATAGTACGCGCATGTGTGTGTAATGGACTATGTGCAACAAGCGTTTGACACTCTCAGGTGTGTGTGTGTGTGTGTGTGTGTGTGTGTGTGTGTGTGTGTAGGTCATGTACGCGCGCGTGTGTGTGTAAACAAGTGGACGCTATAGTACGCGCGTACGCGCGCGTGTGTGTGTGTAATGGACTATGTGCAACAAGCGTTTGACGCTCTCAGGTGTGTGTGTGTGTGCGTGCGCGCATGCTCATGTACGCGCGTGTGTGTGTGTAATGGACTATAGTACGCGCATGTGTGTGTAATGGACTATGTGCAACAAGCGTTTGACGCTCTCAGGTGTGTGTGGTGTGTGTGTGTAGGGGATGTGTGTGTGTTTAATTCACATGTATGTAGTGTGAATGCCTGTATATATGCCTGCACATGTTTGTTGTTGTTTTGTCTTTTCTTTTCTACTATAAAATATACACATGGGTCAAAGTACTTCAGGAGTGCTCCAGAAATCAGGATTGAAAAGGTTGATTGAAAGAGTCTTCGGGATTGGCCATCTTTTCATCCAGAACCACAGTCTTATAACATCAAACATTTCTGCCAACATTGATGGCAGATTAGCCCTTTCACCGCCAATGTCGCATTTTTTGCACCACAATGTCACCCATGTCACTTTTTGCACCCATGTCACTAAAAGGCATCAAGTCAGGGCCTCTTATCTGAAGACCCTATTTCCTTAATTTTTGGTGGTTAGAATAGGCCTAATGCTATGCATGTCACAGAGGAATTCGCAATATTGCAGATGTTTTTTTTTCTCTACCCAGGTAAGATTAATGGTATTTTTTGGCTGAAATATGGCTGGCTGTGAAAGGGTTAAAACAAGACGACAGACCTGCAATTCTAACACCACCCCCACCCATCCTGTATACACAGACACACACGCATTGGACATTATTCTTAATGCGGTCACCACTTCAGGATTGGGAAGATTCAGAGAACATTGAAAGGTGTCATTTCAGGATTGAGAGAATGTTTTACTTTCACCCATGTATATATATATACATACAATTTTAAGAAATAAATTTTTTTACATTTCAATAAGCCCAAAGCAGAAACGAGGATAAGCATGTATGTGTGTGTGCATGTGAATAGTCCTGGGGGGCGTTTCACAAGGGCTCAAAATCGGCAAAAACGGTCTAAGAAACACCCTTCGTTTGCCGATTGTTCGCATGGCGTTTTGTTCTTGCCAAACACCGAGCAAGCGGCGAACTATCCGGAACTAGTAGGGGGTGAATACATTTCTTGTTGTTGATTGGTCCATTAAAGTTTGGTTAAAATAATTTTAAAAAAATTGACCAATCAGACAAGAGCTTGTAATATTCTTCCGCAAACGTTTTTTAAAGTGTTTCTTAGGCCCCGTTTGGCGTAAGCGTTATTCGCGCGGCGACCGTTATCTAGAGAAACTCGACCCAGTACCCATGTACTATGGTTGGACAACGCTGACCTAATTTGCATGCATGTACATTTTTTATTTTCTCTCTTTTGAAGTTTGAAATGTCACATGCTTGTCTGTTTTACAGGCAAGGTTATGGTGAATTTGAGCAGTCAACAAACCAACTTCTCATCCAGCCCATGAAAAGTAAGTTACAATGTGTGCCCGTGTCGGCGTGTTTGTGTGTGTTGCTATTTATATGCCTTTCATAAGTTATAAATAATTGAACTAAAAAACATCAAAACGCTACACTCACACAAGCACATGAAGGTGAAATAAACAATAAACACGGCGAATAAAACCAAATTTTCGTCTTTAAAAAGACTTTGACGAGGTGAATACAATACACTAAACTTAACAATGACGGCAGTGAATGGATGACGCATACTAGAACTATGACATGATAATCTGATGACGGTAAAGTAAAAGAAAATAATTAACTTAAAATTAAGTTATAAATAACTTAAACTTAACCCTTTCACTGCCAAAGTCGCATTTTAGCACCACAATGATTTAACACCTATGTCACTAAAAGGCATCAAACTGGGGTCTATTATCCAAAGACCCTATTGTCTTAGTTTTGGGAAGTAAGGATAGACCTTATTTTATATATGTCACAGAAGAATCCCCAATACTGCAGATGGATTTTGTTCTCTACCCAGGTAAATTTAATGGACATTTTTGGCTAAAATATGGCTGGCGGTGAAAGGGTTAAAGCGATCTTGTTTGTCACGAAGGCATTGAAATTGAGACAACTATTTTCCCCATTCATTTAAATATTTTGAGTTTTGACATCTAAGGAAAAGTTATTTAACTGTATTTTACTATATAACTTATAAGGTGCACCCCCCAAATTTAACACAAAAGTCCAATTTTGTTACACTGTTTTCTTACTGTATTATCAGTCACATTATAAGGCGCAGGGGTCTCAGTCTGGGGGAAAAAAGCATCACAAAATATGTTAATTGCAAATCAAGATGTGTGTGTATATGTGTGCAAGTGTAAGTGTCTATGTGAGGTTATGTTAAAATATGTGTGTGTGCATGCATGTGAGTGTTTTTAAGTCAAGTCCTGTTTTTGTTTTGAGATTGATATTGTGTGTGTGTGTGTGTGCATCTGTGCACATGTGTTTGTGTGTGTTTCTGTCAGAGTTACTGGAAGCCTACACTATGCTGAAAACCAACACGAGTCACGAAGGTCTCAAGGAATTCCTCACCATTCTCAAACAACACGAGCAACAGGTTTGTGGCTGCATTCATTATCTTCCCTTTATAACTGGGTTAATTCCCTTTGTCTGCTCTTCAATCGGGCACTGCACGGTTTGTCTCTTTTTCTTATTTCTATTCTTTTTTCTTTTTTCTTTCTATTCTTTTTCTTTTTCGGGAGCAACCCGAATTTCACAGAGACGCCTCTGTGACTATAAAGTACCTAATACCTAATACCTACTGATTCCTGCACATGCAACTTGTTGAAATACAAGCTTTTATCAATTTTTTTATAAAAAAATTTGCCTTTTTTTTTTATAGATAACATGGGATGATTCATTGCTTCAACCATTCAGCTGACCAACGTTTTAGCTGGACAAAGATTTTATAATAAATCAATATCGCTCTTTTAACACGGTGTTGCTGATTTTATTTCGTCTTGTCTTTGTTATTTCTTTTCTTTTGCAACTTTAGTTGTGGCCTTGATTTTATAGGCCATTTTTATTTTATTTTATTTTTTTAATGACTGTAAGTTCAAAATGTTATGTTCAGAATTGTCTTTAAATGGTATTAAAATCAAAGCAGTATAACCAACGGATAGAAATAAAACTAATAAAACAAAGAAATTTGATATGTTTTTTTGCATAGATGTTATGCAAAAGAGTACACTTTGATTTCTTTGCAGATTAGATCTATTAACTGTTGTTCAGTATGATAACAGACCCGCTTACCCCCTACACAAGTCTTCAGTAGTCTGGATAGCTGAAATGAGTAGTTTTTGGTGCAAAATGTGTATTTTTTTAAACCATCAAACAATCTTCACTGCAAATGAGTAGTTAGAGCATTATTTTCAATTTTGAAGAGTATGATGTCCAAATTGAGTAGAATACTACTCGAAAAGAGTAGAGTAAACAGGTCTGTGATAATGATTAACGCTGTCATTTTTTGCGTAATTTTTGTCCTATATTTGCTCACTATGTTTTCTTGTGTGTGCAACATAACAATATGTAAGCAAATATGAAATAGTGAGGCTAAGAGAGAGGATATAGTGAAATGAATAAGGGGAAGGAACTTCTCATAATTAACTCCCTTTTTTTACCAAAGTTATTTATGGCACCGATTCGCCTGCAAAGTGAAAGTAGTTGCCACAACAATACAGACCCAAGTTCATCCTCGTAAAGGATGAATGATGTCTACTTAATGGTGGGTCTTTGAAGACTTGGAGTGGATGCATGTCTGTGTCTGTGTCTTAAGGGTCTGTATGAGGATGAACTTGGGTCTACGAGAAGTTCCTTCCCCTTATTCATAACAGTATGTTGCCATGGTTTTCTGTGCAGTGGGTAGACATCATTCAGAAACTGGACACCACTGATCCACAGAATCAATCTGGTAAGTACTGTGTGTTTATGTGTGTGTGTGTGGCTACATATTTTTAAAGATATACGGACGCACCACGATCAAGTCCCTCGGTTTTTTCTGCGTAGCTGTGACCCACATAGAAATGCTCTTTAAAATGATGTTTTGCTTTGAATTTGGGGGCATTTGTGACTGCATTAATTATCTTCCCTTTAAAACTGGGTTAATTCCCTTTGTCTACTCTTCAATCGGTCTTCAATAGTGAGACCTGGTCAAAACAAGATTTTCTTTCCAGCTATAAGAGGGAAAACACGTGAAACCCGTGATTTTGACACGTGATCTGGTGGGTCTTTGAAGACTTGGAGTGGATGCATGCATGCATGTCTGTGTCTGTGTTGAATTGGTATTATCTTTCTGGGTCACAGAGACTTATCTGTGTGATTTTGACACGTGATCTGGTGGGTCTTTAAAGACTTGGAGTGGATGCATGCATGCATGTCTGTGTCTGTGTTGAATTGGTATTATCTTTCTGGGTCACAGAGACTTATCTGTGTGATTTTGACACGTGATCTGGTGGGTCTTTGAAGACTTGGAGTGGATGCATGCATGCATGTCTGTGTCTGTGTTGAATTGGTATTATCTTTCTGGGTCACAGAGACTTATCTGTGTGATTTTGACACGTGATCTGGTGGGTCTTTGAAGACTTGGAGTGGATGCATGCATGCATGTCTGTGTCTGTGTTGAATTGGTATTATCTTTCTGGGTCACAGAGACTTATCTGTGTGATTTTGACACGTGATCTGGTGGGTCTTTGAAGACTTGGAGTTGGAGTGGATGCATGCATGCATGTCTGTGTCTGTGTTGAATTGGTATTATCTTTCTGGGTCACAGAGACTTATCTGTGTGATTTTGACACGTGATCTGGTGGGTCTTTGAAGACTTGGAGTGGATGCATGCATGCATGTCTGTGTCTGTGTTGAATTGGTATTATCTTTCTGGGTCACAGAGACTTATCTGTGTGATTTTGACACGTGATCTGGTGGGTCTTTGAAGACTTGGAGTGGATGCATGCATGCATGTCTGTGTCTGTGTTGAATTGGTATTATCTTTCTGGGTCACAGAGACTTATCTGTGCGAATTTTGGGCTGCTCCCACAAGGAGAGCGCGTCGTGGCTTGTGCAGCACCAATGTGTTTAACATCCCACGACCTGGTGCAGGCACACAAGGGACATTTCTATGTGTGTAAAGATAGTGGGTCGATCCTGGAGATACTGCAATACCAGGTTCACCCATTTTTTTCCCTTTGCCACTTTTGTTTTTTGCATGTGGGTTATGTGTGATTGAAGGTGAAGGGGCAGGGGTATATTTTGACCTAACGACAACTCCTTCGTTGCCACTGGGTTCTTTGATGTGTGCAGATTGCGTGGGTGCACGTTTGTTGTCTCATCTGAAAGACAGCATTCAGACCATATTAACCCTTTCGCCGCCAGCCATTTTTCAGCCAAAATATACCATTAAGCTTAACTGGGTGGAGAAAAAAATTATCTGCAATATTGGGAATTCATCTGTAACATGTATAAAGTAAGGCCTATCCTTATCTCCCAAAATTTAGAAAATAGGGTCTTTGGATAACAGGCCGATTTGATGCCTTTTAATAACATGGGTATGAAACCGCTGTGGTGCATAAATGTGACATTGGCTGTGAAAGGGTTAAGGTCTAGGGGAGAGTGAGTGGAAAAACGTTCCACTGCGATCAGTTAACGATCCTGGGTTTGTTGCTTGCGAGGCAAACCATTGCCTCAGAGCCACTCTACCACTTGAGCATTCAGACCATTGAGGTCCGGTAGAGGAGGAATAAAAAATGCTTCTGCTGCGGCCAGGGAATGAACACAGGTCTCCCCTGTGGGGATACCGGGGGGGGGGGGGGGGGGGGGGGGGGGGCTTTCCATACAAATAGTTCCCCCACCTTCTTTGACTCTGCCTCTTTGACTCTGCCTTTAACTCTGCCTCTTTGAGCTCTGTTTGACTGTGCCTTTTTCCTTGCTTTGTGTCATCTATCTTTCTGACTTTTTGGCCCATTCTCCTGACTTTTTTTCCAAAGAAAAATCTTCCATATAGTTTTCTCCTTTGAGCTCCTCCGAAATCAGAATGTGTAAGCTGAATGCAGCGAGGACACCAGTGAAAACTGGAAAACGGACACATACGTACCCATTGTGGCCTTATGGCCCGGGAACGCAGAAGAAGAAGAAGAAGAACAGAGGTTGTTTGCTTATGAGACAAAACGTGAATGGTGACATGGTCTGTTTCAGGGTCAGCGGTGCTGTCAGCCTTCGGTGAGGAGTTCATGTCTTCACTGGATCGACTGGTGAGGGCGCGACAGACACAGCGCGACAAAGCCACCTCCAACAAAGAAGAGCTCCGGACCACTCAGCAACGACTGGAAGCAGAACTTCGAGACATGATCAGGGACCGAGAAGAGCAGCAGAAAATCGCCAGAGAAATGAAAAGCGACAAGAACATGAGCAACAATTTGAGCGTTGAATCGGAGACGCCTTCGATATCTCACAGAAGTTCGTCATCAGGAGTTGCAGAACCTTGTGAGGCATCGGAGGGGATTGCAGGATTGAGACCATGGCTGGACAGTCCTCATGGTGATAGCAGTAGCAGTGGTGCACCTAATGGGAAGAGAAGGAAATCTACTACGGAGCGGAAACCTTGGCAGGACTTGGGAGAACTCGAACAGCCAAAAGAAGGTGATAGAAGTAGTGGTGTTCTGTGCTCGGGCCGAAGTCTGAACAGCTCCACAGTCGATTATGAAGCCGTCACAGGTCTGCGACCTTGGCTAGACGAGCAGAACGGCGTAGAAAACCCACAGAAAACACGTGTGTCAGCCAAAGGAAGAAAAAGCAGAGAGGTCGTCACGCCAGGGAGCAAAGGCTCTGACCAGATTTTAGAAAGTTACATGCACCCATCCTCGAATGATTTAAACATCGGTCTCCACTACGACGCAGGCGATGACAGGCCAGGGAGCCTGCCTCCTCTTTACCCAGAAAATCTGAACCAGCTCCATTCAGAATCAGGAAACTTGCCTTCAAAACCAACGCACAGTGTGAGCAAACCACCCATGCCCACTGAATCGTCATCTAAACGCCCTCCACCTGCGGATAAGGAAAAGACAAAACGTCCAGCGAAACCGAGAAATTACGAACCCAAGCTGTACGTGGCCAATCGCACGTTGTCGCTGAGGAGGTCTGGCAGTTTGAACAAGTTGTCTGACCCTTCCTTACAAGACCAGATGTCCAAGTTGACCTTGACCAGCAGGCAAGCCCGGGCAAGGAACGACTCGGGTTCAAAATGATGACATTTGTTCATTGGTACAGTGGAACCTCCCTTCTAAGACCTCCCATTATAAGACTCCCTCCCATATAAGACCTACTTCTCTGAGACATTGCCCTTCTTTGTAAGTATTAAAATTACCTCCCTTATAAGACCTAATTTTTTGATGATTTTTGAAGGTCTTACACTGGAGGTTGCTCTGTAGCTCCTCCGAAATCGGAATGAGTCGGATGAATGCAGCGTGGAGACAGTGAAAACTGAAAACCGGGCATATACGTACCTTACCCATTATGGCCATATGGCCTGGGAACGCAGAAGTTCATTGGTAGGGCAAGTGATAATTCCAAATTTTGAAGACGTGAGCAGTAAATGTTCTCATGAAAAATGTCATGATCCAGTTAAACTTCTAACCCCCTCTGTTCCTGTGTCTAGTCTATGTATGTATGTATGTATGCCAGTCAGTATCCGACTATGACTGCCAGAGAGCAGAGGGGCAACTGCCATTCTATTGGGCTAGAAGTTGTATACTATAGGGGAGATGCCTTGCCCAGGAATATAAACAAACAGCATAATTGTGAAACGAGTCAATGTTTGTGAATACAAAAAGGAAAACTGAGGTTACCTTTGCATTAAGTGGATGAAAATCATGCATGGAATGTAAATTAAAGTAAAGATTTTTTTTCCTCCATGGTTCAAGAACCAAAACTGCCCTGAGACAAGATAAATCAATAGGACAATGTCCAGGCTCTTGCAGAAATCAATAGGACAATGTCCAGGCTCTTGCAGAAATCAATAGGACAATGTCCAGGCTCTTGCAGAAATCAATAGGACAATGTCCAGGCTCTTGCAGAAATCAATAGGACAATGTCCTGGCTCTTGCAGAAATCAATAGGACAAAGTGTGCCAGTGTTAGAAATTTAATCAGACATTTTTCCTGACAGGGGAAAACACAATAGGACATTTTCAATTTTAATAGGTCAGTGGCCTATGACCGGGCCCTCGGGACATCACTGGTATACTTTGTTATAATATTCCAGAGTGCCTTCCTTTATGTCTGTGCTGATCTTTTTTTGAGTTATAAAGCACAGCCTAACATATCACTTGTAGAGCACCACTGGGTTTCCTGCTTTAACAGAAGCATACCATTGTTACCACATACCGCTAGTCCCACACACCATTGTTTGTGTAACGCACATGTAGTTATAATATACTGGATGGGCTTGTGTGTGCGAGTGTTTATGTATGCGTGTGCCTGCGCGTGTATGCATTTATCTAGGTTTGACAGACACAAACAGGGAGAGAGACATTTTGTGGGAATAGCGGTATGTAGGACTAGTCGTATCATGGATGTAAAATTACAGTGTGAGACTAGCGGTATGTGGTAACAATAAGTTATTATTATGTACTTTATAGTCACAGAGGCGTCTCTGTGAAATTCGGGTTGCTCCCACCTGGAGAGCGCGTCGCAGCCAGAGGCGCGCCACCCAATTTAATTTTTGTTGCATGCTATTTTTGTGTGACTGATGAGGAAGGAAAGGGGGGGGGGGGGGGGAGTAAATTTTGACCAAACGACAACTTTTTCGTTGCCACTGGGTTTAGCGTATGCTAAGTGCATGGGCACACAGGACCTCGGTTTATCGTCTCATCCGAAAGACTCCACGTTCAGACCGTAAGGCCTAGTGCAAAGTGAGAGGAAAAATCCCCTGTACCCAGGTTCGAACTTGTGTTTACTTGACACGAAGCACACATGCTACCACTGTGCCACTCTACACCAATGTTATGCTTCCGATTTTAATGGGGGGGTTTTCCCCAAGTAAATTTATATTTTTGTTTACCTGCCGTTCTCACTTTCACCTCAAGACCCAAGTGCCTTTCATACAACACATTATTTATTTGTTAAAGGTGGACCCTGACGGACGAGTTTTTGCAAGAAACACGTCGAGATCACCAGAAAGACAGCCTTTTCAAGGATCGGAACTCTCACTTTGCTCTGGTTTCCTAGAAATGAAACCGTCAAAACGGCGATTCCTCCTTGGCAGAGATAGAAACCATTTTGGATGGGGTGGGTGGAGGTCACTCATTGTGGTTGAAGTGTTTTCTTTTTTTGTAGTGCATTAAAAAAAAAAAGCTGTTTCCTTTGTTGTGAGCGAAACTCCTTTAGATAATCTATAACAAAAAATTAAAAAAGAAAAAAGGCTTGTATTACGAAAATTTTGTGCAAACAATTTGGTCTAAACGCATGCGGCCATTAGAAAAGAGAATGCACACGCCTTCTCTTTGGGTGAAATAATTTGACTTCCAGCACCTCCGCCAAGGAGGAATCGCCGATTTGACGGTTTGATTTCTAGGAAACCAGAGCAAAGGGAGTGTTGCAATCTCCGTAAAGGGTGTTTTCCTGGTGATCTGGACGTGTTTCTTACAAAAACTCATCCGTCAGGGTGGCCCTTTAACAACTACCTGACTGACGACAGATTGGTACAGAACTGATTGGTTGTAGAGTGCATGTTGTAAGTTAAACAGTACAGTGGAACCTCCCTTATAAGACTCCCTCCCATATAAGACCTACTTTTCTGAGACATTGCCCTATTTGCAAGTATTACAATTACCTCCCTTTAAGACCCCTCAATTATAAGACCTCATTTTGGATGATTTTTAAAGGTCTTATAAGGGAGGTTCCACTGTATAGGCAACATAATGTATAAAACTCAATGTCTGAGCACACATTGTTTTGGTTTGTTCACTTAAAAAATTTTTTTTTTTAAATCAGAATATAAGTGTATGATGCTGAGTATTTGCTTGTGAGTGCATGCATTGTTTTAAGTGCGTAAAATCAAATGAAGATGTGCGTTTGCAAGCATACTCCCACACACATGCATGCACTCACAAACACACTGTACCAAAACAACCAAACCACTCACTACTTTCCCATGAAGAGGTCATTTTACTTCAATATGGCCAAAAATTGAAACTGTCGAAACAAGACAAAACGCTGCAAGATGCTTTTGGACAACAACAACGATAACAGTAGACAAAAAGTACGAAAAGTTGATCCATAGCTACTGAAAAACGAGGCGACCAAATGCAGTCATTTAGCAACAACGGTACTCCATTAATAATGCAGACAGTCTGTGCAATAACAGGTCACAGGGAAAATGGTAAAGGGACACTAACAGATCAACAACGCGGAAAGGGGGACTCCACATCTTCAACTACAAATGCCAGTAAGAAACTGCTGTAAGCAAAAAATGCAGGAAATTTGGCTCAACGACTGGAAATGATAACCTTTAAAAAAATAAATAAGCTTTTGAGCAATGGGTAATGGTAAAGAAACTAATTCAAAAATGAAACAAACAATCAAAAAAGTATATTCCTACGCCAAATCTTGCCCCAAACAAACAAAAACCACCCCTCGCTGTTTGTTTTAATTCATGAAAAACATCACTGATGTAATACAATCCAGTGATGAAATGATAACACTGTGATAAAAAAACCATCAATGATGTAATACAATCCAGTGATGAAATGATAACACTGTGATAAAAAAAACCCATCAATGATGTAATACAATCCAGTGATGCTGATACTAAGGTGAACAAATCTTGCAGTCAACTGCCAACAAATTATTCAGTTTTGATTTTGGTTCAAATCTCTATACTTACACCTCAAATCCCAAGTTCTCTTTTTTGTGTCTTCTATACTTTTGAGCTTACTATGAGGCAAATGAAAGTTTGAATTTGAAATGCAGAAAGTATGCAACAAAGACAACAAAGGAAGAGCTTAATGCTAAAACATTCTCAGTGAACTATATACTATCTTCTCTAATAATTTGAACACTGACATTAACCCCTTCACTGCCAGAGGAAAACAAATTATCGATTTTCTTGATTATAAAAATTAAGAGACCTGTCAGACTCAATATGAGAGAATGGTCTAGAGATATGTCTTTCCCGAATTGTCTAAACCTAAAACCATCATTCCAGGGCTATGACATCAAAAGCTATGACATCATCAATGACATCACACATCCCGTAGTAGACACGGGACCGGTGTGGTGTTCTCAAATGGGATTTGTTCTCAAACCGTCTGCGCATGTGCGAAGAGTTAGGGATAGGTTTAGGGTTAATTTATTGTCGAATACACAAAAGATAAAATTTGATGGTACGTCATGATCGATTTCGCACATGCACAGACATGTTGAGAACAAATCCCATTTGAGAATGCCACACCGGGCAGGGAAGGGGTTCAGAATAAGAACACAAAAGAACAGGGAAGCCGTACGACACATAATAAAAACAACAGCAAAATAAAACATCACGGTGACAGGGGTGTAATTTTACGAATGCTGCAGGTCTTAGTAATCTAAAATGGCTAATCTACAAAATCCCGGAAAACCTGAATGACAAAAAGAGACAATTACAAAGAAATCTTACATTTTTACAATCTTAAAATTACAAAAAGAGAAAATGACCAAGAAATCTTACATTTTTACAATCTTACAAATGTAAAAAGGGTGGGGTGGGGTGTGAATGAACAGTCAACTAACCCAACTTGAAGCCTACCCAACTTGACATTGACTCGTGCTTACTTTCTACACCCCCCAAAGAAACTCCTGTGCAGTTCAAGCAAAGTGGACATTTGTTAGGGGAATGTTATCTTATCGTCACAAAGTCAACGCTTCAATTCACAAGCCAGGAGCCTTTCTACCCCTCAACAATGAGAAATAATGCTGCAGGCTCTTGTCCACAGATGGCAAATTCAAAACGTTGTCATTACCATATAAAGAAAGAGTTGCAAAAGTAACACAGTTTGACTAAATTCACTTTTACGATTTACCATAGATTTTTCCAAAGGAAAAAAAAGAGAAACAATTTATCCAACAAGACAGAGTGCGTATTCTAGTGCAAACTACACGTAACAAACAGATTCTCTTGTAATGTGCTGGACAAAATGATGAACACATTCTGCTGTCATGGCCGACACAACAAACAAGAAGAAGAAACAACAACATTGTTAAATATCAAGCATTGTTACCCAAAGTCGCACATATGTATATCGTAGGGAATGGGAAAAAGTTTTTTTAAAACACTTCACCAGTCTGTAACACCACACTTACCCTTAACACAATATACCTTCCTCTAAAATTCATTATAAAAAATTCATTATATCTTCCTTTAAAATTAGAAAAAAGTATAAAGAGATAAAAAAAAAAAATTGTTTTACACAAAGGATCTTGCATGCAAGTAAAAATCATTGCTAATGTTATTCATCTCATTTCAACCAACAAAGATTTAATTCTCTCACTGAATAATTTTTCATAATAAAGATGTTTTGTCACTTTTAAAATTTCTTCTTTCTCATCAAAAATAGTTTCGCTTAAATATATAAATACCATCAGTTACCACCTCTCTTTTTTTTAAATTATATATGACATGCATTTTTTTGTGGGCATATATTATAAATGTAGGGATTCAAAACTCAGTACTGATTTGATTTTAATGCAACATGCTTATTTTCAGATATTACTGAAAGAGAGGGGGAGGGGATTGAAGGAAGGGGAAAAGGAGAGGAAGAGGGAAGCCATTTTTGTCAGTTTCCTTTCAACTGTAGACAACCATTAATCATGTGGCTGTAAACCACAAATTCAAAGCAACAAATACAACAAAATCAATTACAGACATTAAAGATTTTTTTTTCTGCATTTTCACTTTTACAGTCAATAATTAAAACTTTGTTCATCTTAAAAAATACATTGTTTAAAGTCTAACGCTTGTTAACATTCATCATCCAAATCATCATGATTCATAGTACACAACATGGAAAGACAACTTTTGTCAACAAAACAGTGAAAAAGTTTAGCTGTCTATAAAATATGTAGCATACACAAACCATTCAGAGACTGTGTCTGTGTATACCGTAATTTTCGGGTTATAAGGCGATATTTTTTTCTCCAATTTCGACCTATGCGCCTAATAAACGAGGGCGCCCTATTAGTGAACAAAATCGTGAGAAGAGAGGCAACGATTGCCGTGCTCAGTACAGTCTACTGTGAGTCAGACATCGAAAGTGGTCACAAGTCGCCGATACGACGAATACTCGCGTTAAAATGCTTCAAAATCCCTATTATCGTCCGAGATACCGTCCAACAGATGCCATAACCCTTCATTGGATGTAAAAAGCATAATTGTAGAGCTTAAAATACCATAATTCTATCAGTTTTCGCGAAGAATTGTCCAAACACAACAACAGGAAGCAGCTCAAACGGAAGTTCGATTATTTGACAGGGGAGCCAACTCTCGTTTATGACAGCAGTAATGGTGGTCGGTAAGCGTTTACAGGACGCGTACAGGCTTCAAAGTTTGACTTTCTTTTGCCTTAAAAATGAGGGCGCCTTTTACTTTAATTTTTTCAGATTTTTCTTGAAAATTGCCCTATTCGCCTTATCGCCTAATGATCCGAAAAATACAGTATATATTTCTCTAGCTCACATCACTTTCTCGTTCATTTTCATTTCAACCCAAAACCCATCACATGCACATAAAGAAAAAAAACACAACAACATACCCTCTCCCTTTCTACGCTACAGAATACATTGACTCCAAGATGTACTATAACAATGGTATAACAAAAAAACAAGAATCACATGTTTAAAGAAAAAAAAAAATCACGGGTACAACTTAAAAAACACACCTACCTCACCAGGATAATATTTATTTACATGTTCATAACGGTAACACATAAAGTTCAAGTATCACAAATGAGCAACGATAGAAAGATCAGTTTTCAATGTGTGCTGCTGAACAAGGGGGGAGGCTGGGAACAACGGGATGTAGAAAGGGGAGTATGGTAGTAGTAGTATTTCAGTAACAATAAAGAAAATGCCAATAAGACGTCAACAAAATCATGCAGCATCCAGTTCCTTCAATATTAAAATATAGATATCAATATTCTTAGTTTTAGTATCCAGCTAATACTAGCACTCTTCATGATTCTGTTGCCTATTAGCGTCTACATGCCCATAAAAAAAAAGCTGTATCGTACATTAGTGTCTGCATGCACGCGTGCACACGCATTTACACACATTTCCTGCTGAAGATCTGTGGTCGCATAATTCTGTCAACTACTACAGACTATTAATAGCTAAAAAGCCAGGCTCTACTATGAAGCACACACAGAAAGAGTCGGGGGGGCTTCTAATGGAGAAACCCATTGAACAGAATCTACATGTATGCAGAAAACACTAGTTTATTTCTCATACTTGAATGCTCATTGTCATTTCAAATTTCGTTCTGTTCAGCCCTTTTTTTTTTCCCCCCCAATGTTAACCAAACCTGTTCATAGTTCTGTCTGCTCCTTGCCAATTCAATGTTAGGTTCTTTAAAATCGCTTTGCATTTTCACTTGATCATAATTCTTCATGTTCCTTGAATGGTTGTGTGTGTGTGCGCAAGCATGAGTGTCTGTCTGTATGTGTGCGCGCACGTGTGTGTGAGTGTACTTGTGTGTGTATCCTCTGGAATGCGTTTGTGTGTGCTGGTTAATGTGTGTCTGTCCCTGCAACCCAATAGCTATGATTTATGGAACGAGAGATGATGAATGGGTCTGTGTCTCTGTGTGTGTCTTCGTGTGTGTGTGTGTTGCTTTGTACATGCGTTGTTGCTGGTTTCTGTCATTCGTAAACACTATTTTTTGTCTACTTGTTGATGACCATTTGATTGTAAAGCACTTTGGGCTCATTTGCGGTAAAGCGCTATATAAATGTACTACTATTATTATTATAACCAAGCTTTTGCTTCATATAATAAACCTACTGTCAACAACGTTCCCCCTACAACCAAGCCAACAACAACAGTCATAACAACTATCGCGGTGCGTTTCTCAGCGTAAATGCAACCTGCAAGCGAGGCTGGAATACTGCTCGGCATGTGATACATTAATTAAAATGACGCAACAAGTTCAATTTCCAACACTAACACTTGAAAGAAAGCACCAATCAAAGTATTGGTAAATGCAGGCATGGTAGTGGGGGCAAAGTGGTTTTCAAGGAAAATGGCCGGGGGTCCAGGGGGCCGAAGAAAATTCAATAAATGAGAGTAAAATTTTCACTTTTTTATGCCATTTCAATGCATTTTTAAATAATTTTGTTTCGCGGATTTTCCACGATTCGTGGAGGTCTACCATGCCTGTAAAAAACAAAACCTCCAGACATTAAATGCTTTTACTGCAGAAAAAACACACCCAACATTCTTTTTATAAAAAAACCAACCCACCCAGCAAACTTTGCATCAAGATGCCCCAAACTAAGTCATATCTTTATCAATAAAATGTGAATAGTGTACACTAAAAACATCATCATAAAACAACACCCACCCAGCAAACTTTGCATCAAGATGCCCCAAACTAAGTCATATCTTTATCAATAAAATGTGAATAGTGTACACTAAAAACATCATCATAAAACAACACCCACCCAGCAAACTTTGCATCAAGATGCCCCAAACTAAGTCATATCTTTATCAATAAAATGTGAATAGTGTACACTAAAAACATCACCATAAAACAACACCCACCCAGCAAACTTTGCATCAAGATGCCCCAAACTAAGTCATATCTTTATCAATAAAATGTGAATAGTGTACACTAAAAACATCACCATAAAACAACACCCACCCAGCAAACTTTGCATCAAGATGCCCCAAACTAAGTCATATCTTTATCAATAAAATGTGAATAGTGTACACTAAAAACATCATCATAAAAAAACTACTACATCTATGTACCATATTTTTCGGACTATAAGGCGATACTTTCCCCCCAGACTTGGACCCTTGCGCCTTATAATGTGACTAATAAAATAGTAAGAAAGCATAATAACAAAATCTAAAATTTGGGTGCGCCTTATACAAAAGTGCACCTAATAGTCAGAAAAATATGGTATATATGTCTACCCAATTGATTTAACATATTGTCGCTGTCCGACGCTAACCGTGTATCTACACAATCAGTGATTTCACAGGAGCATCAAAAAACATGTTGTCGTCTGCTACAATGTCAATTCCCATTTGATATACGCTTGACTCTTCTTCTTTACCGATGAGTAAACATGGGACACAATAAAAGTTGCATTAACACCCAAAATTTTCGGGATAATTCAGTTACACGGTTAGTGCAATGTTGTCACAATAAGAGATACGACAGCTGCCGGCAGTTACACAATTAGTGTGACAGTTACACGCTTATCGCGCCAAAACCATCGACAACCAACGATGATTTCCGCGGTATCATGTGACAAATTTGAGCATTTTCCTTGGTCGCAGACACAAGATATTTATAGAAGACCTGTGTGAGGTCACTGGAACTAGTGGAAGGGGCTTCAGTGAAAAATCTATTTTTGTCAAATTTTGTAGATACGCGGTTAGCGTCGGACAGCGACAATATACCTATTTTAAAGTGATTTCACAAGATTCGTAACAAGATCACAATCTCTTAAGCCACCAACATGGTCCAAACAATGTTTTTTAATATTTTGTACAAAACAGATAAATTTGTTCCCAAATCCCATATCCTTCCCCACCCAAATTCCTAATTAAAAAACAACAACATCATAAGATTTAAAACACCATGCTCTGTCTGACTAAGCCAAACGTGAAATTGCATTAAAAATAAGCACAGTTACATCAACATTGCAAAAAAGTACTGTAAAATACACCCCCCCCAAAAGCAACCGCGTAGATTAGAAGAGGAGGGGGGGGGGGGATGAGTTTTGAGGGAAGGGGAAAAGGGGCACACACAACAAGTTATTTGAAAAGAATCCATGATCAACATTCTTCATCAGAACAGCTGGTAGTAGCACACGTTAAGACCCTTTCACACATCCGTATGAAGAAACTACACGGAATAAACTCTAGATTAGCCCAGGCATGACGATATTATCATAAAAAACAAAGACAGCTGCCGATAAGATTGACTTTGTACAAGTATTTCCTCCAAAATGTGCACCAATCGCCCGACCGGCCCATTTATTTTATACAATTCTTACACACCGCGAACCATAACATTACAGAAACAACAACGGTGGCACACAGAATGTCGGATACAATTTTACTCCGTTCATAGAATTTAACGTATAGCCAGGTGTCATTATAATTTCTTTTAAATATGATTTGTTTTAATTTTCCAAATAATTCATTATAATTTTTTTTTGGGTCAATCAAGACGACACTGTACAGTGAAATGTAGAAGAGAAAGTGGGGTAAAGGTCAAGATGTGCCACCCCCCCGACATTTCTCAGTTAATTGTATTTTTCCGTTTTTGCCTTTCTTACCATACATAAAGCTGTATTTTAGGAACATTTTTAGCTAATAACCTTTTTGGAATACTAACCCTATTCCTAACCCTAGCCCTAACCCTAACCCTACCCCCCACCCTATAAGACGGAAAAATGCAATGAACCACAACTGTGACAAATCGCGGTGTACTGCAGTATATAGTGGGGGGTAGGGTTAGGTTTAGGGCTAGGGTTAGGGTTAGTATTCCAAAAAGGTTATTAGCTAAAAATGTTCCTAAAATACAGCTTTATGTATGGTAAGAAAGGCAAAAACGGAAAAATACAACCGAGAAATGCAGGGGGGGATGGCACTGCACCTTTACCGAAAGTGGTATAAAAGTTGGGGGTGGGGTGGGTCTATGTTAAAGGGCATTTACTATATGCCTTTTTTCTTCTTTTCTTTTTTTTAGCCTGCATACTACAATTGTTACAATTTCTGCAAAGCACAAAACAAGGAAAAAGCTTCTAACACTAAGAAATAAAAACAGTTATAAAATTCAAAGGAGTTATGCTCACACCGATGATAACTAATGAATTTGCATACAGATGCGCCTTGATGAAAATAACGATCCGATTAACACGTTTCATAGAAAATTACTTTGACGTCTAGAAACTTTCAGCAGGTTCCAAATAATACTATCACGTATTGGCACAATAATCTTAACTCAGAAATCTTCAAGTAAGTTTTTTTTAAAAGCCTCCCCCCCAAACAAAAAACAAACAAACAAACAACACCCCAACAAATCCATGATATATTGATTAAAGCAAACGCTAAAAGACTTAATTCTGCCAAACACAGACAGAATGTAACTATTGTAAGGTAGTCTTTAGCTTGTTTGCTGTAAGTTCCACACAGAGCACACATGTCCATAATTGCTGGAGAAATTTGCCAAAGAAAAACTCAATAGACTTTGTTACAAAAGTTTTTAGTTCTCTTAACAAAAATGTAACTTATCCAACAACAAATGTAATGCAAGAGGCAAGCAGCAAGAAAAGAAAAAAAAAGGTGGTTTGAAATGAGGCTCTATACTGAAAATTCTCTACCCTTATCGCGTGCACTGAAACAAGTGCGCCACCTGCACAAAAGTATTGTTCATGAAGTAGAAGTATACAACCACTGAAAATCCTCTGCCCCTGACTGGTCACTAGATGGTGCAATTGATTCAGTCCTAAAATGATCTCCCTTGCACTCGCCAAGAAGCAGTATAAATCCCCATTATCTGCTTCTGTTAAACATTGAGCAGCACTAAATTCGTATTGTTTCAACAAAAAATCTAAATTGTTTTTAACCCTTTCACTGCCAATGTCGCATTTTAGCACCACAATGATTTAACGCCCATGTCACAAAAAGGCCTCAAACCAGGGTCTGTTATTCAAAAACCCCGTTTTCTTAATTTTGGGAGATAAGGATCTAAGGCCTTACGCTATACATGTCATAGAGGAATCCCCAAAATTGCAGATGGTTGTTTTTCTCTACCCAGGTATGCTTAGTGGAAATTGTTTGCTGAAAAATGGCTGGCGGCGAAAGGGTTAACGTAATATTTCTATTTAATACATAAGAATGTGTATTTCCCTTTTGATTAAAGACAGCTTCGTACAAAAGGCTTTTCTGTCTAAGGTAAAGGTAAAGATGTGCCACCCCCCATGCATTTCACGGTTAATTGTATTTTTCCGTTTTTGCCTTTCTTACCATACATAAAGCTGTATTTTAGGAACATTTTTAGCTAAGTACCTTTTTGGAATACTAACCCTAACCCTAACCCTACCCCTAAACCTAACCCTACCCCCCACTATGTACTGCAGTACACCGCGATTTGTCACAGTTGTGGTTCGTTGCGTTTTTCCGTCTTATACGGTGGGGGGTAGGGTTAGGGTTAGGGCTAGGGTTAGGGTTAGGGTTAGTATTCCAAAAAGGTTATTAGCTAAAAATGTTCCTAAAATACAGCTGTATGTATGGTAAGAAAGGCAATAACGGAAAAATACAATTAACCGAGATAGGTAGGGGGGGTGGCACATCTTGACCTTTACCCTGTCTAAAATGTTGCGATAAATCAGCTGCATGTTGTCTTTGAAACCCACAAATAAAAACACCAACTTTATGCATTAACCCTTTCACCGCCAACATCGCATTTGTGCACAGTGATTTAACACCCATGTCACTAAAAGGCATCAAATCAGGGTCTGTTATCCAAAGACCCTGTTCTCTTCATTTTGGGAGGTAAGGATAGGCCTTACATTAAATATGTTACAGAGGAATCCCCAATATTACAGACATATTTTTGTCTCTACCTGGGTAAGTTTAATGGAAATGTTTAGCTGAAAAATGGCTGGCGGTGAAAGGGTTAACGTGCGCACTGCACCTGACTTAGAGCATGATCTTTAAACAAAACATAACCTTAAAAGTAACCAGCTCTGGCATTTAGGAGCACACACACACACACACACACACAAGCACATACACACACACACTGCTGTGGCAGACCAATATCTTTCTCTCCTAAATTCCAAGTGAAAATATTTAACACAGGTGATGTATGTCAAAAGAAGATCACATCTTTGGCAATCAAGAAAAGCGTTGTCATGTTCGTCATCATTATTTAGTATTTGGTACTTTATAGTCACAGAGGCGTCTCTGAAATTCGGGTTGCTCCCACCTGGAGAGAGCGTCGCAGCCAGAGGCGCGCCACACAAATTTTATTATCGTCATGCTTGCTACATGTATCAATCAACGATCATACATCACACCTTGAGCCACTTTGGATAAGCTTTTCCACATCTCTTCCTCGTCAAGAAAAGCTTCATTTTTTTCTATGTTGTTTTCCATATGTGTGTGTGGTGGTGGTGGTTTTTTTATAGACCATGTCCATCCACAAGCTTGCTTCACAGCTAATGGGTCGAGTCTTGCAGAGAAAGAAAATGAACATAGCGTAATGTTCCTCAATCCTGTCAAATGTTCTGTTTCTAATGCCGTACTGACAACAAGTTTAGGTTGTTCATACCCACTTAACAAGTTTAGGTTGTTCATACCCACTTAACAAGTTTAGGTTGTTCATACCCACTTAACAAGTTTAGGTTGTTCATACCCACTTAACAAGTTTAGGTTGTTCATACCCACTTAACAAGTTTAGGTTGTTCATACCCACTTAACAAGTTTAGGTTGTTCATACCCACTTAACTGTCTTAAAGACACACTGACCCTGCAAGATAAAGTCCCTTGGTGTTTTTTCTGGCCAGGTGTGACCCACATACAAATTCCCCCATGTGTAAACGAGACTGCTCTTCAAAGTCTCCGTCTCGTTTTGAATATGGGGGAATTTGTATGGTAGTCACACCTGGCCCCCCAAAAAAACAGGTAAAAATGACCACCTTTAACGCTCAATTTGTGGGTAACCAAAGGAAACTGTGTGGTGCGGTTTATGCAGAACGATTTCTCTCAGAGATCTCTATGCATATTTAGAAAGAAAATTCTTTGGGTCAGGGCGTCTTTAAGGACATAATAAATTTGAAGCATTAAACAAACTATGAGAGATGGATAAATATGTAAGCAATATTCATCACCGATCTTAGGTTATAGGGTATAAAACTCTGATGAGAAAGGCCATAAAACACTCATATCAATACATCAACTGGCGACAAAAAGGAAGTGAAAGGGAGAAAGAAAAAACAACAACAATAAAACAGCATAATAATCAAAGTTATTCAACGATAACGTTACTTAATTCTTTTTTTTCAATCTACCTCTGGTCAGTCTGGACGAAAGAAAAGTATGAAAAAAAATAAATTAATCAGTCCCACATTAAGAGCGCAATGAACGGAATAAACAAACATTAGCATAGCTAGTGACAACATAAGCAATTGCAAATAATCAACAACAAAATTAAAAAAATGTGGAGGCATTTTCCTACACAAACACTGCCAAGAGAAATAAAAAGTCCTTGAAAAACATGTGTTGAAGAAAAACGACAAAAACTAACAAGTTTGTCATGAACTGCTGCTCAAAAAGATATAATGATGAAATCGCTGGTGAATGAATAAAACTCAAGTGCAGAAACATCCGTAAGAAACAAACATCCGTAAGAAACAAAGTGGCAGTGGTCAATTGTTGAACACATTCAAAGAGTTGCTCGCTACCCACTAACACCGCAGTAGGATCATCACCATCATCACTATCATCATCATCATTAACATCATCATGACACATCATACTGCTGTTTCAAACTAGGCTGTCATGTTTGAATCACAGCTAATGGCCTTTTTTTTTTTTGTCGTTTCCCAAGATAATTAAGACATTATAAAACTTTCGCAATCTAACTTTTTCTCTCTTTTTCTTTGCAGTAAAGAAAGCTAAGTTGCACTGAGCAAAATAATGTCACCGATTCATATAAAGTTTGGTATAGATCATAGTCATACAAAAGTTACATGCTGAGTGTTCGACTGGGTTTATTCAACAACAAAAAGATACTTCCCTACCATTGAGCAGGTACTAAAGAAACAGATTTTCATTGTGTTTCCTCCCCCCCTTAAATTTTAAGCATCAAACATCGTTTCCCCACCAACTTTCATAATTATACTACCATATTATACGGACCATACGGCGATACTTTTTTCCCAGGCTGAGACCACTGCGCCTTATAATATGACTGATAATATAGTAAGAAACTTCGACACAACGAAGGCGGATGGCTAAAGGAAGAAGAAGAAGAAACTATAATAACAAAATCTGAATCTTCGACACGACGAAGGCGGATGGTTAAAGGAAGAAGAAGAAGAAACTATAATAACAAAATCTGAATTTTGTGTAAAATTTGGGGGGTGAGCTTTATAATCAGGTGTGCCTTATAGTCCGCAAAATATGGTAATCACAAAACCTTATTGAAGTAGATTTTTTTTCCCTCCTTAATTTCTTAGAAATTAGAAAATTCTTAGAAAATTCACTGTACAAACAACGCTGGCACTCAAGAGAATTGGGTTTCTGAACGTCACAAATTTGATATAACATCACACATCCATTACCCTTTTTTTTTTTTTACTTATGTCCCGTTTTTATGTGCGCAGTACGTGTCACAAACGCCACTTTGTGAATCACAGGAGGCAAACAGAAAGTCAGGTGCAGAACACTAAACAATGCGGTGACGGTGATGCTTTGCCACAGCTCTGACATCTCTCCAACAACCAGCCAGGGCTCCCAGGGACCCCCATTTGAGGTCTATGAAGTAATACAATTCTAAAAGACCCTCTAAAAGAAAGTGCAGGGGGTCCCAGGGATGCACTAGAAAAATTCTTTTCAGCATTTGCAATGCCACTGGGACCCTCTATCCCACCTCTAGGACCCTCTATACTGTAAGTGAAGGAGTCCCTGGGACCCCTTGTTTATCGGGTCGATTGGGAGCCCTGACCAGCGCTAACAGTCCCTGCAGCATGAGGCAACATCCTTTACGTGTTGGACACAATGGCTGGACAAAAGATATATACACCAACAAGTTTACCATCTTGTTTCCAAGACTAAAAAAAAATGTCCACTCAATGTGACTGAACCTCTCTTCAAGGAAACTTCCTGCAAATTTATGTTAACCTGTCCAGTCTCTTGAGCATAACCTGTCCACAGAAGCTTTTTTTAATAATATTCATTTCATTGTCTGTCCTCACTGCCTATTCTTTGAAGCTTGTTTCCATCATTTATAATCTGTCCTAGCTCCTACGAAGCTATCACCGTTTATTACCTGTCCTCCGAAATAAAGTTTTAAACTTATCCACAGCAATATTGTTCTGCAACAATAACCTGTCCCATGAATCTTACTCTCTGAAGCTTTCTATAATCAAAACTTATAACTTGTCCTTTAAGGCTTTTACCACTTATTGCTCTAAAACTTACACAATCCAAACTTTATCCGTTGAACTGTCATCATCTATACAGCGCAGCGTGTCCTTTCAATCTTTCTGAAACTCTCCCAATCTATAAGCTGATCTCTAAAGCTTTCACTATCTGAAACTCTCTCCATCTATAAGCTGATCTCTAAAGCTTTCACTATCTGAAACTCTCTCCATCTATAAGCTGATCTCTAAAGCTTTCACTATCTGAAACTCTCCCAATCTATAAGCTGATCTCTAAAGCTTTCACTATCTGAAACTCTCTCCATCTATAAGCTGATCTCTAAAGCTTTCACTATCTGAAACTCTCCCAATCTATAAGCTGATCTCTAAAGCTTTCACTATCTGAAACTCTCCCCATCTATAAGCTGATCTCTAAAGCTTTTATTATTTATAGCTTGCCTTCTCTCTCTAAAGCTTCTCCATTTAGAACGTCTCCTGAAGCTTTCACTATCTTACAGCTTGTCCTCTAAATCTTTCCATCTGAGACTTTCACCATCATAACCTGTCCATTCAAACCTTTTTTCTTATGCTCTCTCTCTCTCTCTCTCTCTCTCTCTCTCTGATGAAAGTTCCTTTAATGTCCTCCGGACTGGAACAGGCGCATACAGGACATTAATAACTATAAAGATAGTGCGATGATCCTGGAGGTACTGCAATACTAGGAAAGCCCCATTTCTTTTTAACAATTAAGATGTGTTGAAACCTTATTTTTTCTCCCTTTCTCTCTCTCTCTCTCTCTCTCAGAAGCTTCTCCATTTACAACAAGTCTCCTGAAGCTTTCTCAATCTAGCTTTCTCCATTTACAACCAGTCTCCCGAAGCTTTCTCAATCTAGCTTTCTCCATTTACAACCAGTCTCCCGAAGCTTTCTCAATCTAGCTTTCTCCATTTACAACCAGTCTCCCGAAGCTTTCTCAATCTAGCTTTCTCCATTTACAACCAGTCTCCCGAAGCTTTCTCAATCTAGCTTTCTTCATTTATAGCCAGTCTCCCGAAGCTTTCTCAATCTAGTTTTCTCCATTTACAACCAGTCTCCCGAAGCTTTCTCAATCCAGCTTTCTCCATTTACAACCAGTCTCCTGAAGCTTTGCTCAATGTATTCCCTATTTTGTGGGTACGTTTCTCCGAAGCGTTCGTCCTTTACACCACGACTACAGCCTCGCTCTCTGCACGCCCGCCCCCCCCCCCCCCCCCCCCTACAGCCTGTCCAACTTGAAGGTGTCTTCAGTGGCGGAGTCCGTCACCATGGAGGGGTCCGTCAACATCTGCAGTCCGTCCAGGTCCAGGGAGCCCAGTCCGTCCTTGAAGGCCTCGTCACTGGACAGGAAGTCGGTGTCGAAGCCCTCGGGCATGCCGATGATGGCGTTGCCCAGCTCCTTAGCAAAGTCCAGCGGGGTTCGGCCGAACGGGTCGTCAGCCCCTGAAAGCACACAGTCGTTACGTTGTGATTTGAAGAACTGATGGGAGTAGTATGTTGCTGTAGAGGTATGTGGTATTTCTTCTTCTTCTTCGATCGCTCAGACAGTTTCCTGTCAATTATGAGCGCAGATGCGTCATGCTGCCGTTATGCGCCTAACTAGGAAATAGTTAGGCCCAGCAAGTCCGACTTCGGCTGGAGGAAATGTTTTTGAAAGTGCTTCGTGAAAAAGGGCAGGAGAATGGACCGGAATAGGCAGAAAGATAGCATATGACAGTAAACAAACAAAAAAGGCAAGAGTCAAAGAGAGGGACAGATTAGAGGAAGCTACAAGCACAGAAAGCTACAAGCACAGAACTTCCAGAAGGTGGGGGAACTATTTATACAAAAGACCCCCCGGTATCCCCACAGGGAGGTTTCACCGCCAAAGTCGCATTTTAGCACCACAGTGATTTAACACCTATGTCACTAAAAGGCATCAAATTGGGGTCTATTATCCAAAGACCCCATTGTCTTAGTTTTGGGAAGTAAGGATAGACCTAATTTTATATATGTCACAGAAGAATCCTCAATACAGCAGGTGGATTTTGTTCTCTACCCAGGTAAATTTAATGGAAAATGTTGCTGAAATATGGCTGGCGGTGAAAGGGTTAAGGTGCCACACTGTGCTTTTGGGGGCAAGATCCTGTAAATTGTCACTATTGTTTGATGACAAAGAACGTGAGTTAACAAGTCAGAGATGCTAAATTTTATGTTAGTTGCACTCTTTGATGTCTTAGGAAAGTGAACAAATGATCAACATCATCATGCAGTGCTTCAATCCAGTGCTGTTGAGGGGCTAAGATTTCGTGTGAATTTTTTTCAGGTGAACTCCATACTTTCATAGTGCCTTTACACAGAGTCTTCAAATTTGGCATAAATGGTCAGGGTCATGTAATGTATCAGTGTGCAAAATTTCATGAAGATATTAGTTCATGAGAAACAAAATAGAACAAAAATTGCCCCAAAATACTGCAGTATGCCACCTTAATGGGAGTAGTAATAAGTATGTTGCTGTAGAGGTCTGTGGTATTTCTACTTACCCTATTTTTCAGACTATAAGGCGATACTTTTTTTCTCCCCCAAGACTGAGTGAAACCCTTGCGCCTAATAATGTGACTAATTCTTCTTCTTCTTAATCTTCTTCTGCGTTCCCAGGCCATATGGCCATAATGGGTAAGGAACGTATGTGTCCGGTTTTCAGTTTTCACTGGTCTCCCCGCTGCGTACAGCCGACACATTCCGATTTCAGAGGAGCTAAAGACAAAAATTATTTTGAAGATTATTTTTTAAAAAGGCAGGAGAATGGGCCAGTAATTCAGAAAAGAATAGTACCAGTAGATGATAGAAAGCAAAGGGAAAAGGCAGAGTCACAGAGAGTGGCAGACTAGGGGACGTTTCAAGCACAGAACTTCCAGAAGGTGGTGGAACTATTTTTACAAAAGACCCCCCGGTATCCCCATGGGGAGAGACTGGTGGAGGGGGCGGGGTCATCCAGCTCCCCGTATGGAGGCACGAGGCATCCACCCTATGCCCCATGTGACTAATTAATAGTAAGAACATTTAATTTTTAAAATCTGAATTTTGTGTAAAATATGGGGGAGCGCCTTATAGTCCGAACAATATGGAACATCATTTAAACAAGCGCGAAATCGCAATAGTTTGTGGCACGCGGTCTATTTTTACCACTCCAATCATGAGTCACCTCCCCTGGCTTTTCAATAATTTTAATCTGTAAACCAGAATGTTATCTCTGCACCATTTCGTAACTTTTTATATCTTTTGGAAAACATTTAAAACTATGTATCCTACTTATACTCATCAAAAGAAGCACCGCATACTCGTCGTGTCTGTTGTAGTGTCTGTATTACGTATGTTTATTATTTTGTACGCTTTTAAAATACATCATTTTAAAGAGCGGCCTCAATTTGAAGTGTAGCCTCGATTTGAAGTGCGACAATTTTGGACCGACCGACCGACCGACAAAGACAAAGTTTGAGTTATAGGTTTGTGGCTTGAGCCACAAACAAAAAACTGAAACAGACTAACGTCATTGAATCAAACGCCATACAAACAAATACACACAAAAGTAACTAAAGTCACGTTATATTAGTCACACAAGACATGGCAAAGCAATAGGGCGTTTGCCACGAGTGTTCGTTCACTATACTAGACTACTAATTTGCCCGAGTTGCGCTGACCTTTGTAATTCAACTCTCTAAATTCAACTCAGTGAAATTCAAGGTCGCCGGCGCGTGGCAAATTCCCTATTGGAAAGTTTGGGGCAGAAAAGTTCATTTCAACCATACAAAATACAAAAACAACAAAATAAAACAATGCTCCTTTCCATATTCAGTCTGCTTTTTGCTGAGGCAACAACATTTCCAGACTCTGGTGCAACTACACTTTTAAGTTTTACCAGTAAGTATCACAACACCAGAGATGTCCCGAGGCCCATGTCTTAGGACACAGTCCTATTAAAACTGAAAATGTCCTACTGTGCCCCCCCCCCCCCCCCCCCCCGTCAGGACAAATGTCCTGTTGAAATTTACCATTGACATTGAACCTTGTCCCATTTGATTCTGCAAAAGCTAATGCTTTTTTCGTTCCACTGATATTTTAGTTTAACCCAATGACTCCCAACCATTCGAACCGAGAATCGATCCTAGTCCCCGAGACAAGGGCATTAACTCCGAACGTCACACCAAATCTTTTCATTAAAAAAATCACCCAGAATAAAGTCTAACTCACATTTCATTTCTGAAAGATGCATATTGAATAGCAATGATGATATTATTATTCCAAAGCTAACACACTGTCACACAACAAACCATGAATTGGAATTAAAAAAATCCGTAATGGCGCTCCGAGCATCGCGCCAAGTCAATACTGCGCACGTCACGTGGAAAGAAGGAAAAAAATTTGGGGTCACTTCGAAAAAAATCCGTTCAAAAAGACTAGTGGGTGCTTTCCCTTGCTATAAGAACCAAAAACAGACCACTGAGAGTCAGGAAAAGGAAGCACTAACTTAGTATATTGCATTGTGGGTAGGGAGAAAGTGAAAGTGAAACTACTAGACCTGGCGTTCAGCGGGCGCAATCGGCGTCATCGGGCACCAGGGAAGAGAAAAAAAATCGGGTGGATTTCGGTTCTGCAGCCTTGAGAGGGTTAAGGACAGTTTGTCCTATCACTTTTCCACCCTCTGTGCATCACTGATAACAGTGTTACCCAGGGCACAAAGTCTCACCTGTAAGCACAATGTCGGGTATCTTGTTGCATTACTGATAACAGTGTTACCCAGGACACAAAGTCTCACCTGTAAGCACAATGTCGGGTATCTTGTTGCATTACTGATAACAGTGTTACCCAGGACACAAAGTCTCACCTGTAATCACAATGTCGGGTATCTTGTTGCATTACTGATAACAGTGTTACCCAGGACACAAAGTCTCACCTGTAAGCACAATGTCGGGTATCTTGTTGCATTACTGATAACAGTGTTACCCAGGACACAAAGTCTCACCTGTAAGCACAATGTCGGGTATCTTGTTGCATTACTGATAACAGTGTTACCCAGGACACAAAGTCTCACCTGTAATCACAATGTCGGGTATCTTGTTGCATTACTGATAACAGTGTTACCCAGGACACAAAGTCTCACCTGTAAGCACAATGTCGGGTATCTTGTTGCATTACTGATAACAGTGTTACCCAGGACACAAAGTCTCACCTGTAAGCACAATGTCGGGTATCTTGTTGCATTACTGATAACAGTGTTACCCAGGACACAAAGTCTCACCTGTAAGCACAATGTCGGGTATCTTGTTGCATTACTGATAACAGTGTTACCCAGGACACAAAGTCTCACCTGTAAGCACAATGTCGGGTATCTTGTTGCATCACTGAATTAACAGTGCTACCCAGGACACAAAGTCTCACCTGTAAGCACAATATCGGGGATCTTGTTGCATCACTAAAACAGTGTTACCCAGGACACAAAGCCTCACCTGTAATCACAATGTCAGGTATCTTGTTGCATCACTAAAACAGTGTTACCCAGGGCCTGTATTCACGTTGAGATAGCATGAGACTTAGCATGATGCTAACTTAGAAGCTCTTCCAAAAGTCCTATTAAATCCTATAGGACATTGGAAGAGCTTCTAAGTTAGCATCATGCTAAGTCTCATGCTATCTCAACGTGAATACAGGCCCAGGGCACAAAGTCTCACATGTAAGCACAATGTCGGGGATCTTGTTGCATCACTAAAACAGTGTTACCCAGGACACAAAGTCTCACCTGTAAGCACAATGTCGGGGATCTTGTTGCATCACTAAAACAGTGTTACCCAGGGCACAAAGTCTCACCTGTAAGCACAATGTTGGGTATCTTGTTGCATCACTAAAACAGTGTTACCCAGTTCACAAAGTCTCACCTGTAAGCACAATGTCGGGGATCTTGTTGCATCACTAAAACAGCGCTACCCAGTCTCACCTGTAAGCACAATGTCGGGGATCTTGTTGCTGCCAGAAGAAGTAGGGGTGGGAGGTAGCACCCCCCCTTGATTCGGGAACTGCCCCACAGGGCAGTAGCCCCCCAAGTTATTAAAGTCCAGGTCGCTCATGGAGGGCAGCCCCCCCTGAAGAAGGTCGGCGGAGCTGAAGAAATTGGGCAGAGGCTGGGAGGTAGCCACCACACTCTGCTGCTGTTGTTGCTGCAGCTGTTGTTGCTGCAACTGTTGTTGCTGCAGCTGTTGTTGCTGCAACTGTTGTTGCTGCAACTGTTGCTGCTGCAACTGTTGTTGCTGTAACTGTTGTTGCTGCTCTAGCTGTTGTTGCTGAGACGCGGAGGGTTGTTGTTGCTGTTGTTGTTGCTGTTGTTGTTGCTGTTGTTGTTGCTGTTGTTGTTGCTGGAAGTCGATGCTGCTGCCCAAGCCGTGCATGACGACGTTGGAGAAGGGGAGGGTGGGGTTGTGGTGCTGAGGTACCCCTGCCCCCACCATCATGTGACTAGAGCTCATGGCCTCCTTGCTCATGACCATCGGGGTGGAGTCCATGCTGGAGGTGGGCGGAGTGTTCTCCTGGTCACAAACATCACCAGCAGCAGGAAATAAATCCACTGTGCTCAACCATAATGCCGGGTTCACATTAGACGCGTAAGTTTCCGTACGGAAAACCCTAAATAAGTGGAAGAAAGAAGGATAAAAGTTTACGCATATAGGGGATATTCGGACACGTGCGCAAATCTTTTCCCTTCTTTGTTTCACTTATTTATGGATTGCGCACGGGTTTCCGCATGGAATATCCGCTTATGTGTGTGCACGGCCTAACGCTCCAACATATAATAATAACTTCTTTTTTTGCTTGTTTGTGTTTCAAGTTATATTTATCTTTTGTCTGGTTCTGGTATTGGTTGGGATATGTTGATGCAGCCAAAATGGCTATACCTCACAGGAAATGGGAGAGCGCACTGAGAACTAAAAACATTAGAATTAATTATCTAAATGAATGATTATTACTGCCTGGATGTTACTGACAGTCTTCTGAACAGCTCAACAGCTGAAACTACTAAATCTAACCAAGGGAGAGATCTTACACAGTAACCTTGCTCATGTTAGAAGTACCGTGTAGTAGTAGAAGTAGTAGGTACTTTATAGTCACAGAGGCATCTCTGTTAAATTCAGGTTGCTCCCACCTGGAGAGCGTGTCGCAGCCAGAGGTGCGCCACCCAATTTTATAAAAAAAATGTGCATGTGATCTTTGTGTGACTGATGAAGAAGGAGGGTGTGTGTAAATCTTTGACCAAATGACAACTTTTTCGTTGCCACTGGGTTTAACGTGTGCTAAGTGTATGAGCACACGGGACCTCGGTTTATCGTCTCATCCGAAAGACTCTCCACGTTCAGACCGCAAGGCCTAGTGCAGAGTGAGAGGGAAAATCCCCTGTACCCAGGTTCGAACTCGGGTTTACTTAACACGAAGCGAACGCGATACCTCTGTGCCACTCTACACCACGAGAAGTGTGCAATGACATGACGACGACATGACCAATATGCCATTATCCTCAAATGCCATTATCCTCAAATGCCATTATCCTCAAATGCCATTATCCTCAAATGCCATTATCCTCAAATGCCATTATCCTCAAATGCCATTATCCTCAAATGCCATTATCCTCAAGCCCTCTTGGCCGAACGGATGAAATTACGGCTTGTATCATGGACAAGGCTTTCTCTGCTCAGAAAGTAAAATTACAAATGTCAGCCCCATTTTGCAATTAACACAATAATACTGTCATCTACTAACTTTCTTATTTACTGGTCCATTCTCCTGCCCCCTTTTCCCCCCCAGATATTCTTAAAGAGTTTTTCTTCAGCCGAAGACGGACAAGCTGGGCATAACTTAGGTGCATAACAGCAGCATGACGCATCTGCGCTCATATGACAAGAGATCTGTCTGAGCGACTGACGTAGAAGAAGAAGACGACCTCCTCACCATATGGAACTGTTCAAACTGGTGCTGTAGGGCACTGGTCTGTTGCTGTTGCTGCTGCTGCTGCTGCTGCTGCTGCTGCTGCTGTTGTTGCTGCTGCTGCTGCTGCTGCTGTTGCTGTACGTAGTAGGCCTCGGCAAAGGGGGAGCTGTTGAGGTGGACGGGGGGCGGGAGGACCGGAGACTGGGCGGGGGAGCTGGAGGGGACGGAGTGGGGGGAGGTGGGGGACTGGCACCCGTCCACACTGTTGCGGTACTGCGTCATGGAGGGCTGGGAACAGGTGCGAAACAAACAAAATCAAATCAATATAATGTAGTCCTCTGACTGAGAAAACAACATCATTTCTGAAATCTTGGAAGGATTTCCGACTTTTTTGTCTACCTGAGTAAGAATGTTGTTGTTGACTTACCCTGGTTAGAAGACTCCAGGGATCATCCCAACAGTCAGAGCACTTGAACACTATGGTACAAATGTATCAGCTAGGGATGAGAACATTATGTGTGCGACCTTTTTTGATTACCCCGCCACGTGAGCAGCCACACTCCATCTTCGTGGGATTTGGGAGACTGATGATGATATGCTAGGAGCTTGTCATGGCTACAGACAATCTCCGCATAACTATGCATAGCATAACAAAATTTTGATGTAGCCTTGGTGTTCTAGCCTATGTCAATTGGCATGACATAGCCTTAACCCTTTCAACGCTAGCCATTCCTCAGCCAAAATTTACCATTAAACTTACCTGGGTAGAGAAAAGATTTTGTCTGGAATACTGGCGATTCCTCTGTGACATGCCTAAAACAGGGCCTATTCCTACCTCCCAAAATTAAGAACATAAGGTCACTGGATACCAGACCCTCATTTGATGCCTTTTAGTGACATGGGTGTTAAATCATTGTGGTGCCAAGAGGCAACAGTAGCGATGAAAGGGTTAAATTAAGCCAAGGCCCGAGTAAGAACGAAAATCCCCCAAATCTACTCTGGTCTAGGGAGAGTTTCTTTTCTCAAAATGTTTTGTCATTTAGAACAAACATAAAAACAAACAAGCAAATGTTACTTAAATATGCGGTTTTAGAATCTTCTTGTAAATAAAGAAAAACAACACACCCAAAACAAATCCCAGGGACAATTTCAAAATCCTATGTTAATAGACGGGTGAAAAATAAAAAGACTCAATGTGGCGGTACCATAGCCGATGAGGTTTATCCGAGGCGTGGTTACCGCTACACATATCTATATTGATAAAAACTCGGGACTTTACTGGTGTTGCACTGCCTCCGGGCATTGCAGCCAGTATTGTTCCCACCATCTTTGTATTTACAAATGTCCCATATGTGTCTATGACCGAGAGGACGTAAAACACCATTTTTCATTTAAATAAAGACTCCCAAGAGAATCTAGGGGAAGTTGCAGAATCTTTTTATCTATTTCTTTGGAATGTTGCAATATCTTGCTGATGTAATATGGCAAAACACCACGGTGCTTATAAAAGATTCAGCTAATACTTGAGCAAAACGGTTGACAGAAAATATTCTTACTTTCTAAGTCATCTGCTAGTTTATAGAAAGTGCAAACCAATATTATTATTATTCTGCGTTCCCAGGCCATATGGCCATAATGGGTAAGGTATATACGTGTCCGCTTTTCAGTTTTCACTGGTCTCCCCGCTGCGTATAGCCGACACATTCCGATTTCGGAGGAGCTCAAAGGAGAAAAATTATTTTGAAGATTTTTTTGGAAAAAAGGCAGGAGAATGGGCTAATAAGTCAGAAAGATAGTAGATGATAGAAAGCAAAAGGAAAAGGCAGAGTCAAAGAGAGTGGCAGAATAGAGGAAGTTACAAGCACAGAACTTCCAGAATGTGGGGGAACTATTTTTACCACACACAAAAACAGTATCCCCATGGAGAAAAACCAATATAAATTGATCTTTCTTCCCCCCAAAAAAGACAAAATGCTCACGGGAATATTTGTAATCCTGCTGTTCTTTGTAAAAGTGCCGCCACACTGCACGCGACCCAATCCAGCTGACATTTGTGAGGCATGATGCTCGTGAAATACTACTTTTCTGAAGAAATCCTGCTAGTTTTCGTTCACAAAATTTGTAGTCCCCCGTACACGATTCCGGTGAAATATCTGTAATTTTGTATCAGACATTTTATCAGATTCGTACACTGGGGTCGACATGAGTATTAAGAGCGAAAACAGATTGTTTTCAATTATTGTTTTGGACACGTGATCTGGTGGGTCTTTAATGTCCCATGTCTGTTCCAGACCCGAGGACGTTAAACAGATTTTCATCATCATACTGAAGCTTTATGCCCACTCAGGTGATTATTAATACACATCTGTATTATTACAAATTCGGGACTTTCCTGGTGTTGCACTGCCTCCGGGCATTGCCACAGGGATCATTCCCACCATCTTTATATCTACTATATGTGTCTGTTAGTAGAATTATGTTTGAATCACAGAATTGTAGTCAGATCGCAGTAGGATAGAAATGGCAGTTGGATAGAAATTGCAGGTGTGTGGCGGCCGCCTTACTCCTCACTGATATCTGATATCACCAGACCATCAAATACAGCACAGCTGAAACGCTTCAAACTATTTGCATTCAAATTCTTTGGAATTGTGCTTCTACAGAGCTGATTCTAGGATTTTGAAAAAGTGGGGGCGTTTCCCCCCCCCCCGAATGAAAAAAGGGGGGGCAGGTCCAATGGATATGAGGGGAAGGGGGGGGGGGGGGAGGCGGCCGATTCAATCTTCGCTAGCCATGACCACTTCTTCAGCCACTTGGAATCGGTGTTTCCTCGCACTAGTGCCGTGATCTTCGGGCTGCTTCTCCGAGACTGTTGATGCAGTACCTGTTTCTGTAACATCTGCACACTCGTTTGGCAGAGGATTTCTTTTTTTTTACTTTGCCGCCACAAAAATCAAAGTCGAAGAGCGTCGTTGTCTGCTTCATTTTGAAGAAAATTCAACATGGCAGGTAGGACTCTCGCAACTTCTTGTCGGTAAAACGAGATGAACGTGATTGGTTGATTTACACTAACATTGTAAAGAAACCAATGAAATGTCAAGAAATCATTAATTCCTGCTCGATGCTTTCGGTTTGTGCAGACGACGGATTTAGCAGACGACGAAGGAATTCCCGCAGCGATCAGTAAAAAGTGCGGGCAGTTCTGCAAATATGCGGGCGTCGGCCCGTGTTTAGACCCGATTATTGCGGGAAGGAACAGATTTTGGGGGGATTGTACCAATCCCGCACCCTTGAATCAGCTCTGCTTCTACTGTTTGAACCTGTCTTTCAAGACGAAATAGCTTTTTTCTTTTTCTTTTTTTAAAACTGTCATCGCAGAGTTGGGCTTTGCACATGGTGGCACGCAGAAACCTCATGCGCTTAATTGCAAATAAGTAAAAGAAAGTAAGAAAAATAAGAGCATGTGTTTCCGCATGCGCTTATCCCATCTGCTAATTTCTTACATTCTTTTACTTATTTGCGGATAAGCGCATGTGGTTTCCATGCGAAATGCATGCAAAGCCTAAAACGATTTTCTGACCGACTTGTCAATTCTTTGTTACTAGCTATACTCGGAGGGCTACACAGATTTACAAATCATTCTGAAGGAATATCCTGCAGCTCATTCACATCTGTGCTTTCCAAACAATCACTTTTTTTTAAAAAGAAGTAAGCTAAATGACCAGTTGCTTTGAAGTTTTAATTCCCCCCGACTAAAATGGGAGGGTGACAAATCTGCAAAACAGGAAGGTGACAAATCTGCAAAACAGGAATGAGCATTACTATAAAAAAAAAGGAAAAAAAAGAGAAAATAAGATTGAGCATGCACAAATAACAACACCTAGGATTTGTTCTTCACCTCTTCTACAATAAAGCGGCAAACATTTACGACGATCCAAACGAATCTAAAACCAAAAATAGAGCAACTATCAAACATAAAAAAAGACAGCGTTTCTGAATAATCGAACTGAAAGAAGCACAGACCAAAAGAAACAAAGAAAACGAGGAGAGATACGACGGAGAGGGAAAGGAATAGACAATTTTCTGAAATAAACTAGGGGAGAGCACTTCGTGAAAATCAGAGTTGTTTACATCCATTACTCAGTCAAATACCATAGCAAAAATGGCGTTGAAGCTTGAAACCGCAGGATGCGAGTCAGTGACTTGCAAACTTTTTTTTTTTTAAATGAGGGGTGGCCAGTAGTTACAAACTGATAGAACTTGCAAAATGTGACGTAAAAATACAAATAACATCAGTTTTAGAATGACGCACTGTGTTCTAAGTACTGTATGTCTACTCAAACGCACGAGGCGAGAGCTGGGGATCTACCTGATGGTAGAGTAACTTCCCCTGTTTGACTGATTTAATTAGGCAAGATCACTCCCACACCCCATGAAATTACTCCCCTTAATTATTTCCAAACAATTCCTATTGAAGGGCGATTTACATACAAGCTATGTGAAATTCAAGGGTGATTTTTTTCTGGGGGGAGCGACTTGAACTGTTTGATAAAGGCGTAGTTGTCAAAAATTCAGTTGTGTGTTGCTATGAAATTAAGACATGCTGCACTGTCTTCTATTGTCGCAGGGTTCCCACAGATCTCTAAAAGAAAGATTGGAAGACCTTGCCAGGATCTTTCCAGGACCACGCTGGTAAATTTCGAGGACTCAAAATTCTGCTCGTAATATGGACAACAAGCATTGCAGTAAGAGGTGTGCTAATATTGAACTATTCTGATTAATTTGGTAAATTTCAAGGACTGAAAATTCTGCTTGTAATATGGATAATTAGCATTACGGTAAAAGGTGTGCTAATATCAAACTATTCTGATTATTTGAAACTACAAAACCTGCACACCAAAGTCCTCAAGCAGTTGGATGATCGTCTGCTGTCACAATACCAAGCGGTCACAAGTTTGATTTTTTAAAAACAGTATTAACTTTTAAGTTTGACTTTAGAAATATATTTTCAAAGAGATCAAATTTTGGTTTTGCTAGCTTGAAAATTATTAGCAGATTAAGAAAATTCCAGGACTTTTCCAGGAGTTTTAGGGCCTGGGGTGTTTTTCCAGCACTTTTCAAGTCCTGGAAAAGGCCTTAGTAGTTTTCCCGGACTTTTTCAAGTTTTCTTCTTCTTCTTCCTTGTACTGGACAGGGCCACCTTAGGATCGCGCTACAAGTCTTCAAGGGCTTGTGGGAACCCTGTTGTCGCCCGGCTGCGATTTGATGGACGTACCTGCTGCCCAGAAAGCTCACAGCCTGTTACATGCACCTGAGGCAGGCCCTGGGAAGGCGCGGCACCCGACGACGAAGAAGAAGACGACGGGGAACCCCCCACCACCTGACCTTGACCCTGACTCACCGAGCTGCCCGGCTGACCCTCCCCTGACTCCATCCCACCCGCACTGCCGGGCTTAGCCAGGTGGGGGTGGGAGTGGTGGTGGTGGTGGTGATGGGGGTGGTAGTGGTGGTGGACGGGGGAGCGCTGCCTCTGTTGCTGCTGCTGCTGCATGTGGAGCATGTAGTGGGGGCTGAGGCGGGGGTCCATGGGCAACCTACTGGGGTCCACCTACAACCACACCAGCAACAACATGGGGAGAGGGGAGGCTAGACCACCACGCCACACAAGGGGGAAAGCAAAACACTCACCACGCATAACAAATACTAGAGGTGTGGGGGGGGGGGACTAAAGTTTGATGGATGGAGACAATATCGAAACGAAACAAAAATCAAATGTATTAAAATCTATAGGAACTTAATTGAAAGAAAAATTAAAGAAAGAATTGAGAGGTACAGCATTAAACAAAAAAGACACAAAAAACCCACATCAACTGAGCATGATTAAACAAAACTTCCAAAAAAAGACTCTTGATCAGGCACTTCAGTTTTAGTTTATTTTAGTAGTAACAATTACGCATCTGTATTGTTAAAAGTTTGGGACTTTCCTGGTGTTGCACTGCCTCCCGGCATTGCCTCCAGGATCGTTCCCACCAGGTCCTGATTTAACGCCTTTTGGTGACATGGGTGTTAAACCCATTGTGGTGCATAAATGCGACATTGGCGGTGAGAGGGTTAATTGTCTATTGCCTTCTTTGTTAAATGTTTTTTTCCATGATTCTTGTTAATGAATTATGCAGCTGTTCTTTTGTAATTTATAAATGTGTTGAGTACGCCCATAAGCTTTAGCTTGTTGTACTCTTGCGCTGAGATATATTTGTATCTGCATGAAATTGTGTTAATAACAAGTTGTTTAAACCAAAGGGTTAAGCAGAATTTCACACACTTAGTTAGTTTATATTGCTAACTCTGCTTATCTAGCACTCTAAAATCATTTCCTGTTTCTCGTTGCTTTCATCTCTTAAATTCTAAACTCCTCACTCACGGTTACAAACCTTGCTTTGTGATATCCAATGACACTTGAAAAAATGCTTCGACGGATTTATTTGGCAAAATAATTAGTGTCAAATTACTCATATGCAAAACTTTAAGTGTCTGCAAAACGAAAACTTGTCTTGCACATAAACAGGACTGCCACTCAGTTTCAAGCTGGCACTTTCGACAATTGACAATCGTTAGTCAATCAAGTAGAACTCATATTCAACTGGCCTATTTTAAAGATCCACCAGACCACGTGTCAAAATCACGGGTTTCACGTGTTTTCCCTCTTATAACTGGAAAGAAATCTTGTTTTGACCAAGTCTGACTCCCAAATAAATGGCCCCCAATTCAAACCAAAACATCAGTTTAAAGAGCAGCCTCAATTTCAAGTTGGGGAAATTTGGATGTGGGTCACAGCTACCCAGAAAAAAACAAGGGACTTAATCGTGGTGCGTCACTGGGTCTTTAAGAAACGTTTCCATTTACCACAATGATTCAAATTTTCACGAAGCCAACTTTGCAAGAAGCCTTCTCTAAAGTACCTGGTACAAGTTTTGACAGCAGCAAAACCTGACTCATTTCTCTCAAAATTTGTTGTCTGACACAATCTTCTTGCATGGCTAGCCGTCTTGATGACTTGAGCCAATCTTGAAGTGAATCAGTGAGGTGAGATCATTACTTTTTTTTTAAACCTCTGTTGAACCCCCCCACCCCCCCCACCCCCCTGAAAACTCAATCTCAAACTAGCTTTCACTTATGACTCCAGACCTGCCAACCCCCTAACAGACCAAAGAGGAATATTTGAAGCAGAAAAGAGGAATTTTAGGGAGTTAAGAGGAATTTCGGCGCAGAACTTTACCTTTCGCAAACAAACACGATTTGATGCAATTAACTGTCTTATCCTTGTTAACTTGTACTGTTCTGAATAAGAGTCCAGAAAGATTGGCCGCACCCAGCGCAATGTTATGCTCCACCAAAAATCCAGCAAAAAGAGTCTCTGCCCGAATCACCTCATGAGGATCCTTAGTCTCCTCCTCTTCTGCTGACTTGAAAAAGTCATTCATGGTCGAAGTTGACTCCTGGGCGTTTGACGCATCTGTGTGTTTTGAGACGTAACATAGCGCTTCACATCTATCATCCCTCCATGAGACACAGTAAAGTCCTTCGCGCACGGTATGCATCGGGCATAATACACACCTTTACTAGAGCTCCTAATCCACGGAAACTTTTCAGTGTATGCCTCGCAAAATTTCTGTTCAGTTCTTTCTTTTCCCATTGGCCAAATCACTACAATCCACTCCACCCTTCGCCATCTTGCAGACTTTGATTGGTGGGAAAGGAAGTTGGTGACCGGCAATACTGTTCGGGTTAGAAGATCGAATATACACACGGCAGCTGTGCTGCTCTGCATTCGGCTTACTTTCATTTTTTGTTGTTGTTGAGATTTGTGAAAGCAGAATTTTACATAATCGAGCGGAAGGGCGGAATAATTATCGTCTGAGTGGAAAAAATTCCGCCCAAAGCGGAAAGGTTGGCAGGTCTGTGACTCCTTCAACAGGTCAGAATTTCTTCTCCCTTTTCTTGCTTTTCATCTTTTATTTGTCGTAAAGCATCAAAGAATAAAATCTTGGCTTCTTTCTTGCTTTACTTAATTGTGATACTTTACTGGCTGAATAACAGCATCAGATTTACTTGAATTGTATTAATACTCTTTTTAAATCCTGTTTCATCAAACATGTGAGAGAAAAAAGGAAAAAACCCTGAAGGAATTGACTATGCTTGAGAATTTCACATGTTTCTTTCTGTCCTGCAAACCATCAGGCATTCATTGCTCAGAAGGATTTAGAGCCTTATTAACTCCTATCTCACAATATTTGATAATCTGCCAATGACCCCCCCCCCCCCCCCCCCCCCTTCTTTCTTCGCAGCAAAGTTCACCATATAATACACAACAAAACAGTGAATGTTATGAAAACAACTCATATAAAAAATCTATTAAAAAACAACCCATATATTAAAGTAGAAACAAAACATAATCCCTGAAACAAAACAAAAGTTTTAAAAAAAAGCAAAACTCTGGATTGAAATCAAGAGCAAAACCAAAACCAAATGCATCATGCATCAAAATGAAAATTTCAAGAATTGCCACAAACTAATATGCAAATTAGGTCTGCAACAAAACGACTTGTACACGAACAGCACACGAACTAGCCAGTTCTAATTCCATGAAAGCCTGTAAGAAAGCTGCTGGCATTTGAGTCACATAGGCTGCATCCCCAACACAAGAACAAGCGGTCAACTAAACAAAGACTAAATCACTATCACAATACTCAGCCTTTCAAGGAAAGACAAAACGCAGCATGCTTCATTGGCGCTTCAAATCACAATAAGCAGCACATTTTTTTTTCAGAAAGAAAGAACTCTTCTTTTGATGGAATGCCCTCTCAAGGTGCATGGGTGCCACTCCCCAGAATGACAACAAAACTGAAAGACAGGGGTCCAGGGGCCGCCACGGGCCCCAGCAGGGTACAGGGGCAGAGCCCCGTTGGACGATTCAAGGGGGGGGGGGCATCGCAAGAGAAATAACGAGACAGATAGACAGTTACAATGATGGACAGAGACAGAGATAGTTTGAGTCCGATATCGGATCAGCCTTATAAAATGTAAAACTGAAGGTGCAGCAAACATTTGCAGTTTCCTTCTCGAGTGTCTGTTAATCCAGCCTTGGCAGTTTGTCATTTCCTAACAAATCGCGAAGCAATAGGGGGTGGGGGGTGCTAAGTACTACACATGACACTCAGTAAGAAATCAACTGCAGTTTTTTAAAAATTACAACCAAGGCCAAACCAAACACTGATTGAAGTCTGCTGCACACTTTTAAGCATGCATCTATAGATCAATCCCAGCTTCATGTTTTCTCACTTACATTGCCTAAGAGTAAAACCTCTGCAGTTAAAAAACAGATTTTTTTCTTCTTCTCGTAATTAAGGTCTGGGTAATATGCACTCAGTTCGAAATCTGCAATACGTATGAAATTAAATATAGTTTGAACGTCTACATCATGCTGGTCACATGGGTGCTCCTGGGAAATTTCAAAAATCCTGCAAGGGGGCGGCCCCGGCGGATTGCAGGAGCAGCGCACACACACACACACACACACACATTTACTGCTCTTTTCCCACCCCTCTAGACTAGTACAAGTGCTACATTCCTTTGAATATAGCAAATACTTATATAGGCCCTTTTTCTTGTACAAGTTTGTGTGTGTGTGTCAGAAAATCATTGTTTCTCAAATTCTCATAATCCGGCAACGCCGGCTCTAGGCAATTTAAAAATCCTGCAATTCAGGACATCCTGAAGGAAGGAGCATCCATGTGGTCACCAACCAAAACAAACAAACGCACGCCACAAGACACTAGAAAGGGGTTGAAGTATACACAAAGTCAGCCAGGTTTTCTTCTCCATCAGGCCTGCAGGAGAAACACGCACACGATTACAAAACGTCCTTCACCGGGTCTCCTGAGGCACATGCACTCACTCTGCTAGAGCTACAGAGGCTTCACAAAACAAAACTCTTTATTTCAGACCTGGTTACCCCTTACATGAGTTGTGTGTAGTAGGGGTAGGGTGTTGGTGGGAAGGGTGGAGGGTTGTATGAAAGTGAGCGCGCAAGCTGGCGTGCAGTTGTTAAAGTGAGCGGGGTGTGTGAAGCGTGAAAGTATACTTTTTACCCGGCCAGAGGCCGAGGTATTGTGATCGGTTTGTGTGTGTGTGTGTCTGTGTATGTGTATGTATGTGCGTGTGTGTGTCTGTCTGTGTATTGATTATCTTAAAAACTACTGTTTGGACTTTGATTAAAATTGGCAGAGGGGTAGACAGCTTGAAAAGGAAGCTTCCTTTTGTTAATCAACACCGTGCTGACCTTGACCTTGAAGTTTGACCTTGAAAACTAATTTCCTTCTTTGGCCTATGTAATTTCCCCCCAGCCTTATTTCGTTAACAAGTGAACAGAATTGCTTCAAATTTTGTGTGGTGGTGTACCATGGTGCAAGGAAGTTTGTATAAAAGTTCAGCTGTATCTCGTGAACTACTGAACAGAATCGCTTCAAATTTTGGGCGATGTATTTTATGCGTTCTGTAAGGGTGGAAAGTGGTGTGTTTATTGGGGGGTGTGGGGGGGGAGAGGACATAACTCGGTGCAAGGAAGTTTGCATAAAAGTTCAGCTGTATCTCGTGAACTACTGAACAGAATCGCTTCAAATATTGGACTATGTATTTTATGCGTTCGGTAAGGGTGGAAAGTGGTGTGTTTATTGGAGGGGGGGGGGGGGGAGAGGACATAACTCTGGTCGAGTTTGCATTGTCACAATGCGTTGCTGCCGCTCGGCGATGCCCTTGTAAAGCATGTAATTACAATTTATTTTGTTCTTTTATAAATTGTTTGGTTTCTTGTGTGTATATTTGACGTGTCCGCAAGAAAATTATCCTTGTTTTTATGAAGACAAGATCAAAATTGAGTTGAGCTGAGTTGAAAGGTGTATGGTAATCTTGGTGTAAACCGTCTAGTCCTGTTCATTAAAACCATGAAGCAGAGTTCACTATAAAATTTAAAAAAATGTGCAGCGGTCAAGAATTGAAATGCAGTTTCAAATTCTGTGAAAATTCAAGAACTGAAAATGTGGGCTGTAAGTTAGGACTCAAGATCAGCGGGGTGAGAGCAACACTACTCTACCGCCTAGAGGATGAGACAGAAAAGAAAAGAGAATTGAAATGCAAAATTATCAATTTTGAAGAGAAGTAGTCCGAATTCTGTGGAACGGACTCATGTGTGTGTAATGCCACTCTACAACCCAGAAGATGAGACCGCAAACAAAAAACAAAAATGAAACGCATAATGATCAATTTTAAACTGTGGCAGTGTCCAAATCCTGTAGAATGCAACTCATACTGCATAGAGTAACCAGGTCTGTGCAAAGGCTTCATGCACTCTCCTAAAGCTACAGAGACTTCACAAAACTCTTCAGCTGAAGCGCATGCACTCTCTTAGAGCTATAAAGACTTCACACACAACTCTCTCAGGCCCATGCACTGCATGCTAGAGCTACCGACGCCCTGTAACAGTAAGCATTCCAGACTCACCGGAGGGGAGAGAGGCACGGTCATCTGCGATCCGTTGTTGAGCACCAGCGGGGAAGGGACGGCCTGCACGAGGCGCCGCCTCTGGGCGGGGGACTGCTGGTTGGAGGGCGGGGGCATGGCCATGTGGGGGTGGGGGGAGGTGGGGGACAGGCTGGCGGCGGAGGAGCCGTTGCCCCCGTAGTTGGTGGCGCCCCCTTCCTCGACGGGGTCGACGGGGGTGGTGAGCGGGGGCGGGAAGTGCAGCACGGTGAGGTCGGGGAGGGACCCGGTGTTGTTGGCCACAGGAATGTGAGAGTGGGGGCACATCGGGTCCTGCTCCTGAGACGGGTAGATGCTGCACACAACAAAGGGGGAGAAACATCAACAATTCAATTCAATTCAATTCAAAAACGTTATTGCCCATCAAAACATGGTTCAACCCCTTGACTGCCAGAGAAAATAAAAGAAAAAATCATTGTACAAATCATGACATGAAAAAGACAACTGATAGAGCCAATTTGGCAAACTGGTAAGGGGATATAACTCTCTTGACTGTGTCAGAGCAAAAACCAGAATATCAGAGTTATTCCTCTTCATTTAATGACGTCATCAGTGATGTCATCAAGTCAGTATGTGATACGTTATATGGCAATCAAGGGGTTAAATGGAAAACGTTCTTCCACAGCATGTGCAAGCAGACTAAAAACAAACTAATAAAAGATATGACTGCACACACACACACACACACACACACACACACACACATGTATGCGCACGAACGCACGTGAAACTGCACATCACAACAAATAACATCAAATTGACATAATTGCACGTAACACACACACACAAAACAAATTGCATTATAATCCATATGTAATAAACATGTACTCTTACACACAATATTCTGCATACACACCCACACACATGCACCACCCCCACCCCCACAATAACAAGGTATTGATATTGGTATTTGGTACTTTATAGTCAGAGGCGTCTCTGTGGAATTCGGGTTGCTCCCACCTGGAAAGCGCGTCGCAGCCAGAAGCGCGCCACCCTTATTTATTTTGTTATTTTGCATGCGATTTTTGTGTGACTGATGAGGAAGGAAATGGTGTGTGTGTGTGTGTGTGTGTGTGTGTGTTGTGTGTGTGTGTAAATTTTGACCAAATGACAACTTTGTCATTGCCACTGGTGTGCTAAGTGCATGGGCACACGGGACCTCGGTTTATCGCCTCATCCAAAAGGCCTAGTGCAGAGTGAGAGAAAAAATCCCCTGTACCCAGGTTCGAACTCAGGTTTATTGCATACGAGGCGAACGTGTTACCTACGTGCCACTCTACACCGAGATTTGATATTTCAAATCACTGCCAGATTGATCAAGAGAGAGAGAGAGATATAATTCAAACATGCATGACTAGTAACTATCTATGTAATCTTTAAAAATGATGATTGAAACATGTTAGATTTCTATAATGATATTAAATCTAAAAACAAAATTAATACACTTGATTTTTTTTAACCCTTTCACCGCCAAAGTCGCATTTTAGCACCACAGTGATTTAACACCTATGTCACTAAAAGGCATCAAATTGGGGTCTATTATCCAAAGACCCTATTGTCTTAGTTTTGGGAAGTAAGGGTAGACCTTATTTTATATATGTTACAGAAGAATCCCCAATACTGCAGATGGATTTTGTTCTCTACCCAGGTAAATTTAATGGACATTTTTTTGGCTGAAATATGGCTGGCGGTGAAAGGGTTAACATACACAACTGTAATCTATAAGACGGGGGGGGGCAAAAAGAAGTGGGTGTATCGACGACTACAGTAATATGCCTTCTGCTGCAATGGTTACTGGAAAAAACCACATGAGGTAATATATCACAATACAACATTTCAAATGATTCCAGTGATGTCCCGAGGCCATGGTAAAAATTGAAAATGTTCTATTGTGTTCTCCCCTGTCAGGACACATGTCTGATTAAAGACTCACAACGTCACATGTCAAAATCATGGTTTTCACGTGTTTTCCTTCTTACAGCTGGCAAGAAATCTTAAGAAATCTTCCAAGCAAAAGAGGGAATGTGACACGTGACGTGGGGGGTCTTTAAATTTTTAACACTGGCACACTCTGTCTAATAGATTTCTGCAAGAGCCAGGAAATTGTCCTATTCATTGATTTCTCTTGTCTCGGGACAGTTTGTCCTATGACTTTTCGATCCTCGGCACATCACTGTGATTCTATGCTGTATGCAAGACACTGCACGGACCTAAATACAAAACAGCAAAGAAACAGACACGATCCTTCCTGTGGCTAATCATATAGTAATAAGCCAACTGTCCGCGCGCGCGCGTGCGTGCGTGCGTGCGTGTGTGTGTGTCTGAAACACAAAACGGGCCTTATAACTCCGCCGTTTTTCGACCGAATCGCTTCAAATTTGCTGTGAGCCCTCACGGGGTGATGGCAACGGCAACCAAGGCGGCCGTATCATTTGCGCGGTTTCGCAAATGCGCGAAACGCGCATCCGCCGGCCTCTCGGCGCCCGTATCTCCGGCATTTCTGGGCCGATTGCCTTCCAATTGGGCAGGTAGATGACCGGGGACGGTGACTATCGGTGTGCCAAACTGGAAGCGAATCGGTTCAGAAACGCGCGCGCTATACGCCGCTTCACCTTTTCACGAATAACTCCGCCGTTTCTTAACCGATTCGCTTCCAATTTGCTGTCAGGCTTGCTATGGCAGGGGCGAAGCCGCCAATAGTAATAAGCCAAGTGTCCGTGTGTGTGTGTGTGTGTCTGAAACACAAAACGGGCCTCATAACTCCGCCGTTTTTCGACCGAATCGCTTCAAATTTGCTGTGAGCCCTCACGGCGCGATGGCAACGGCAACCGAGGCGGCCGTATCATTTGCGCGGTTTCGCAAATGCGCGAAACGCGCATCCGCCGGCCTCTCGGCGCCCATATCTCCGGCGTTTCTGGGCCGATTGCCTTCCAATTGGGCAGGTAGATGACCGGGCACGGTGACTATCGGTGTGCGCCGCTTCACCTTTTCAAGAATAACTCCACCGTTTCTTAACCGATTCGCTTTAAATTTGCTGTCAGGCTTGCTATGGCAGGGGCGAAGCCTGGCGGCAAATGTGAAGAGAATCGGGAGAGCGCGTCCCTCTCAGAGCAGCGCCAACGGGAAATGGGGCCTTATAACTCCGCCGTTTCTTAACCGAATCGCTTCAAATTTGCTGTACTCAGCGTTACCAGTACTTGGCGTTACCGTTACTAGGCGTTACCGTTACTAGGGAGAGCGCATCACTCTCAGAGCAGCGCCAACGGGAAACCGGGCCTTATAACTCCGCCGTTTCTTAACCGAATTTCGCTTCAAATTTGCTGTACTCAGCATTACCAGTACTTGGCGTTACCGTTACTAGGCGTTACCGCTACAAGGCATTACCGGTACTCGGCGTTGCGCTAGTACTAATAATAATCTAAATATATAACCGAGCTGTGTGTGTGTGTGTGTGTGTGTGTGTACTTTGTGTCCTATGCAACCGTATTTAGCATGGTTTTAGCGCCGCCAAACTTTCACAGTATCCAGAGGGATGACCCCTGCTGAAGGTACTGTAGGGTACATTACATTTTGCAACACGCTCCGTAATTAGCGTAATTAGTCAAAGTTCAGGTCAGTCAAGCAGTACCCACTATATTTAGAAAAAAAATAAAGGCCAAATTTTACACTCACGGCAGCGAGAAACCATAGCCGAGTGGGTTAGGCGTCGCACTCTCACACGAACGTTCCGAGTTCGAACCTGGCTCCGTCCCAATTTTTTTTATTTAAAAAAAAATTTGGGAGGGGTGTTAAACAATCAACCTGGCTTATTATCCGCGAAGCGGGTAGATAACCGGCTAGTAATAATAATAAACGGACAATTTTATAGCGCTTTTTATCGAGCAAAAAGCGCTTTACAATCAGCATTGAAACTGAAAAACAAGGCCACACTCACTTGATGTTTGGCACTTCACAGGACTTGGGTCTGGCGATGCCTGTCATCTTCTTGGGGTCCCCCCAGTAGCCCTTCATTTCGGGGGAGTCCTCTCCAACCATCTCCATGACTGAAAACCACCACAAGAAAGAAAGCTATGTCTGAATTATTACTTTATTATAAATGGACATAGGCCACTGTCATCTTCTTGGGGTCTCCCCAGTACCCAGTGAATCCTCTCCAACCATCTCCATGACTCAAAATGACGGTACAAGTGGGAAATGTTATGCCAGGGCGACTACTTACAAGCTGACCGTTATGCAGTGCTTTTTTATTTTTTATTAAGCATACAATGCTATGCTGTATCTTAGAAGAAAAACCCCCATAAAACAGGTTAATTTACATACAAACATACTTATACTTGTAGAGTATGCACATTCACACATGTTTGTGCATACACTCAAATGATACATTCACACACAGACACAGAATCACTCATTCAAACACTCAAACACACACACACACACACAGAATCACTCACTCATTCACACACAGACAGAGAGAATCACTCACACACTCACTCACTCACACACACACACACAGAGAATCACTCACTCATTCACACACACACACACACACACACACACACACACACACACACACACACACACACACACACTGATGGTTGGGCTGTGCTGGTCGGGGTACATACACACACACACACACACACTGATGGTTGGGCTGTGCTGGTCGGGGTTCGTCCCTGTTGACCGCTACGTTAGCCGGATTGGCCTGACCTGAGCCATGAAACGCTGGGGAGACTTCTATTTTTAGTTTCTTTGGGGGTTTTGGGGGTTGATTTTAGCTTTGTTTATTTTTCTTTCTGTCGCAACGCACAACGCTGTATAAGCGTTTAGTGGGACAGCTCAAACCATCCCAAACCACCTGGTGCACAAACACACACACAGAATGGCACACACAGAGAATCACTCACACACACACACACACTCACACACACACTCACACACACACACACACACACAATTTCTTACTTCTGCGGTGGGTGGGTGGGGTGGTGGGGGAGTGTCCATAGGGGTCACTGACGTTGTTGGTGGCAGTGGCAGTGGCATTGGCAGGGATGGGACCCATGGCACTGGTGTGAAGGGCAGAGTCTGAGTGGGTCCTGAAACAACACGCACAAATGTACTGATGTCATTACATTCTTTCACATTCTGCATGGCCAGGGCTCCCAATCATCCTGCAAAACAAGGGGTCCCAGGGACTCCTTCCCTTACAGCATAGAGGGTCATAGAGGAGGGATAGAGGGTCCCAATGACATTGCAAATGCTGAAAATAATATTTAAAGTGCACCTGATGAGTAGCTTGACAGACGTTTTCAGAATGTCAATGTGTGCTCGCATGAACGCGCGCGCGCACACACACACACACTGAAGTAAGCAAAGATTAGGTCAATGATATAGTCAGGGAGAGAGAAGAGATTATGAAACAAATTGGGAACATTAAGTTTGAATTAGGCCTAGTAGTGAAAACAATGTATGTTGAAAGTTCCTTGAAAGGTGATAACTTGGAATGCAAAGACTATGGTTTGATATTTTGCCCATTTTTATAGCGCATCCCTGGGACCCCCTGCACATTATTTTATAGGGTCCTTTAGGATAATAGTACTTCGAGAACCCCCAAATAATAATAATAATACTGGTTATTTATAGAGCACTTAACTCCCTTTGCATGGAGCTCAAAGCGCTAAACAAAGGCCTAAACACTAACATACAAATAAACATACACATTAAAGACAAGACAAGAATAAAAGAATAATCAACATGAAGACAAGTATCAATGAATATAAACATTAAAAATAATAATTATAGCAATTAAGTCTCAATGAAGACAAATGAATGAGACTGTTAATACAAAATAAATGTATTAATCTCTCTCTTCTCTTCTCTCCCCCCCCCCCCCCCTCGCTCTCTCCCCACCTCTCTCTCTCTCCCCCTCTCTCCACCCCCACACACATACGCGCGCACACACATATTGCAGGTTCATATCATCAAGGACTACGTGGATTAGAGGTGAGAGAGTATGTGGTTTCAAAAAGATGAGTTTTCAAACAAGTTTTGAAAGAAATATGGGTCCCTGGGAGCCCTGATGGCAGTCTGTTGTTTCCAACGGTGAGTTCCTCAGCCGACAGCTGAAGAGGCAGCTGCTCTTCTAATTAGAGCTTGGCTAAAATTCGTTTATAGCGGAGATGCCTTGCCATGGGTGCACCCCCACTTTCTTGCCCAAAAGGACAGGTTGAGTTGAGAGGGGAGTATGGGGAGTGGGTGCCAGGAAGGTCAACTAATCTTTGGCGGCAGCACCAAGAGGTGTGACAAATGCCTCCTAACTTGAATTGACAGTCCATGTCTTTTAGTACAACACTTGTTAGTTTTGTCTTTATTCGTTTTAACACATGTACTTTTGCTTTCTAAACTTTGGTTCTAAAATCATCACTAAACATACCACACACACACATTATGACACACACACACACACACACTGACACACACACACACACACACACACACACACACACACACACACATATGCAAGTCAAATTCAGCAAATCTGAAAATATTCAATGCACAAACGCGCAACTGTATTCTTTGTCATGAAGTGACGCACACAGCAACAACTAAAATTACACATCAAAATGCTGCACCCCAAAATGCACAATTAAAACACTTCCTTGAGGCAATATTTCCTGTGGAAAGGCCAGATTAAGACCCACAATGTCACATAGTCAGTCATTCATTGGCCAACCTCCCCTTCCCTTCACCCTTCCAATCTTTCACACTCATTTGTCCCGTTCTATTCAAAAGACACCCACAGAATTTCACGTTCAAATACGTCCAACTATCCCCACTAAAATAAATCCTTTTAAAAATAACTGGATAGTGGGAGCAACATTTAAAAAATAAAATAAAAACTAACGGTCCTGAAAAAGCAAAAGTGCATGTGATCTCAGGAATTAATAAACCAGAACAACATACAAGAGGCAAAGCCTTCAAGGCTCACTCAGGGTGGGGTGTTTAAGTACAAGATTGCCAACAAATAATAAATCAGATTGAGGGTCATAAACATGAGGGGGGGGGGGGTGTTTAAGTACAAGATTGCCAATAAATAAATGACTTTGAGATTGAGGGTAGTAATCATGAGGGGGGTGCTTAAAGTACAAATGAAACTATCTTTAATGGTTACAACTAAAAAAAAAAAATTAATAAAGTGCCTTTGAAGAGAATTCAACCCTGAACCATTGGCAATCGAGGCTTTCAGTGTTGATAAGTTTCGTAACTCATGTTGACTGTTGAATACTCTCTAACCCAATAATCTAAAATGTTATCTGTTTGTTATCTGTTTACAGTGTTGTTTTAAAAATTTAATTATTCAAATCATTATTGTTTGAAAGCTTGCATAAACATCTATGTGTATTGAAACTAATGAAAGTTTGAACAATCTATGCCTTCTATTTCCTGAGAAAATGCCAACGTTAGAGAGTGCAGTAGAGAGAGAGAGAGAGAGAGAGAGAGAGAGAGAGAGAGAGAGAGAGAGAGAGAGAGAGAGAGAGAGAGAGAGAGAGAGAGAGAGAGAGAGAGAGAGAGAGAGAGAGAGAGAGAGAGAGAGAGAGAGAGAGAGAGAGAGAGAGAGAGAGAGAGAGAGAGAGAGAGAGAGAGAGAGAGAGAGAGAGAGAGAGAGAGAGAGAGAGAGAGAGAGAGAGAGATTGTTCTTCAGTCCTCTTGTTTGACTTTGT
>CM065685.1:57251135-57303635 GCA_017654935.2 Phymorhynchus buccinoides
GGGAGGGAGAGGAGAGGGAGAGAGAGGAGAGAGAAACAGAAAGAGAGAGAGAGAGAGACAGAGAGAGACAGAGAAGCCAAGAAAAGAGAAAGAGGCAAAAAATGCAAACAAAAGCAACAGTCAAAACAAGCAGGGAGAGAGAAAAACTTGAAAATGTTTTAATTGCCATTGACATTACAATATTTATGGCAAGGGGACATGTCAATATGAGACAGAGAAAGAGAGAGAGAGAGAGAGAGAGACACACACACACACACAGAGAGAGAGAGACAGAGAGAGACAGAGAAGCCAAGAAAAGCGAGAGAAAGAGGCAAATACAAAAGGACTGTAACAGAAAACAACAGCCAAACATTAAAAGAAAGGAACAATTAAGACAGAATACCAAACAACCATTACCCAACAGGTCACCATCGTCACACGAACACCATTACCCAACAACAGGTCACCATCGTCACACTAACACCATTACCCAACAACAGGTCACCATCGTCACACTAACACCATTACCCAACAACATGTCACCATCGTCACACTAACACCATTACCCAACAACAGGTCACCATCGTCACACTAACACCATTACCCAACAACAGGTCACCATCGTCACACTAACATCATTACCCAACAACAGGTCACCATCGTCACACTAACATCATTACCCAACAACAGGTCACCATCGTCACACTAACATCATTACCCAACAACAGGTCACCATCGTCACACTAGCTATAGCACCATTACCCAACAACAGGTCACCATCGTCACACTAACACCAATTAAACCAAAAGTGAAAATGAGGGCTTCAGGGCACAGCGTTCAGAAAACCAAAGAGGTACAGTGGAACATCCCTTATAAGACCTCCAAAAATCATCCAAAATGAGGTCTTATAAGGGAGGGGTCTTAAGAGAGGTAATTTTAATACTTACAAAGAAGGGCAATGTCTCAGAGAAGTAGGTCTTATATGGGAGGGAGTCTAATAATGGGAGGTCTTATAAGGGAGGTTCCACTGCATTATATTGAAGACAAAACCCTCCAACCACAGCCCCCTGCCATTGAAGGATATGGGCACACACACATTAGATCCTGAAGTTCTGCATGGAAACCCCACACACTTACACAAAAAATAAGCGGATGGGATTGCGCATGGGTTTCCGCATGTAATGTGCACACTCTTTTTGGTTTATATTTTTTACTTCGATTTTTTTTAAAATAAATTTAAAATAAAAAATTGATAGCATTTCTACAGCGCCTTTCTATAATTATTTTACACTCAAGGCGCTTCCATTCACTGATACACCCGCAGTCACACAAAACGTTATTACCCAATCATTCACCCAGGTACAAGATCAAGAAGGAAACATTTACAAACCGAATGAGCTTTGAAAGTAGTGAGTCTTGAGCTTAGCTTTGAAAGTAGAGATAGTTGGTTCCTGGCAGAGATCGACTGGGAGGGAATTCCAAACAGCAGGGGCACTGAAACTGCAGATTGCGAATGGGTTCCCGTGCGGAACTCGTGTGTATATCATAAGTGTGTGTGCCCTAATAAATATACCAGAACCAGAGTTCTTTTCTGGCCAATAAAAACACACCACAAAACACCCCCTCAAAATTGTGCATGATATATTCCCCAAGAAAAAATACATCACGCAAAGAACAGTAAATGTATGCCTGTTGTGCTTCGCTGTATATTCAAAGTGCGTATAATTTTTTTTTTTTAATTAATAGCAATTTCCATTTTTTGTTTAATCTGCCAGTCAACTTCAGCCAAGGTTGAGGTAGATGATGAATAAACTGACCAAATGAAATAAAGTGACGGTTTGACGCATCAGCAGTTACAAAAATAATAAATAGATGGTTTGACGCATCAACAGTTACAAAAATAATAAATAGACGGTTTGACGCATCAAAAGTTACAAATATAATAAATATATGGTTTGACGCATCCACAGTTACAAAAATAATAGACGGTTTGACGCATCAAAAGTAACAAAAATAATAAATAAAGGACACTCTGGTACATAATGTTGCGAACAACATTAATAATAACCGTTTATGAAAAATTATCCTGAACATTTATTACAAATTCATTCAAATAATGAAATCAAGAGGCTTTCTTCAAGTTGTGTTCTCACTCACTCTTACCAGTACCACAGAGAGCTAATCGTGGCTACAAAAAAGAAGGGGGGAGCTTAAAACATGATGCATTATTTCTAAATGAAACGTGATTTTCTTTGTTTTAGTTAGTTAATGAAAATTGATTATAATCACTTCCCCATGGGGATACCGGGGGGTCTTTCATAAAAATAGTTCCCCCACCTTCTGGAAGTTCTGTGCTTGTAACTTCCTCTAATCTGCCACTGAGAACGCAGAAGAAGAAGAAGATTATAACCAAAATTGTGATTAGCTATGTTTCTTTGTAACTCGTAATACGAGTTACAAAAAACACTATTCCTGATCATGATGAATGAAATCAGTGGGAAGTATTTGATGGCCAATCCCTAGTTGGTTTCAGGGCCAAACTAGGAGTAAGGCATTAAAAAAAAATTCAGTATTTTTCACGGAGGAGCTCAAAGGAGAACAATTATTTAGAAGATTTTTTTTTTTTTTTAAAGGCAGGTTAATGGGCCAATAAGTCAGAAAGATAGCAGATGACAGTAAGCAAAGGTGAAAAGGCAGAGTCAAAGAGAGTGGCAGATTAGAGGAAGTTACAAGCACAGAACTTCCAGAAGGTGGGGGAACTATTTTTTACAAAAGACTCCCACGGTATCCCCACGGGGAGAGACTCATGGAGGGGGCAGGGTTGTCCAGCAGAGGAAGTGTGGAAGCACAGGCATCCACCCACTGCCCCAATTCCGGACTGTAATGCGCATCCCCAAAATTGTACACAAAATTCAGATTTTGCTATTATACTTTATTACTATATTTGTAGTCATAAATTATTATTAGGCACAGGGGTCTCACTCTGGGAAAAAAGTACCTAATATTCTGAAGAAAGGAATTGACATGGATATACATGTATCTAAATCATGCATGTCATAGAGCTATGTAAATTGCAATACATGTACATTAACAGACCTGTTTACCCCTAGACAAATCTTGAGTAGTCTGGATAGCTGAAATGAGTAGTTTTGGTGCAAAATGTGTAGTTTTATTCATTAAACCATCAAACAAATGTTCAGTGAAAATTAGTAGTAATCAAGAATTAAAGAGCATAATTTTCAATTTTGAAGAGTAGTAGAGATCCAAATTGAGTAGAATACTACTCGAAAAGAGTAGACTAAACAGGTCTGCATTAATACAATAGTCGTGAATATGGCACACCATTCCCCTAATATACATGTGCAAGTGCTCGCGCGCGCGCGCGCTCTCTCTCTCTCTCTCTCGTTCCACCAATATTTGCTTATGTGTGCACTCTTTTCACAATTATCTCTCTCTCTCCCTCTCTCTCTCTCTGTCTGTATCTCTCAGTCTCACTCTCTTTATCTCTGGTTCACGAGAGTTTCAAGCCATGATCAAGCTAATAATACTCTCACTCCTGAAGACTTGATTCCACTTTGAGGTGACATCAATGTTTGGATCAATACATTTTCTCATTTTTACCAATCATTGCATTTAACTCGGTAGACACACGGCACAGTTAACAGGGGACATCTACAGCACAACATAAATGTCAAGCTATTGCATGAGAACAAGAAAATGACAAAGCAGAGAGACTGAGAGAGAGAAAGAGAGGTGTGTGTGTGTAACTGAGAATGTGTGTGTGTGTGTGTGTGTGTGTGATGAAGCTTTTTTCCATGACTTGTGCACTATCATTCATTTCATTGTTATACTTTTTCCATAAAAAATAACCAGTAAACACAGACTGCCATAGCCTTACATTTATTCAAACCCAGGGCTCCCAGGGAACCCCATTTGCGGGTCTATGAAGTACTAAAACTCTAAAGGACCCTCTAAAAGAATGTGCAGGGGGTCCAAGGGATGCACTAGAAACATTCTTTTTAGCATTTGCAATGCCACTGGGACCCTCTATCCCGCCTCTAGGACCCTCTATACTGTAAGTGAAGGAGTCCCTGGGACACCTTGCTTTGCAGGACGATTGGGAGCCCTGAACCTGCAGTCGAATCACTCTCATAAACAAAGAGTTTCATGTCTACAGATTTCTGTTGCTGCTGGTGTTTGCTTACAAAACAATAACTCCCCAAAGGCCCATCATAAATTGCAAATGTCAGCACTCACAAAATAAAGGACATAACAGTAAATCAGTCCACTGCATTAACCCTTTCACCGTCAATGTCACATTTTAGCACCACAATGGTTTAACAGTAAACACCCATGTCACTAAAAGGCATCAAATCAGGGCCTGTTATCCAAAGACCCTATTTTCTTAATTTTGGGAGGTAAGGATAGGCCTAATGTTATATATATATGTCACAAAGGAATTCGCAATATTGCAGATATTTTATTTTCTCTACCCAGTTAAGTTTAATGGTATTTTTTGGCTGAAGAATGGCTGGCGGCGAAAGGGTTAATGTGTTAGTTGAGCAAACAAAGCTCGTAAAGTTTGGATGCAAAAACAATGCCAGCCACGAAAAACCACAACAACAAAAACAGCACGACAAACTAGACACTAGACTTGCCTGAGGTTATGCAAGCATACATTTTAAATGACAGACAAGGAAAATAGATCAGAGAATTGCGCATGGACGCATAACAAATGTTTTACAATACATGTTGCATTAGGATGTCATTTGTCTGATTTCCCTTGAACATTCAATAATTCAATAAAGTACCAAACTGTAAATGGTGAATTCTTGCTTTGTAGTTCAGTACCCTGTCACGTTCATGAAGTCCGCTTGGATTTTACGAAAATAACAGAACCAACAAAATATCATTTCAAAATTTAATTAAATATATCAGAAACATTCTGTCTCATTTATCAGAGCCCCGTGAATTAATCATAAAAAATATGTAGAAGCTTTCAAAACTGTTATCACTTTTCATTGATTAACTCTTGAAAGAAAAGATGGAAAACCTTTGCAACTAAATGAGGCCTACCAGTAATTCCTAGCACAGTTAAACTGTCACTTTAAATTATGAACCATGGCATTACCATTACACCATTTCCTCCTAATCTTTTTACTGTGATTGACAAAACATGTTTATCTGAACTGTAACATCTGACATATCTAAAATATGTTTTGTTAAAGTGTTTTGAATATGAATTGAACGACATTCATGGAGGCACAAATCTGCATGTCGTTGTTGTCTTACCCAGGCTTAAAGACTCCAGGGATCATCCCAACAGTGGAAGCACTTGAACACTATGGTACAAATGCACCAGCTAGGGATAACATAACGTGTGTGACCGTTTTTGATTACCACACCACGTGGGCAGCCACACTCTGACTTCAGAGGATTTTAGACTGATGATGTTATGCTAGGAGCTTGTCATGGCTTAAGACAATCCCCACACAACCATGCAGAACATAACAATTATTTTGATGTAGCCTTGGTGTTCTAGCTTATGTCTACATAATTATGTGCCCCTTTCAGAGTGCCTGGAAATCAATCAATGTTGAGTGATGTCTATGTCTCCATATTTCAGTCTGCGTGATATTGAAGGGCAATTAGGACTTAAATTAGTGCACCCCACCTCATTTTATGGTACCTTATAGTCACAGAGGCCTCTCTGTGAAATTCGGGTTGCTCTCACTTGGAGAGCGCATCGCAACCAGAGGCGCGCCACCCTTTTTTGTGTGTGCATGCGATTTTTGTGACTGATGAGGAAGTAAAGGGGGGGGGGGGGGGGGGGGGTAAATTTGGACCAAATGACAACGTTTTCGTTGCCACTGGGTTTAACGTGCGCTAAGTCAAAGTACATGGGGCACAAGGGACTGTTTATCGTCTCATCCGAAAGACTCCACGTTCAGACCGCAAGGCCTAGTACAGAGTGAGGAGAGAGAGGAGAGGATTTAGGAGGGAGGAAAGAGAGGGGTGGGGGTAGTGAGAGAGGATGCGCACGGCACTCTTGTTCTCGTGATGCATCAAACTATGCATTGCGGTGATCCTTAGCCGCATCAAATAAAAACAACTGAAGCCTCGAGGCAATGCTACCAAAAACAGAAAGCACAAAAAATCAATATCTCTCCTCTCCATAAAGAACAGCCACACACACACACACACAGAGGCTGAGCACAAATCTGAAACGCATGCTGCCAACAAAAAGTGGGTCAGACGGGCTATTCTGGGCTCCCTGTTGAATAATAATAGAACAAACTGGGTCATGCGTGTGACTGCAGCGCTATTACTCCAATGTTCACTGCAGCTTTATAAGCAAAAATAGGGATATTCTGAGGTAAAATCTGACAGGTTTCATCATGACTTATCTGGCAAAAACACGGCATGCGTTCCATCTCCGATGCGACAGAAAACAAGCCATCAGCGTTCGCCTTGACCTTTTAGCGAGATGATTTTGTTGCCAGTTATTGAATGATTGTTAAAAAACAATGATGTTGAAACAAAAAATAAGAGAAAGAGGGAAAAAGCGATGATGAAGACAACATAACACAAAGTTACTGGATCATTATTTGCTGTCTAAGTGCCATTCCAATTTCCAAATGAACTGGTTCACACTATTTTATAACATTTTAAAAAAATGTCTTCCGCGTTCCCAGACCATATGGCCATAATGGGTGAGGTATGTATGTATCCGCTTTTCAGTACTCACTGCATTCAGCTGACACATTCTGATTTCGGTGGAGCTAAAGTAAAAGGAGAACATTATTTGAAAGACTTCTTGGAAACAAAGGAAAGAGAATGGGCCAGTAAGTCAGAAGAAAGACAGTAGATTACAGAAAGCAAAGGGAAAAGGCAAATTCAAAGAGAGTGACAGATTAGAGGAAGTAGAAAAAAACAAGCTCAAGACCTATCTGTTTCGAAAAGCTTTTCCTCTGTGACTTCAGAAACATGGTTGCATGAATGAGGGAGAATGTAAGTGTATCTGCGTGTTATTCAGTGAATGTAAGGGCCCCGAGTCTAATTCATTTACTGATTTAGAGAAAGGGACTATATAAATGCTATGGATTATTATTATGATTATTAAGTTACAAGCACTGAACTTCCAGAATGTGGGGGAACCATTTGTATGAAAGACAGACACACCACCTCCCGGGACCCCACTGGGAGAGACTTGTGGAGGGGGCGGGGTCTTCCAGCTCTCCGAATGGAAGCACAAGGCACCCACTGCCCCTAAAAACTTTTACAAAAAAAGACCCAAGGAGCTGTCAGTTGCAAGCCACTATCACGTGACTATGTCAGAAATACTATTGACTAAGCCACTGTAGGGGAAGGGGGGGAAAGAAGAATAGAGTTTTGAACTTTGGATTCTTTTCAAATGAATGTCTATGTATCAGTGTATCTTCACAATTTTGTCAGTCTAATTCCGTTCACTAGTTTTATTAGGAGTGCTAAAAGATGACGTCATGTCTTTTCTTCATCGAAAAGATGACATAATTTCTTTAATACGTCAAAATTATGACCTGCTATAAGCTTACTTAGAGAGGAATTGAAATAGCATATCCCTTAAAAGCGAAATAATAACCTTTTGTACTCAAGAATTTTAATAACCCCCTGAAGCATAGAACTAGAAGCAGTCACTGCAAACATAATGAATCCAAATTATATTTATCATCGTGCAAAGTTTGGTTGTGCTATTATTTGTAGTTTGTAAGAAAATTGATATGTTAAAGTTTTTTTAATGAGACGTGACCACAAACACACACACCCATACACCAAATCATCAGTACATAGACTCGACTTTGCTCGTCAAAAACATGATGAAGCAGATGCTTCATATAAATCACAGGCTTTGTTCTTTAAAACGCAAAAAAAATAAAATAAAATAAATACCAAAAATATACAAAATTGATAAATTAAGCACACACACACGAACAGCAGCAGCGACAACTATCATTACTATGCAATCAGACTGACCTTCAACGTTCAATGGATGCCAGCAAGTTTTGATCAATAAAGTCTCAAGCTGATAGGTGACACGTTATAAATGTGGCAGTCACAGGGTTAAAATAAGAGCTCATATATATATATATATACACATAGCACATTATAAACGCATGCATGAAACGAACAAAAACTTCAGCCAAGCACTATCATAGTATCAAACAACGCAAAAAGTAGTGAACTGCGAAGCATGTCAAAACGACCTACAACAGCATGCATGCTTGTACAATATCACAGATTGATAGAATGCAACGAAAGAGTGGAAATTATACAGTACAATGAACCAGCACAACACACTGCTTCCTACCTTCGCCAGCTGGTGTCGGCAGGCAGGGGGAGGTAAGCCGCCGGTCCATAAGGGGAGTGGTCAATCTAAGCCCGTGGTTAAGGCCGGCCACAGATTTCGCCACAAACTTTTTGTTGTTGTTGAACACTTATAAATGTGTTGTAAAAGTATCAGTTTGGGGTCCTTACTGGTGGTACTACTTCTTCTTCTTCCTCTTCGATCACTCAGACAGTTTCCTGTCAATTATGAGTGCAGATGCGTCATGCTGCTGTTATGCGCCTAGCTAAGAAATAGTTAGGCCCAGCAAGTCCGACTTCGGCTGGAGGAAATCTTTTTGAAAGTGTTTCGTGAAAAAAGGTAGGAGAATGGACCAGTAAGGCAGAAGAATAGTAGATGATAGTAAGCAAAGGGAAAAGGCAGAGTCAAAGAGATTGACAGATAAGAGGAAGTTACAAGCGCAGAATTTCCAGAAGGTAGGGGAACTATTTATATAAAAGACCCCCTGGTATCCCCACGGCTGGTGGTCCAAAACCTGTGAAGCTTCAGCACAGTATGTTTGCTTCCTACGTCAAGTACATGTGGAGATGGGCGTGCGGCAGCGTGCACTTGCCATCAATGAGAGTATATTTTAAATTTAGATGGTAGTGCTTTGGATTTTTAAAAAAAATCCTGATATCATCTAATGATCTATAGACAAGAACATAGAGACATGAAAACGATTCTACAACCTTTCATTATAAAACTAATATAATCGCTTCAGGTTAGGATGTGATGAATGTAATTGAAATTCTTCACTCACTCACACATGTATGCGCGCGCACACACACACACACACTGACACAGTCATGAATACACACATGCGAGCGCGCACACACACACACACACTGACACACACACACATGCACATACACATACACACACATATATACGTTAATTCTGTCTTTGACCAGTGCATCAAATGGGAGAGTTTTGCGCATTAGAGGCGCATATACCCCCCGTGGGGGTACCGGTTTTTTTGGTATAAATAGTTCCACCTTCTGGAAGTTCTGTGCTTGTAACTTCCTCTAATCTGTCACTCTCTTTGACTCTGCCTTTTCCCTTTGCTTACTAAGTTACTGTCATCTACTATCTTTTTGCCTTACCGGTCCATTCTCTTGCCTTTTTTCAAGAACGCACACACATGTATACAGTACACACGCACACAAACAAGCGAGTGTGTAGGCCCTGTCGCAGTCAAAATAGTCGCTCGTTCAAATAATTCGCCCACTACTATGAGAGTGTGTATTTGCGACAACCACAAATTTCACTCTTTCTTTACTTGAACCATTTACCTAACCCTAACCCTATCCCTAACCCTAGAAAAAAGTGAAATTTGTGGTTCATGCTCAATGTCGCAAAATGTCACAAATACACACTCTCATAGTAGCTGGGCGAATTATTTGAACGAGCGACTATTTTGGCTGCGACAGGCCCTAGTTCTATTGCTTTCTTCTTCCCTATAGGTAGCCAACTTAATTGCGTTGAGATTCAGTCACACCCATTCTTACAAAGTAAAGGGTATATAGGTAGGTAGGTAGGTAGGTAGGGACAAAACAAGCCGTAAAGCTTTTTCAAACAGTCCCATCTTTTATGATTTTTCTGTTAAATGTTTCTTTTTGGTCAAGGTTGATGCGGCATAAATTTTCCTCATAAATCATTATTAGTCATAGCTTCTAAAAATGTTGGTAATGTATCCAGACGATTTTTAAACATATTAGTATGAGGTGCACATTTTATGTCAGTAGGCAATTCGTTCCACATGTTAGTAATTCTGTTACCAAAACAATTTTTTCTTATGTTAGTATTATATCTTTTAACAAAAACTTTACCACAGGCGTTTCTAGTCATATTGTATTGAGGAGATGAAAATAAATTACTCCAGGACAAATCCACATGATTGTTGTTATATAAAAACAAACGGCATGAAATCACTGTATCATCTTCAACTGCATCGACGTGAATATTAAAGGATACACGTTTGTCGCCTGGGAAAGGCCTCTGTCGGTGTGGTCCTACTCCAGCAAGTTGGCGTTGCCTGTCACGATGATGAATATTGGGTCTTCCTTGTTTGATGTCCTCTAAATGCTGTAAGGCCGTCTGCACAATTAGAAAAGGCGCATCTGACCATCTAAGCATCCGTGATAATCCTGTCTGAGTGACATGACATTATTTTCAAGAAATTCGTGCCCGTAAACTTACGATGTAAAAAAGAAAGAAGCTTTTATTTTATTTATTGACACGACGCCATGTTTGAGCGTGCACATGCGATGAGGGGGGTGGGGATGAGGGTCAAGTGATAACAATGTTCTTACCTGTAAATCGATTCCCTGGTTAGCACCAATCTGGTTGACATTGGGTAGTGATCCTCCTCTGTAAGCACCAAGGCTGGGTGAGATGGGTAAATGTTGTTTGGCATGGGCAATCTGAAGCAGACAACGAGAGAAAAGTGACAGAATCAAGAGTAGCCTACCCTGCATCTTACACGGAAAAACGATGGCGTCGCACGAGAGAAACACGAAAGCGATGTCAAATTAACCACATAATACTAACCGGTCGAGTAGCATTATTCACTTCTTTTATTATAGCTTCAAATGCTGCGGTTTCTTCTGCTTGTTTCTGGTTGAGTAGTGCTATTTTTTCGCTAAACTTCCTTGGGGTCGCCATGATGGCTGGATCTTGTTATGATTTTGGTCATGCAGAGGGTCACAAACAGTTTGTCCAATCAGATCGAGTCTGTCTGTCATGTGATATGCAATAGGTGGCAGCACAACAAAAGCTCAACATGAGTCTGTAGTGACAGCAGAAGCTGTGAAATAAGCATGGTCTAGGCTTCTTTCACAATCACAATGTAAACTACTAGTCTAAAACGTTATTTTTGCACCAAAATGTGAAAAGGAGAAGAACCATTAAATTTTGTCTGACCTGATCTTTCTTTTCCTCTCTTTCTAAAAATAAGAAAGAGTCAAAATGTTGCAAATTATTCATCGTTGTTGATGTTTGTTTACTAGAGATGTTCAATTATGAACAAAATGTACTGGTTGTTCAAAATAAATAATAAACTAAAACAGAATAACCATGCATGGACATAGTTAAAAGCAAAATCAGTGTATGAAGCCAAACCTAACAAAAATAAAAAACATGTTTAGAGGGCAAAAGGCTAAAACAAAATAGCCATTTATGCTAGCTATGCTATGCTAAAAGCAGCATTCACACAAAAGTAAGTGACAGGGGTGACAGAATGGTTAAATAAAGTCCGAATATGATTAAATATTTACTATTATATTTTGAAAATGTATTTGTAATAGGTACGTTTGTCATTTCAGATGTGTATATCACTCAAGAATTGTTGGCCATGTATGCTGATATAGACCAATTTTGCAATAAGCCATAAATGTATGCCTACATTTTTTGTCAGCATCACGCAGGGTTTAATGGTCTTAACCCAGGGTAAGCTGTAGGCCTAGCTTTCTTGATCTTGATCTTGATTTATTATCCCGGCAGGAATCCAAGTTTGGCTATGAGCACCGGGGGAGAGAACTTGGGGAGACTGAGCAACTCCAGTTTAAAAACAAAACAAAAAAACACCTATTTCTATAACTAGTATGGTCCCGCCCAGCCAGCCAGGTCCCGCTGATCGGGGCCGTTTAGCATGATGCCGCGCCATGCAGGAGGGAGGGGGGAAGGGGGGTGTCTTTAGTTGTGTCATCTGACACAGCCTTCCTGAACTGCCCAGCCGTGATGGCAAGCTAATAATTTCGTCGGGCAGTCTTCTCCTTCGATATGTTCTGTTAGGTACATATGCGTCCTCCTAGTTCCGTCGCGATTCATCGTCAGAAGTGGCGTCTGCGACGTACCGATCCAGATCCAGATCCACAAGTCGCGACTATTGCCAGTATTGGCACCTGCGACGTATTGATCCTGAGAAGGATGGGCAGGGGAAGCAATTGCACAAAATGACATTGAATCTGTGGCATAAGATTATTTCCCTTGGACTTGGTGAATCCCCTCAAAGATACTGTAGTCTTTGATCCCCTGAAAGAGTTTACTTGTTGACACCTGTGTGAGTATGTGTGCGTCTCTCTCTCTCTCTCTCTCTCTCTCTCTCTCTCTCTCTCTCTCTCTCTCTCTCTCTCTCTCTTATGTAGCTTCTGTTTTAAACGTTTATTCATGACATGGTTAATTTGTACATAAATCTTGTTTCTAAACATGAGGTTTTTGTTGTTGTTTGGTTTGTGTTCACTTTAAGGGGGGGGGGGGGGGGAGAAGGAGGAAGAGAGTAATTCCTTGTGTTTTGATGTCATACTCATAATACATTTGTTTAGATTGATTTTTTTTTTCTTCCTCCACAATGTATTTCCTGATTCTTGTGAATTCAATTTATATTAGTTCATATGATTACTGTGCTGTGTGCGAGGTTGGTGGTGGGTGGGGGGAGGGTGGATGGGTGCATGAATGTGTAGTTGTTGGGTGTTGTTGTGTGGGTTTTTTTTTGGGGGGGTTGTGTGTGTGGTGGGTTTTTTTTCATTGTTGCTTTTGTTCATTAATTGAAGTTTAATTATGCCTTTCTTCTTTTGTTTCGAGGGCAAGATGTAAACAAGCCCATTGTGTGCTTATTCTTTTCCCTCAATAAACAAATGTTTCAAATCTCTCTCTCTCTCTCTCTCTCTCTCTCTCTCTCTCTCTCTCTCTCTGATCGAAGTGTGTGCGTGTGTATGTGAGCGCGTGCATGCGATGTGTGTGTGTATGACAGACGTGTCATAGCCTATAGTGTGAGACGCGTGTTGTGACGGTGAGCGCGTGCATGCGATGTGCGTGTGTGTAACAGGCGTACGTGTCATATATAGTGTGGTTTGTGTGTGTGTGCGCGCACGCGTGTGCTCGTGTGTGTGTTTGTATCCGGTGTAGTCCTAGTAATTTGATATAAATGTTTTAACTCCCCCTCCCCCTCACTCTACCTCCAGTAATCGGGTGGGATAAATCCTTTACGCGCGTTCATTTCCGACCCACGTCATTATAGGACGTATAAAAAAAAGTCTCAAGATAATTTGACCATTTATCTCAAGACGATCTTCAACTGAAGAGCTCTTAAGAAAACGATTTTAAAATCTTTAGAGCTGGGGGTAGGCCTACTGTCACGTCTACTGGCTACGCTTAACTAGACGTTAAACCAACCACTGAGAAAGAGGGGGTAATGTCATTGCATGTGCCTGGCTGACGTAGGGAATTAGGCCTATGAGACCTAACAAGAAAAACGGGAATAAAATCATCATTCATCATATTCTGTTACAACGCGCGCGCACACTCGGACACAGCCAAAGAAAGGGACCGGTTTCCACCAGATTTTTAAAAGCTTATTTTATTAAAAATAAGTCTAATCAGTTGTGGATGGACATTAGGCCTAATGTAAGCGCGCGCACGTGTGTGTGTGTGTGTGTGTGTGTGTGTGTGTGTATGTGTGTGCATGCGTGTGTGTGTGCATGCGTGCGTGTGTGTGTGGTGGTGTTCTGTTTCTTTGTCATTGAGTCTGTCAGTTGGTGTATCTCTTTAGTTTTCAAGTACTTATCAGTGAAGTGTCATTGAATGGCAGAACAGTTCAAAGAAAAGCTTAAAACCTCGATCATTAGCAAATTTCAATTATCTTTAGAGCAAAGTCTGAAACAAGACTAAAAAAGATTGAGCTGTGATTTTAAGAGCCTTAGAGATCATGTATAGCATAGGGTGGTGGTGATTAACTAAGTGCCCCCCCCCCTTCTCTCTCTCTCTCTCTCTCTCTCTCTCTCTCTCTCTCTCTCTCTCTCTCTCTCTCTCTCTCTCTCTCTCTCTCTCTCTCTCTCTCTCTCTTCTTCTTCTTCTTCTTCTTCTATCTATAAATTATGGCTGAAGTATTCCGCGCACATTTTTTTCCATAGACCCCCCAGGCCTGAACTTGCAGTGACAGAATAATCAGCTAATGATTGTGGTCGCTTGAAGGAAGGAAGGAAAGACTTTACATTTCGTCTGTGGATTCAATCGCCTGCAGAGTGAAGTAGACAACAAAACAAAGCTTGAAGGAAGGAAGGAAAGACTTTACATTCCGTCTGTGGATTCAATCGCCTGCAGAGTGAATTAGACAACAAAACAAAGCTTGAAGGAAGGAAGGAAAGACTTTACATTTCGTCTGTGGATTCAATCGCCTGCAGAGTGAAGTAGACAACAAAACAAAGCTTGAAGGAAGGAAGGAAAGACTTTACATTTCGTCTGTGGATTCAATCGCCTGCAGAGTGAAGTAGACAACAAAACAAAGCTTGAAGGAAGGAAGGAAAGACTTTACATTTCGTCTGTGGATTCAATCGCCTGCAGAGTGAAGTAGACAACAAAACAAAGCTTGAAGGAAGGAAGGAAAGACTTTACATTTCGTCTGTGGATTCAATCGCCTGCAGAGTGAAGTAGACAACAAAACAAAGCTTGAAGGAAGGAAGGAAAGACTTTACATTTCGTCTGTGGATTCAATCGCCTGCAGAGTGAAGTAGACAACAAAACAAAGCTTGAAGGAAGGAAGGAAAGACTTTACATTTCGTCTGTGGATTCAATCGCCTGCAGAGTGAAGTAGACAACAAAACAAAGGTTGATTGAAAGAACCAGTCTGCGAACAAAATAGATGGGTATAGGTCAAGATGTGCCCCCCCCCCCCCCCCCCCCCTACATTTCTCGGTTAATTCCATTTTTCCGTTTTTGCCTTTCTTACCAAATATGAAGCTGTATATTTTGTGAACATTTTCAGCTAATTATCTTTGTTCAATAATGAATTGCAGTCATGATAAAGGCCATTATCTAATAGGACCCCCCCCCCCCTCCCCTATGTACTGCAGTACACCGCGGCATTTGTCACAGTCGTGGTTCATTGCGTTTTTCCGTCTGATGGGGGGGGGGGGGGGGGGGGGGGGGGGGGGGGGGGGGGGGGGTAGTATTCCAAAAAGATAATTAGCTGAAAAGGTTCATAAAATACAGCTGTATGTTTGGTAAGAAAGACAAAAACGGACAAATGGAATTAACCGAGAAATGCAGGGGGGTGGCACATCTTTACCAATAGATGATATAATGAATATTGTTATTCTTTCCTGGGACAAGAACAGTGTTTTTGGAGCAACCAGAAGCCGATGCCCTTCTTGGACCAGTCTGTGGCAAGGCACGTGGGGCGTTGCACATCAAAGATCTGAACACCTTCAATTTCATTGATGATGACAGTTGTTGACTCTTCAAAGAGTGTGTTGATGTGTTCGCCCCATCGGGAAGAGAGAGAGAGAGAGAGGGGGGGGGAGAGAGAGAGAGAGAGAGAGAGAGAGAGAGAGAGATTTGAAACATTTGTTTATTGAGGGAAAAAGAATAAGCACACAATGGGCTTGTTTACATCTTGCCCTCGAAACAAAAGAAGAAAAGCATAATTAAAACTTCAGTCAATGAACAAAAGCAACAGGAAATATAATAAAATTTAAAAAATCCTACACATGCATACACCCATCCACCCTCCCCCCACCCACCACCAACCTCGCACACAGCACAGTAATCATATGAACTAATATAAATTGAATTAACAAGAATCAGGAAATTCATTGTGGTCTAGGAGAGAGAGAGAGAGCGTGATATTTCTTTATACTTTGACGATGCATGAAGAAAGCTAAAATACTTGCCATTGAAAGATCAAACTTTAAACGATCAAACTGTTGTAAATAACTATAACAACGGAGTGAGCATCGACATTTCTGGGATTTTGTGCTTTGGTAGTTCTCTTAAGACGTCCATAGCGTCTGTAGATTCCCTCCCCTAGTCCCCTCACCTCCCCCTGTCTCCTTGATGTAACTTGTAGTGTATTTCCAATACCTTCCTGGGGATGGTGACGTCAAGAACGGTGCCATTTGGCTAGAAGCGTCAATATTATGTATAGTTCCAATATATGACACAAATATACTCTTGCTAGTTTAAGCTGCTCCGCAACCACAAGTCCCAAACCCATTATGACATTGACTTTATTACAAGCAGTCAATAATAACATTTACATTAAATATTGTATTGCTCTCATCATTGAGCGTGGCGGTAGCCAATGAGGTTTAACCGAGGCGTGGTTACCGCTACACCTATCTGCATAGTTAAAAAATCGGGACTTTACTGGAGTTGCACTGCCTCCGGGCATTGCCTCCAGTATCGTTCCCACCATCTTTGTATCTACAAATGTCCCATATGTGTCTGTTCCAGACCGAGAGGACGTAAAACACCATTTTTCATTCTTCATTCATTAAATATTGTAGCTAGTGATTGTAACAATGTTTACACAAGATTTCTATGGGGGGGTGCTCTGTCTTCTTCTTCGCCTCAGACAGCCAACTTCATCAGGCTGAAGATTCTGCTGCACTTTAGGGGTTAGTAAGAAGACAAGAAGTTAGAAAGCTGAGGAGATAGAAGTAGCCTAATGGAAAAGGGAAGTAAACATAGAATAAAACCTAATGTACATCTGTAGGAAACATTTTTTTTAAAGAAGAAGAGTTAGTTAGTTAGTCTGTTATAATCCCATCAACAGCTATGGTTATCTCAGGACTGTCACCACATAAAAATCTACCACGCATAGCAAAACACAAATCCAAGAATCTTGGCAACGTACAAAACCTGAAAACAAAAAATGTAAATTCATAACATGACACTTCCATTATTATACCCTATAGCACATAAGTCCACACAGTGCTAGAAACGTGGAGCTACGATACTCTCATTTATCGGATCCAGGTTAAAAAACACAGTAAAAAAGGATAACAAATACATACCAGTAAGCTAAAACACATAAAAATGCTATATAAGCTAATATGCACTGCAGAATGGACAACAGGTGCCCACTCAAGTGCGCAAGTATCACGTGTGGATGCCAGTGTACAATAAAAAAACAAAAACCTGGCATGTCATAAATTGTGAAAAGGAAAAACGTGGAAGGGTTTTATAGAAATAAATGCAGGTGAATGGACCAATAAGGCAGAAAAAAATAGACGCCAGAAAGCAAAAAGAAGAGAAAAGGCAGAGTCAAAGAGAGTGATAGAGTAGGGGAAGTTACTAGCATAGAACTTCCAGAAGAAGGGGGAATTATTTCTGCTGAAAGACCCCCCGGTATCCCCACGGGAGGGCCATAACCACATAAGCCAGCCTAAGCCGTTGCCCGCCTCCTATGACGAGGACGTGTGGTTGGACTTTAGGAGGCTGCTGGGCTACTCTCCGTAAGCCCCCCCCCCCCACCATGATAGGTGGAAGCCCGCCGGGGGGATAAAGAAGAAGAAAAAAGTGGACCATAGCCTTTAATAATTCGCAGTATCTGGGCAAGACCAATCCGGCTACCGTAGCGGTCCCCGGGGGCAAACCTGGACCGGCACAGCTCATGCCCTTCATTCACCACTACTTTAATGTATGGCCCCTATAGTTCCCTGATTTTAGTTACAGTGGAGGTGTTTGTGGAGGCCTCTTTTGAATGCTTCCAATGACTGAGAGGAGGCAACTGCTTCTGGGAGGCAGTTCCACTTTGGGATGGTGCGGGGAAAGAATGTGGATTGTCTGTACTCAGTGTACTGTGTTCTGTGGCTTGGAATGTTGTAGGCAGCAGAGTGGGACTGACGGAGGCTTTTCTTCTGTTGTGTATTTGTTGGTGAGTATTTGGTATTGATGGACTGAAGACTTATGTGGAATTTATAGAATGTATTCAGGCGGGCTTCAGTTCTGCGGGTCTCAAGAAGGGGCCATTTCAGGGTATTCTTGAGGTCTGCTGATCTTGTTGTCGCATGGAAGTCACGGGCCACCCATCTTGCAGCTCGGCTCTGGATTTTTTGTTAAGGCATCAATGCTGCCCTTGTTGTGGGGGTCCCAGACTGGACTGTTGTATTCCATAAGCCTTGTAGGCCTACTGGATGGAAGTTCAGCTTAACGTCACGTATCGGCTTTCGCCATGTACGACGGGCTGAACAAACCAACCAGGGTATAAACAAAAATTTATGTTCCTGAATCACTGTCTTAGCCAAAAGGCCGAGAAGCGATCAGAAATAGGCCTACTGCTTGAGCTTTGTTATTTATCTTCAGGGCCCTCCTCAGGAAGCCAAGGGTTTTGTTTGCCCTGTTAACCACATCATTGTATTTGCATTATGAACAAATCCAGGCCCAGCTTTCCAGAACAGCAGTTGCCTCTCTTATACTGTCTGGTGGTCAAAGTCTGGTAACAATGATCAGATGATATAAATCTCAAACACACATCTGTATCTGTGCTTGTGCGTGCACACACACACAGGCGCACACACACACACACACACATACAGGGGATAAGATAAAATCACACTGAAAAAGACGGACAAAATACACACAAACCACACACACACACTCGCTAAAACACACACACACAAGCACATGCACACACACAGGATGATACAAAATCACACCCAAAAAGATTTAGACACAATTTATTAGAATTTATTAGAGTTTATAAGATAAAACATCTGTTAAAAACAAAACAGTAAGATGTAAAATTTGTACAATGTTTAATTGTGCACAGAGTACAACAAAATGAATTAAATATAGAATTATTGAATACAATATATAGAATTATTGAATACAATAATTCTAAGTTATTAAGGCATTCGACAAATGGCGATTGTGCGGGTGTGAATGGTGTATGTGTGCATGTGTTAATGAACACATACATGCAGTTTGCATGTGTGTCTGTAAGCATGTGCTGTGAGTAAATGTCCGCATAAGCACAAAGTATAAGGACGTGTACATGTATGTGTGTGTGTAATTGTACGTGTATGTATACGAGTCTGCACCTGCTGCACGCATGTAAATGTTTACACTTGTGTGTATATATTTCATTATAGTGTTCACTCAAAGAAGGCAGACACAAATTGCAACAAACAGTGCTTAAAGGGGCACCCTGACGGATGTGTTTTTGTAAGAAACACGTCGAGATCACTAGGAAAACACCCTTTATAGAGATTGCAACACTCACTTTGCTCTGGTTTCCTAGAAATCAAACCGTCAAAATGGCGATTCCTCCTTGGCGGAGGTGCTGGAAGTCAAATTCTTTCACCGAAAGAGAAGGCGTGTGCTGTCTCTTTTCTAATGGCCGCCAAATCGTTTGCACGACATTTTCGCAATACAAGCCTTTTTATTATTTTTTTTATACAGTTCATCGAAAGTAGTTTCGCTCACAACAAAGGAAATAGCTCCCTTTTTTTTTTTTTACTGCACTACAAGAAAAGAAAACGCTTCAACCACAATGAGTGTTCTCCACCCACCCCATCCAAAATGGCGACTCTCTCCGGCATCTCCGCCAAGGAGGAATCGCCGTTTTGACTGTTTAATTTCTAAAAAAAACAGAGCTAAGTGAGTGTTCCGATCCTTGAAAAGGCTGTCTTTGTGGTGATCTCGACGTGTTTCTTGCAAAAATTCAATCGTCAAGCACATTCAGACCATGAGCTAAATATCACAACTAAAAATCCAAGACATAAAATGGAAGAGCGACTTCAGGTGTGCATTTTTTTATAATTATTGATTATGAGTGATGCTGTGAATTTGTACTGTTTTTAAGGTCACTTTCACAAAGGGTCCATTTTCATGTAAAATGAGAACACAAACATAGAAGAAAAACTTACAAACAACAGACAAAAACTAAATATGAAACTGATTTACTGGAACTGATTGTATTGCCATTATATCATTGCACATAAGTCAAACAATAATGATATTGTCTATCACAGTACTACACGAATGAAAATCTGCTTAACGTCCTCTGGTCTGGAACAGACACATATGGGACATTAGTAGATATAAAGATGGTGGGAACGACCCTGGAGGCAATGCCCAGAGGCAGTGCAACACCAGGAAAGTCCCGAATTTTTAACAATACAGATGTATAATTATTGAAAGAAATCTCACATTCTGTTGTAAAACAGTCTGTTGAAACCTGCTAACCATTCCATTGTGTGCTTTTCGTTGTTGTTCCCCGTCGACAACTAAGGCCATGTCAAGGCTGTCACCACGTTAAATCTTACCACGTATTAATTTTAAAAGCAAAAAGAGCTCTGAACCTCAACACCTTCCATCACAAACTGATCATTTCAACCAAACAAAACAGGAATAAACCCTTTCCTTTTGTACTTATTTGACTCTTTTTCTTCTTTCTGAAAAAAGAAGTTTTATTTTAACTTTTAAGTGAAAAGCTGTCCATTACATAAAAGTTGCAAAAAACGCAACTGAGATCTCACAGCGGCACATCTTTTTAAATTTATTTTATGAATGTTGTTGTTGTTGTCGTTCCTTGGCTAAATACTCCAGGGATCATCCCAACAGCTGAAACAATTGAACACTATGGTACAAATGCCCCAACTAGGGATGAGAACATTATGTGTGTGACCATTTTTTATTACCCCATCACATGGGCAGCCACACTCCGATTTCGGAGCTTGCCATGACTAAAGACAATCCCCGCCTAACTATGCAAAACATAAAAAAGATGAAGTAGTGACTGCTGTACTTTTGAAATGAATAGATAAAAAAACAAGGTGAAGGGAAAAGTACCTGAGAGGGGGGGGCAACCGATGTTTCGTGTCATAAACTTTTCGACTGGGAGTGCAGGAAAAAGTTGACTGGAAGGCTTTTTTATATTTGAAGTCAGTGAGCACAGTTCAAGACTTGAAAGGGCAGTGGTTGAAGAAGTGGGCAGCACTGGGATGGAAAAGTGATTACAGTTCACAGTGGGGAAGTGTGGGGAGTAGTGGGATGGAAAAAAAGGGGGAGGGGGGTGTGAATAAGTGCACATGCCCCCCCTCTCAGGTACTTTTCCCTTCACCTTGTTTTTTACCTATGCAAAACATAACAACATTTTGATGCAGCCTTGGTGTTCTAGCTTATGTCAATTGGTCTGACACAGCCTTATGCCAAGGCGATCTTTTATGAATAATTTCTTTCTTTCTGGGTTTCTAAACTGATGTTTATAGCACAGCATTTCAGACATTTAAAAGCATCCATTGATAAAATTTCGTTGTCATAGTGACAAATTACACGCAAAAATATGAAAGGCTGTACAAGAAGTAAAGGTATAGAGACAACAGACATGAGTAAAAACAAAGGTACTGAGATCGGTTACACTTTGTTTTACAGTATCCACACACGTTTTCAAATGCAAAATAGATTAATGTGTAGGTTTTCTTTGGATGAAAAGTAAGACAAAATGATAAAGATGTAGGCAACACTTTGATAAAATATATATAACAAGTGAAAGTTTGCAGATTCTGTTATACAAAACTCCCTCCCTAATACGACCTTTTCAGCAACCACCTCCACTTTCCGACCCGATTTTCAATGACCGATCGGTTTTACTACATGAGTGTCTTCTCATCAGCGACCACCTCCAATACCTGATTAACGACCTCTTGCTTTCCGATTTTTACGACCATGTCACAAAAATTGAACCCACAAAGATCGTGGAAAACAACAGAAAATGAAGAAAGCCGGTCAGATTTGTCGCTGAACCTTTTCTCAATGAGCACAGTTGTGCAGTTTCCATCATTCTGCGTGGTTAGTTATCTCCCCTAGTGAAAAGTAGCTCAATGCGCATGCATGTAGCAGACAGCTTCCTCACTCATGATCGCAATGTCGGGGAAGAAAAAGAAAATTCTTAGGTTTCTCTTGAAGAAAGAATCATCAAAGTTATTGAAAGAAGTGACAAAGGGGAAAGCTGCCGATCCATTGCACAATCCTTGGGTGTTGGAAAAAACCAAATCAAACAATAATTCTCAAGTGAGAATCACAGACAGCTTGACGGGAAGCTAGTGAGACAGCTGAACGAAAATACGCCAAAGCGAGAAAATGTACATACTCGGACCTGAACGACCTAGTTTGGGAGTGGTTTTATGATGCAAGGAGAACTTGGTTTTTGGAATTTTAAATTGATGCACTTGGAATATATGTATCTGCAGTTACTGATGTCAGGAAATTATTGCTTTAACTCAACTCAATGGAGTCATGTCGGAGATGTCATTCTGACACTGTTCCCATCTTTTGGAGTCACATCAGGGTTTTTTTTCCCCCCGACATATTTTGACGGTTTTGACTGTCGTGAAACCCAATAAAAGGGAAATAACTCGCTGTTCCTATTAATCATGAGACCTTCCCCTTGTAGTTGCTTCCCTTAGACTGTCTCCAGTGTGTCCTATTTTCGTTTTTTACTTCTTTAAATTGAACTACTCATCTTCGAATTTACTTCATTCAATATGGCAGCGACCATAGAGCTCACTTTATTAAAACATTAAATAAACAAATGTTTATAGTTTATATTATGCTTTTTACAATCCTTTTTTATTTATATACTAAACCAAGTCTATCAAAACTTGAGTGGCTTTGTGATACTAGATCAAGATCATAACAAAGTGGTCAGTGCGTGGAGTTGGAAGTTGTTGTTTTCCTGACAAAGCGCATTTCATCAGATTATTTACATCGTGAAATATATGAGGCTCACTCGTTCAAAGTAAGAAGTCTCCAAAAATATATTGATTTATCTTTTACTCGGTACATGTTGTATGATGTGCATTTGATTTTTGGTGATTTAAAAAAAAATGATAAAAAATAATGCGATCTGAGGGAGAAACTACGTCATTTTGTATGTGACTCAATTGAGTTAAAATGTACATGGTAGTATGTTGTTTATTTGCTTACGTGTTTACATTTTTGTTATGTGTTTATGTTTGTAATGACGTCTCCTCACCCACCTCCCATTTCAGACCACCTCCCTTTTAAGACCACTTTGTTGGTGCATTTTACAAGGTCGTTCATGGGAGGGAGTACTGTATCTCCAATGTGAGAATCCACACACACAAAAAGATTTGTATAAGGTAAGCAACATGCAACCAACATTGCAATAAATCACTAGTCAAACATACATCATGTTAGTCATACTCAAACATCATGTTGCAATCATAAAAAAATTGTCCTAGTGCTATTAATCAAGAGCCAAACCAAAATATATGTATTAAAAAATACACCTTTCAATTACTACATTGCCTATGAAATCTTCAACTGCTACAACTCAATCAAAATTATCTAAAGGAAAAAACAAAAGAACACGAAAACGGGTTTTTTCACCACCTTTGAAAGATTAAACAGCTTTTGTAAAACTATCACCACATGTTCTACATGCATGCACATACACATACACGTGCACACACACACACAGCAAAGCGAAGGAAGGGGAAAGGCAGTGAAAGCAGTGCTTTAAATTTTCTAACAGTAGAGAAAGACTTTAAAATAAATGACAGCTTTCTTCATTTACATCACAGAAAGCATAAAGACAAGAAACGTCACCTGAATCTAAAACTAATACGACCCAAACAATAAGGTTTCGGGAACAGCCTATCTATCTTCAGTTGTACGGCAGGACAAAACATTGTCGATGAAAATGCCCCAATGACATTGACCTGAATCTAAAACTAATACGACCCAAACAACAAGGTTTCGGGAACAGCCTATCTATCTTCAATTGTACGGCAGGACAAAACATTGTCGATGAAAAAGCCCCAATAACATTGACCTGAATCTAAAACTAATACGACCCAAACAACAAGGTTTCAGGAACAGCCTATCTATCTTCAGTTGTACGGCAGGATAAAACATTGTCTATGAAAATGCCCCTATAACATTGCAAACAGGAGACTTGAATTGGTGATCTGGTGAAAATACTTTTTTTTTTAAAATTACACAAAGGAAGCAAATGAACAATTAAAATCTATGAGATGGGAAAATCAAAAGATCACCAATTAAAATTAGCTACGATGTAAATTCGCAGATTAATATTTTGTGGAATGTCTAAGACCAGTTTTTATCATACATGGGTACATCACATTTCATTTAAAAAAAACCAAATTAAATCAATAAAACTCGCCAACACACAGGCAAACACTCAGATTTAAAAGAAATAAAGGCACATGAACATACAAATTTGAATTCACCCCCCAGATTAACATAATACAATTCACATTTAATTATAAAAAAAAAGGTTGTTATTGACGTTTAGAATTTGAATTCATTTTTCAAGAGAAACAAACACGCATTGACGTACAACGCTTCACAACTTCAAATTCAAACAGAATATATAAGGAGTTTTCACATCTAAAGAATAATCATCAAACTAGACTGTACTAACTAATCTATGCTACAAGTATTTTAATACCTTAAATACTACTTCTCTCTGAGAAATGACTATTAGATTAAAACTACATTATGATACGAGCATCTTCTCTCATTCATACGCCCAATGGATGCATTGCTGTTCAACAGTTTCTCCCACAGAATGCATCATTAAGCATAAAGATTACAGCAAGACAGATACATTGTGGTTTGCTTGGATACGACTGGAAAGGAAGCTTGCACAAATATGAGCTCTGACAAGAAAATGGCCATTGGATTATAATCATATAATTGATTACAGTGGAACCTCCATTATAAGACTCCCTCCCATATATAAGGCCTACTTTTCTGAGACACTGCCCTTCTTTGTAAGTATTAAAATTACCTCCCTTATCAGACCTCATTTTGGATGATTTTTGAAGGTCTTATAAGGGAGGTTCCACTGTATGACTAATGCCTCTATGAGCTTTGTAACCATGACTCCATAAAGTACAAGTTTTGAATATATGTTATCAGCTGCGCAGGATTCATAGCATTTTTACAAATAAAAAACAAACCAAAACAACAATCATTTTGTTGACTTCATCATGTTGACTTCAGACGCAGCCTCTTCTCTGCACTAAACATGTAACAAAAACAACACCCCAAAAACGGGCACGCTCAACAAAGACAAATAAACATTGTCTAAATAAACATACAACTAAACACTACCATCCCTCACACTGCAACTGACTAATATATTGCATGCATGTGTATGACTAAACAACAATATACACATTAACTAAAGGCATCTGAAGTAGTTGTGCATACAATGTTCACTAGGTATCCAAAACCTGACCAGCATGTTATGATTCACAGTGTAGGTGAGGCATCTGCCACTATACTCAACAGTTTTAACTCTCTCAACACTAATGTACGCTATAGCTTTTAAGGGACCGTAGAGGAACACTTTTATTCCAGTTTGGGTTGCATGGCTTCGCTGAGTTGTGAAGTATGAATGTCTAAACACTATGTACGCTATAGCGTACTCTCGTGTTGAACGGTTGTGAAGGGAAGCAATCGGCCAGTGTTGAATGAGTTAACGCCATGAACAAGGTTAAGTGTTTCGCCTTTGTCACCTTGCTCGTTTCCCAGTCTGTATGGGAACGATTGACTTAAGCAGTTTAATTAACACAGGTTTTTAAAAAACATTGTGCGAAGAGTTACAGTGCATTACTCAAAGAACATGCCTGTACATAACATTTTGGAGTTTAAAGACCCCCCCCCCTCCCCCCCATCACACGCATCACATTCCCACTTATGCTTGGAAGATTTATTAAGATTTCAAGCTGCAACAGTAAACTGTTTGGAGTTCAATCTAGATTTCAGATAGGACAGTTCTAACTGTAACAGCTATCATCAAAGCGGCTGAGATTCTCTGTAACCTGCGTTGCAATGCCAGCTACTCTCTCCACCAGTTTGTTGTTTTTGAATGACATGCTTTAAGTATTAAAGAACATTCTAAGTAAACTTTGGGATGTTCAATCAAAATAAGTTTTAACTCAACAGCTATCATGAAAGTGGCCGAGATTCCCCGTAACCTGAGTTATAATGCCTGCCACTTTTCCTACCAACTGCAACAGTAAACTTTTTGGAGTTCAAGCTAGATTTCAGACAAGAAAGTTTTAACCGAACAGCTATCATCAAAGTGGCAGAAATTCCCGGTAACCTGCGTTACAATGTCTGCAACTCTCTCCCTACCAGCTGCAACAGAAAACAGGAGTTCAATCTAGATTTCAGACGTAGAAAGTATCAACTCAACAGCTATCACGAAAGCGGCTGAGATTCCCCGTAACCTGCGTTACAATGCCTGCCGCTCTCTTCACCAGCCTTTTCCTCTGCATTCGTTGTGGTGGTGGTGGTGGTGGTCATCAGTTGTGGCTGGAACCTCTCCAGGGCCCACTGCATGGCCCAGACGGCCAGGGGCCGCATGTATCCCAGGGAGCGGTAGCATTGGTCGGTGGTGTAGGCCTCCGGCGTCTGGAAGTGCAGGCCCAGCCACTCCCAGCACACCTGGTACGTGCCCCAGGCCGTCTGGAAACCCTCCTCCACCATGCCCTGTTTGAGTGCGCAACACATGCCGTGCTTTCATTATTCAATTTTAAAGGTGGACCCTGACGGATTAGTTTTTGCAAGGAACACGTCGAGATCACCAGAAAGACAGCCTTTTCAAGGATCGGAACACTCACTTTGCACTGGTTTCCTATAAATCAAACCGTCAAAACGGTGATTCCTCCTTGGCGGAGATGCCGGAGAGAGAAGCCATTATGGATGGGGTGGGCGGAGGCCAATCCCATTGTGGTTGAAGCTTTTACTTTTTGTAGTGCAGTGAAAACATTTTTTGAAGCTATTTCCTTTGTTGTGAGCGAAACTCCTTTAGATAAACTGTATAAAATTAAAAAAATAAATAAATAGAAATGCTTGTATTGCAAAAAGTTCGTGCAAACAGTTTGGTCTGAACTCAGGCGGCCATTACAAAAGAGACGGCACATGCCTTCTCTTTCAGTGAAAGAATTTGACTTCCAGCACCTCCGCCAAGGAGGAATCGCCGAATTGACGGTTTGATTTATAAGAAACCAGAGCAAAGTGAGTGTTGCGATCTCTGTAAAGGGTGTTTTCATGGTGATCTCGTCGTGTTTCTTGCAAAAACTCATCCGTCAGGGTGCAACTTTAAAATGCACCAAACACTATACTTTGGGGACTACCAATAAGTGGCACATCCGTCTTTTCAAACACATCTTTAAAAACATTCATAAGGTGCGTCGGCAGATAAGGCGTATATGTCAAATAAGGGCCCAATGACTGAAACACGACACAAAAACATTTTCACCAAACAAAAAAATTGAAAGCATAACCTAGTTGTAAAAGTTGCCTAGTTGTGATGCCGATTGTTTTGTGGATATGATCCTTGCGCATGACCCTCAAAATTATGCTTTTCAAATTTTCAAAAACAAAACAAAAATACATAAGATCATATCTATCCAAAAGACTTCAATATTTAAAAAACAAATCACAGGAAAATAAGAAAAACACAAAGGCATAAAAATCAAAACAATAAATAATAATAAAACAGATACGACTACTCACGCATTGAATCATATTAGCAGCCAAGGCATAGGTGACCCCAGTCCAGAATTCCTCGGACTGCGGTGAGCTGAGGTCCTTGTTGCCGTCGGGCCTGGTGCCATTGATGGCCCCCATGTTGCCGTTGCCGAACTTCATGACGTTGTTGTGGTAGATGGTCTGCAGGGTGGTCCTCACATGGTCCTCCTCAAACACCTGAGGTATCAGACAGACACTGAACACATGAACTTCACGACATTGTTGTGGTAGATGGTGTGTAGGGTGGTCCTCACATGGTCCTCCTCAAACACCTGAGGTATCAGACACACTGAACACATGAACTTCATGACGTAGTTGTGGTAGATGGTGTGTACTGTGGTCCCCCTCAAACACCTGAGGTATCAGACACACACTGAACACATGAACTTCACGACATTGTGGTGGTAGATGGTGTGTACTGTGGTCCCCCTCAAACACCTGAGGTATCAGACACACACTGAACACATGAACTTCACGACATTGTGGTGGTAGATGGTGTGTAGGGTGGTCCCCCTCAAACACCTGAGGTATCAGACACACACTGAACACATGAACTTCATGACGTTGTTGTGGTAGATGGTGTGCAGGCTGGTCCTCACATGGTCCTCCTCAAACACCTGAGGTATCAGACACACACTGAACACATGAACTTCATGACGTTGTTGTGGTAGATGGTCTGCAGGGTGGTCCTCACATGGTCCTCCTCAAACACCTGAGGTATCAGACAGACACTGAACACATGAACTTCATGACGTTGTGGTGGTAGATGGTGTGTACTGTGGTCCTCACATGGTCCTCCTCAAACACCTGAGGTATCAGACACACACTGAACACATGAACTTCATGACGTTGTTGTGGTAGATGGTGTGCAGGCTGGTCCTCACATGGTCCTCCTCAAACACCTGAGGTATCAGACAGACACTGAACACATGAACTTCATGACGTTGTTGTGGTAGATGGTGTGCAGGCTGGTCCTCACATGGTCCTCCTCAAACACCTGAGGTATCAGACAAACACTGAACACATGAACTTCATGACGTTGTTGTGGTGGATGGTGTGAAGGGTGGTCCTCCTCAAACACCTGAGGTATCAGACAAACACTGAACACATGAACTTCACGACGTTGTTGTGGTGGATGGTGTGTAGGGTGGTCCTCACATGGTCCCCCTCAAACACCTGAGGTATCAGACACACACTGAACTTCATGACATTGTTGTGGTGGATGGTGTGAAGGGTGGTCCCCCTCAAACACCTGAGGTATCAGACACACACTGAACACATGAACTTCATGACGTTGTGGTGGTGGATGGTGTGTAGGGTGGTCCTCCTCAAACACCTGAGGTATCAGACACACACTGAACACATGAACTTCACGACGTTGTTGTGGTGGATGGTGTGTAGGGTGGTCCTCACATGGTCCTCCTCAAACACCTGAGGTATCAGACAAACACTGAACACATGAACTTCATGACGTTGTGGTGGTAGATGGTGTGTACTGTGGTCCTCCTCAAACACCTGAGGTATCAGACACACACTGAACACATGAACTTCATGATGTTGTGGTGGTAGATGGTGTGTACTGTGGTCCCCCTCAAACACCTGAGGTATCAGACAAACACTGAACACATGACGTTGTTGTGGTAGATGGTGTGCAGGCTGGTCCTCACATGGTCCTCCTCAAACACATGAGGTATCAGACAAACACTGAACACATGAACTTCATGACGTTGTTGTGGTGGATGGTGTGAAGGGTGGTCCTCCTCAAACACCTGAGGTATCAGACAAACACTGAACACATTAACTTCACGACGTTGTTGTGGTGGATGGTGTGTAGGGTGGTCCTCACATGGTCCCCCTCAAACACCTGAGGTATCAGACACACACTGAACTTCATGACATTGTTGTGGTGGATGGTGTGAAGGGTGGTCCCCCTCAAACACCTGAGGTATCAGACACACACTGAACACATGAACTTCATGACGTTGTTGTGGTGGATGGTGTGTAGGGTGGTCCTCCTCAAACACCTGAGGTATCAGACACACACTGAACACATGAACTTCATTGTTGTGGTGGATGGTGTGTAGGGTGGTCCTCACATGGTCCTCCTCAAACACCTGAGGTATCAGACAAACACTGAACACATGAACTTCATGACGTTGTGGTGGTAGATGGTGTGTACTGTGGTCCTCCTCAAACACCTGAGGTATCAGACACACACTGAACACATGAACTTCATGATGTTGTGGTGGTAGATGGTGTGTACTGTGGTCCCCCTCAAACACCTGAGGTATCAGACAAACACTGAACACATGAACTTCATGACGTTGTGGTGGTAGATGGTGTGTACTGTGGTCCTCCTCAAACACCTGAGGTATCAGACACACACTGAACACATGAACTTCATGACGTTGTGGTGGTAGATGGTGTGTACTGTGGTCCCCCTCAAACACCTGAGGTATCAGACACACACTGAACACATGAACTTCATGACGTTGTTGTGGTAGATGGTGTGTAGGGTGGTCCTCACATGGTCCCCCTCAAACACCTGAGGTATCAGACACACACTGAACACATGAACTTCATGACGTAGTTGTGGTAGATGGTCTGCAGGCTGGTCCTCACATGGTCCCCCTCAAACACCTGAGGTATAGACACACACTGAACACATGAACTTCATGACGTAGTTGTGGTAGATGGTGTGTACTGTGGTAACCACATGATCCTCCTCAAACACATGAGGTATTAGACACACACTGAACACATCAACTTCATGATGTTGTTGTGGTAGATGGTGTGCAGGCTGGTGAGAATAGAATCGAGAAGTAATATGGCCTAAAGGTTGTGATGTAGCTTGAATAGGTGGGTCTTGAGAGCTGATTTGAAACATTGCAAGGACTGGATATGGCGAGACTGATGGGGCCGAAAAGGAAAATGAGAAAACATTTTTGTTTGTGTACTAGGAACATAGAGAATTTTGGAATCTGAAGATGATCGCAATTGCCTTGATGACATAGACAGAAAACATGTCAGAATCTAGGGGCATTTCCGGAGAAATAAGGGTACGAAAGTTGTCTAGATGGAGAGTGGATGAACAAGTGGTTGAACATGATGTTACTTGAGGCCTTCGTCTGATTCTGGAGCTTGTCAGTTTACAAGAGTGAATTTGCGCAGACTAGTATCATAGCAGTATCTATGATTTGAATGTTGCGACGCAGCTCACAGTATGCTGACCGACAGGTAGTTTGAACTTGTGTGTCAACACTCATATCTTGATGTGGAAGCCAAGATTTCTAGCAGAAGGAGAAAAAGGTATAGTGTCACAGACAGAGATGGAATCAGGCTTTGGGTACGAAAGTTTTCTAGATGGAGAGTGGATAACAAGGCTCCGTTTTGTCGTCATTCAGCTTCAGTTTGTTTTGTAGCATCCATGATTTGATGTTGCGAACACATAATTCCAGAGAAGATATAGAAGAAAGAATGCTAAATGGGCATACAGGCTTGTGGAGTTGTGTATAATCAACAAAAGACTGAGAATGAACTGAATGAATCAACTGGAGGGGTAGCTATTTTTTCAAGTGCGCATGTGTTGCTCTAACGGAAAAATCCCTGACATAAGCTCTACAAATAGACAAACACACGGCAGGGTGCTTGGCAGTGAACGTCTTTGCATTTGGTGGGAGTGTAGAGAGATGTGCTGACTAAGATGGACATTTCCAAGAGCCTTAAGTGTTGTTGCTTGATACAAAAATGTCTGGGTTTCTGCATGACCGTGTTTGGTGTACTAACACATTCATACTATGTGAAGCTGGTGTGTGTAGAGAGATGTGCTGGGCGAATGGTGCCAGAAGAGTTAACGATTTCAGGAGCATTCCTGAATTACGATCACCCATGGTAACGGGACCTTTACCTTTCAGGCATCAGAATAGTCTGAAGTCCAATCCTCTGAAAACATCAGTAAAAGGACCATTAGGCCAAGGCACTAGACTGAAGAGGGACGACATTGAAATGAGTTCCCAACATGACTGAAAACGCTTAATATAGTGATAAATCGCTTTAAAATGCTATTTAACACAAAGCAGACCTGTTTACCACCTACACAAGTCTTGAGTAGTCTGGATAGCTGAAATGAGTAGTTTTGGTGCAAAATGTGTAGCCTTATTCATTAAACCATCAAACAATGTTAACTGAAGATGAGTAATTGGAGAATTATTTTCAAATTTGAAGAGTAGTAGAGGTCCAAATTGAGTAGAATACTACTCGAAAAGAGTAGAGTAAACAGATCTGACAAAGGATAACACCCAATAAAAAGGCAATACCTCTGACAAGAGAAGCCAATCCTCATACTTCTTAATCCTCTGACAATTCTGATGCCTGACCTTTACCTTTGCTGATCACAGACAGATAGACAGACAGACAGGCAGACAGACTCACAGTGCCATCATCCAGGTCTGAAGCCTTGAGGAACCAGTGGCCGGCCAACTGGTCAGCCATGATGCTGTCGTGATGTCCACTTTTGCTGGTGTCAAAGTCGTAGTACCGGCCTGCACACACACATGCACGAATACAAGTATCAGACCTGCCTACTTGGAATTTTCCCAATCAGTAGCCCAGCCGTCAATTTTCAGTAGCATGGCAAATTTTTTCGTAGCATCCACAAACGACGGCAATCAATTTGTTCTCTTCCTGAGCCAAAACATCTGTTTATGTTTCGCCGATTGAACGTGTTGACGGTCGTCTCGACCGCCATGATTCACAGAGAAGTCTGCATGGCAGAGGTTGCAGTGAGCACGGTTCGCACCAAGTCGACTTCTGACGATGCAAGGCCACTCCTCCGTGTAAGCTATTTTGAAAACTTGTGCGGCAGGCCGATGTTTTTTCTTAGAACAAGATGGTGTGCCAGATGATTTTCGTTTTCTGGTTTGGGCTCGTTTTTTTTCGTTTGAAACATCTCCCGAATCGCTACTGCTGCTGGAGTCCGCCATTTTTTCCAGAGAAAGTAATAAGAACGCACGCGCAGTCACTGATAAAAACGGAAGTGACTAGGTTATCGCGCGTGACACGGCGTCTGCTCTTAGAAACAGACAAAACCGGGAACGGCATAAGCAAAAATAGAATGCGGCGGCATTTTGTTTTCTCCGTAGCAATGTTAAGGTTGCCGTAGCTCCGTAGCAAAGCTTTATTTTTTGTAGCTGCTACGGCCAAATCGTAGCAGTAGGCAGGTCTGAAGTATGTATGTACACACACACACACATGATGCTGTAGTGATGTCCGCTTTTGCTGGTGTCAAAGTCGTAATACTGGCCTGCACACACACATGCATGAATACAAGTATGTATGTACACACACACACACATGATGCTGTAGTGATGTCCGCTTTTGCTGGTGTCAAAGTCGTAATACCGGCCTGCACACACACATGCATGAATACAAGCATGTGTATGTTACGCCCAATCCGTGAAATTGCTCATTTCATGAAATGGGCAAGCCGTTTGCCTATTTCATGAAATGGGCAATACCATGCACAAGTTTTCAATTCTCATGCACACAGCTATTGATCAGGGCTGAAGTGTAATGGGAGGTCACTGGTTCGAATCCCATCAGAGGCGAGAGTATTTTTCGGTCCTGGACCAACTCCTACTCAGAGTGAGTGGCTGTGGGCTCAGTGGGAAGGCTGACACTACACAGTCGATCTTCATCCGCTTAATGGATGCGACTCTGAGAGTGTTGTTCTTGTTGTTGTTGTCGTACTCAGGCTAAAAGACTCCAGGGATCATCCCAACAGCCGAAGCACTTGAACACTATGGCACAAATTCACACACATTTGCACAAACAAATACATACAAATGCACACACACACGCGCACACACACACAGAGTGATGATCACAAGAAATTAAAACAAATTATTATATGAACAAAAAAAAGAAGAAGTTTGAAGTTTGAAATGTAGCTTCCTTTTGGAAAAATTCTGATTAAAAGCTTACTAATAGAGACTCAAAAAAGATAATACTGAAGAGCATACTTCATCGAATTGCTCTTCTTTCTGATTCATGGATTTGTTTAATTCAATTTAAACAGCATTTTTAAAGTCACCAAAAACATTGGTAAGCTCCACAAATACTTTTTGTGCACTAAAGACAAGATTCAAAGCCAAAACGTTAATGAAAATAGACTCACTGTTTCTACCCTCTCACTATTCAAGCATTTTATTTTCACATACGATTTCAAAATAAGCCAATGAGCATATTGGTAAAAAAAAATCATCTTAAATAGACATTACACCTAACGCCTCACCATTCCAGAGTTTCTCCGTAAACGACTTTTTGCCGCGGTCCAAGATGGCAGAGTAGCGGTCCTTGTCTTCGGTGTGACCCAGAATGTCGGCCATTTTGACTTGCATGCGGAGAACAGCCAACCACATGCCAGCGCAGTACGCACTGCAACAGATAGTAGAAATGTTGGTGTTGTTTGTTGTTGATGTGCCCTGGCTAAAAGACTCCAGGGATCATCCCAACAGCTGAAGCACTTGAACACTATGGTACAGCAATAGATGAGAACATTACGTGCGTGACCGTTTTTTTAATTATTACCACGCCACATGGGCAGCCACACTCTGTCTTCGGGGGAGCTGGTAGAAATAATTGGTTTAACTCATTTCATTTACCGGTAATCACCCTCATTCATATCGTGGCTGGGTAATCAAAAATGGTCACCCACGTAATGTTCTCATCCCTGGCTGGTGCATTTGTACCAATGACCATAGACATAGTGTTCTAGTGCTTCGGCTGTTGGGATGATCCCTGGAGGTTTTTTTAGCCAGGGTATGACAACAACAACATATCTCAGAATTTTGCAGCCTGTCAGAAAGGATTTCATTATAAAAATTCAGAAAACTCACGTAATTTATGAATAACTATTTCACCAACCTTTATTTTATTTTAATTTTATTTTATTTACACAGAAACCAGGGCCTGTATTCACGTTGAGATAGCATGAGACTTAGCATGATGCTAACTTAGAAGCTCTTCCAATGTCCTATAGGATTTAATAGGACTTTTGGAAGAGCTTCTAAGTTAGCATGATGCTAAGTCTCATGCTATCTCAACGTGAATACAGGTCCAGGACATTTTCTGCCCGGTGGGGATACCGGGGGGTCTTTCGTACAAGTAGTTTCACCACTTTCTGGAAGTGCTGTGCCTGTAACTTCCTCTAATCTGTCCCTCTCTTTGACTCTGCCTTTTCCCATTGCTTTTTGTCATCTACTGTCTTTCTGCCTTCCTGGTCCATTCTCCTGCCTTTGTTTTAGAAACTCATAATAACTGAACTAAAACAAACACGAAAACGCTACACATTAACCCTTTCACCGCCAATGTCGCATTTTAGCACCACAATGCTTTAACACCCATGTCACTAAAAAGGCATCAAATCATGGTCTGTTATCCAAAGACCCTATTTTCTTAATTTTGGGAGGTAAGGACAGGCCTAATGTTATACATGTCACAGAGGAATTCGCAATATTGCAGATATTTTATTTTCTCTACCCAGTTAAGTTTAATGGTATTTTTTGGCTGAAAAATGGCTGGCGACGAAAGGGTTAACACAAAAAGAAGAAGATGAGAAAATAAACAGTTAAAAAAAAACCACACCTACATTTTCATCTTAAAAAAAGACTTTTCCAAAGGAGGAAGATGAGGCGATCTGTTTGTAAATGAAACGGTTCAGTGAATGAATAACGTATCTCCTACAAAGACTTTCTCCATCCGAAGACGCACAAGCTGGGCCCAACTATTTCTTCAGACCTGTTTACCCCTTACACAAGTCTTGAGTAGTCTGGATAGCTGAAATGAGTAGTTTGGGTGCAAATGTTAGGTTAGGTACATTATCGTCACAGAGACGTCTCTGTGAAATTCGGGTTGCTCCCAGTCGCAGCCAGAGGTGCGCCACCCAATTTTTTTTGCATGCGATTTTTATGTGACTGATGAGGAAGGAAGGGAGGGGGGTCAATTTTGACCAAATGACAATTTTTTCAATGACACTGGGTTTAACGTGTGCTAAGTGCATGAGCACATGGGACCTCGGTTTATCGTCTCATCCGAAACACTCCACATTCAGGCCGCAAGGCCTAGTGCAAAGTGAGAGGAAAAATCCCCTGTACCCAGGTTCGAACTCGGGTTTACTTGACACGAAGCGAACACACTACCACTGTGCCACTCTACACTGTGTAGTTTTATTCATTACACCATCAAATAATGTTCACACTGAAAATGAGTAGTAACCAAGAATTAAAGAGCATTATTTTCAGTTTTGAAGAGTACAGTGGAACCTCCCTCATAAGACCTCCCATATAAGACTCCCTCCCACATAAGACCTACTTCTCCGAGACACTGCCCTTCTTTGTAAGTGTTAACATTACCTCCCTTATAAGACCTCCCATTATAAGACTCCCTCCCACATAAGACCTACTTCTCTGAGACATTGCCCTTCTTTGTAAGTATTAACATTACCTCCCTTATAAGACCCCTCTTTCTACTCAGTTTGGACCTCTACTACAGTGGAACCTCCCTTATAAGACCTTCAAAAATCATCCAAAATGGGGTCTTATAAGAGAGGTTCCACTGTAGTAGAGGTCCAAACTGAGTAGAAAACTACTCGAAAAGAGTAGAGTAAACAGGTCTGTTTCTTAGGCGCATAACGGCAGCATGACACATCTGCGCCATATGACAGGAAACTGTGAGCGATCGAAGAAGAAGAAGGACATTTTCTGAAGACCTTAGCCTTGACAGAGGGTGGTGGTACCCACCTGCTTCCTGTCATGACCCAGGCGTCAAAGGTCTGGTCGGCAAATCCGCTGTTCTCAATCAGCCCGTCCCCGTTTTTGTCCCACGACAGGGCCTTCTCCACTACCGTCTGTGTGGGAAAACAACACTGCTATCATCATCATTATTGTCATTGACATTATTGTCATTGACATTATCATCTTCATCATCAGCGTGTCCTCGTTTCTGTCCCATGATAGGGCCTTCTCCACTACCGTCTGTGGGGGAAAACATAACACTGCTATCATCATTATTGTCATTGACATTATCATCAGCATGTCCTCGTTTCTGTCCCACGATAGGGCCTTCTCCACTACCGTCTGTAGGGGAAAACAACACTGCTATCACCATTATTGTCATTGACATTATCATCAGCATGTCCTTGTTTCTGTCCCACGACAGGGCCTTCTTCACTACCGTCTGTGGGGGAAAACATAACACTGCTATCATCATTATTGTCATTGACATTATCATCTTCATCATCAGCGTGTCCACATTTCTGTCCCACGGCATCGCCTTCTCTGCCACTATCTGTGGGAGGGGAACGTACAATAATACATGTACTGTAATCATAATTTTCATTATCAACATGTGTGTGTGTGTGTGCGTGTGTGCGTGTGCGGACCTCGACCAAACAGTATCAAAAAATCAAATTGTTGATACTAAATGGAAGAAGAAGTGTGTGCGTGTGTGTCTGAAAGAGAGAGACTTAGAGAGGGAAAGAGAGAGAACATTACCTAATTCAGTAATTGTTTTCCATATGGTTATCCAACTATGTGCATGCTTTCTTTCTTTTTGTGTGCTCTGTGCAAAATCAAAATGGATTTCCTTTAATTAGCAATGGCTAATTTAAAGAACCTTGAATTTTGAGAGGGAGAGGGAGCGAGAAATAATGGAGAGAAAAAACCAAAACACTCACTGAAAACAACTTCACCTTCTTCGAAACATACGAAACCAAACCAAAAAGGGGTTAAAAGAAAAACCTGACAGATGTGCTTCTTCTTCTTCTTCTTCGATCGCTCAGACAGTTTCCTGTCAATTATGAGCGCAGATGCGTCATGCTGCCTTTATGCGCCTAACTAAGAAATAGTTAGGCCCAGCAAGTCCGACTTCGGCTGGAGGAAATGTTTTTGAAAGTGCTTCGTGAAAAAAGGCAGGAGAATGGACCGGTAAGGCAGAAAGATAGTAGATGACAGTAAACAAATGGAAAAGGCAAGAGTCAAAGAGAGTGACAGATTAGAAGAAGTTACAAGCACAGAACTTCCAGAAGGTGGGGAACTATTTATACAAAAGACCCCCCGGTATCCCCACGGGGGGGAGGGGGGGGGGGGGGGGGGACCGACCTTGCAGCCCGGGTAGAGCACTTCCAGGTACTGTCTGTCCTTGGTGGCCACAAAGTCCCTGTAGGTCTGCAGCACGAACTTCAGGTTCAGGTCCTTCCAGTCGTACGTCGGCAGAGTCAGGTAGGCGTTCACACGCTTCCACGGCTCGTCCTCTGCACAACAAGACTTTTGAAGAGCTTTCAGCTTGTGGCTATCTTAGCATACATACACACACTATTTGGAGGGAGGTGTGGAAAGGGGAGGGAAGTGTTTGCCTTTGTTTCTGCGTCAGGTTTGTTTTTACTGCTTTGTGTGAGAGGGGTTCCTCCCTGTGTACGGGGTGGGGGGGGGGAGTGGCGGGGGGTAGGTGGGGGGGGGGGGGGGTATGTATGAGTCGGTGTAATAGTTTTTTTTTTTATTTTATCTTTGTAAAGCGCTGTGAGGATGGCATGCCATCGGACAGCGCTATATAAGTTTCATTTATTATCATTATTATTATTATTACTATTTACCTGGGTTCCCCAAGTCATGGGACAGTGTTGGTAAGCTTTCTCAGCCCAATACACACACACACACACTATTTACCTGGGTCCCCCAGGTCATGGGACAGTGTTGGTAAGCTTTCTCAGCCCAATACACACACGCACACACACACTGTTTACCTGGGTCCCCCAAGTCATGGGACAGTGTTGGTAAGCTTTCTCAGCCCAACACACACACGCACACACACACTGTTTACCTGGGTCCCCCAGGTCATGGGACAGTGTTGGTAAGCTTTCTCAGCCCAACACACACACGCACACACACACACTATTTACCTGGGTCCCCCAAGTCATGGGACAGTGTTGGTAAGCTTTCTCAGCCCAATACACACACGCACACACTGTTTACCTGGGTCCCCCAAGTCATGGGACAGTGTTGGTAAGCTTTCTCAGCCCAATACACACACGCACACACTATTTACCTGGGTCCCCCAGGTCATTGGACAGTGTTGGTAAGCTTTCTCAGCCCAACACACACACACACACACACACACACTATTTACCTGGGTCCTCCAGGTCATGGGACAGTGTTGGTAAGCTTTCTCAGCCCAATACACACACGCACACGCACACACTATTTACCTGGGTACCCCAGGTTGTTGGCGGGCTTTCTTAGCCCTACGTCCCCAAACATAAGACACACACCACAGTACACGGATTCCCCTCATTCTGGCTCCTGTCAGTTTTTCACAGAGATCTATTTGTTTCAAGTTATTTTTTTTAACAGAGGCAAATATTCTTATCATTGATTTTGGTTAGGGATAGGAAAAGACATTACAAGTGGTATACCACCATAAAACAATGTAAGCCTAATGGATAAAACACTTTAAATTGGTTTATGCTGGTGATGAGGGTTAACAAAAGGCATGAACTGAAAGCAGCTGGGAAAAGCTACTGTGACACACACACTGTTTACCTGGGTCCCCCAGGTCATGGGACAGTGTTGGCAAGCTTTCTCAGCCCAACACACACACACACACACACTGTTTACCTGGGTCCCCCAGGTCATGGGACAGTGTTGGCAAGCTTTCTCAGCCCAACACACACACACACACACACTGCTTACCTGGGTCCCCCAGGTCATGGGACAGTGTTGGCAAGCTTTCTCAGCCCAACACACACACACACAGACACACACACACTGCTTACCTGGGTCCCCCAGGTCATGGGACAGTGTTGGTAAGCTTTCTCAGCCCAACACACACACACAGACACACACACTGTTTACCTGGGTCCCCCAGGTCATGCGGCAGAGTGTTGGCGGGCTTCCTCAGCCCCACGTCCCCATACATCAGGAACTTGGTGCGCTCACTGTCCTCCACGTGTATGGTATCCGCTGCAACAGTGGTCATCAATGAAAGAGAGGATGGGAGCTCGGTTCTCAAATCTGAACCAGTTTTAAGGAATAGTAGTCACCTAGAGGAGAGAAAGTAAATTTCTGTTCCAGGAAAGATATCCGTAATCTAAATCAGTATTTTAACTCTCTTGTAATGAACTACTGGTTTAAATAAATAGATAAAAAGAAAACAACACAAAGTTCACAAACATACATGTGATAACTTCTGAACCAGCATCAACATGCCTGCCTAAATGTCACTCTTCTAGCGCCATGTATTTTTTTCTACGTTCTTGGTTGTCCGTTGCATCTCAACTACCAAGAGGAGAGTGACTATTTTCGCTTCGAGTGCTCATGCATTGCTTTAACCATCTTGCATTTATTCCGGCCCAAACCACCCAGCCGGAAGTTGCCTCTGTGTATTCAAGCCGCCCAAAACCGCCCGTAGCTTGCCCCCACTCTGAGACCCCCACTGATGGCATTTTTATCACGCACTAACTTCTGGCTTGTTCTACACACACTATGAAGAAGCTTCTCACTTGCAGTGATGCGATAGTAACTGTATGGCGCTCTGTGTGCTTCAAAAGACAGTTTTTTCTGAAAATGCGCGAAAGAATCTGAACACTAGAAGAAGTTTTGTATGTAACAAATGCGAATGCAAGAGGGTTAACAGAAGAAACAGTGATATAAGCTCTAAAAATAGACAAACACATGGCAGGCCACTTGGCAGTGAATGTCTTTGCATTTGGTGGGAGTGTAGAGTGATGTCTTGGGGGGGGGGGGGGGGCGAATGTATTCTCGCATGGTGCTATAAGAGTGAGGCCTATGCCTGTGGTGTAAGCACAGAGACGTCAACAACAGACCTAATTCTTGGAAAGAGCTACATCAAATTGGCAAGCACAGAAAAAGCAGAAAGTGGCTAGAAATAGTGTGTAACTAAAGTGTACACAGCAGGTTTACTTTTGAACCATGAGTCCCCCCCTCGTGGGGATACCGGGGGGGTCTTTCACACAATAGTTCCCCAACCTTCTGGAAGTTCTGTGCTTGTGACTTGCTCAAATCTGTCACTCTCTTTGACTCTGCCTTTTCCCTTTGCTTACTCAGTTACTGTCACCTGCTATCTTTCTGCCTTACTCTCCTGCCTTTTTCTATAAATTCTTACAAAGATTTCTTCAGCCGAAGTCGGACATGCAGGGCCTAGCTATTTCTTAGTTAGGCGCATAATGGCAGCATGGCGCATCTACGTTCATGTGACAGGAAACTGTCTGAGCGATCGATGAAGAAGAAGAAGAACCATGAGTTCTCCAAATATGACAGGCTAAATAGAGTAGCGTGGTGATTCTGATCAACAGCTGACATTTAAAAAATAATGTGTAGTTGGGGAAATCATAAAAAGCAACAAAAACAAAAAACAATAATTTGGGTATAACTCCTTCGTCTGGGTCACACACACACACACAAACAAATTTAAATTAAATGTAACAGCTGAAACCCAACAAGGGCCATGAGGCCCATATCAACCCTAAGACTACCACTACTACTAACAAGCCAATAGCAACAAACACATGTCAATCTTACCAAAGTCATACTGCAGGGACAGCTGCAGTTTGGGCCACAGCATGATCAGTGCGAAGGAGGAATAGTGATGAACGTCGTACGTGTTGTACATGCGGTATTCATGACCTGGCAGTAACACACATACACACAGACATACACACACACACACACACAGCATGATCAGTGCGAAGGAGGAATAGTGATGAACGTCGTACGTGTTGTACATGCGGTATTCATGACCTGGCAGTAACACACATACACACAGACATACACACACACACACACACAGCATGATCAGTGCGAAGGAGGAATAGTGATGAACGTTGTACGTGTTGTACATGCGGTATTCGTGACCTGACAGTAACACACATATACACATGGCATGATCAGCATGGAGGATAAATTGTGACAAACATTGTATATGTTGTACATGCAGTTTTTAAGACCTAACAGTAGCACACACACACACACACTGCCAGGTTGCACATATGCAATGGCAACACATTCATGCACACACATATAAATGCACACACACACACACATGGCACGCACACACACTACATGTCGTATATGCCAGCACATATCTACATGAACACACACACACACATCACACGCTAAAATGAATATAAATGCAACATGCATTATACGAACAATGACTGAGCAGAGAGAAACAGAGAGACAGACAAAGACAGACAGTGAGAAACAGACGTATAAAGATATCCCTTCTTACCCTCCAGATAGGCGAATCTGCTGTACTCCTTCACGGTGGGGTGTGTGGAGATGTTGGAGTTCCCCTCCATGGGGTCCAGCCACACGGTGCCCCCGTCGCTCACAAAGTACAGCTCATTGAACAGAGCCGACTTGTACCATGCTGGCAGATTGCTAAAACAAAACATGCAACAAAGAACTGTTACAATGTTGTCTTGTTATATTACTTGATACACCCACTGCTATTCATTACTATAGTTGTCAGTTAACAAGATGAAGATAATGATGGTATTATTCTATTAATACAATTTATTCTGGTACTACTATTACATACTATTATCCATTACTGTTACTATTGCCATAAGTTGACATTTAGTGTGTTTGTGAGCCATTTGTTAAAAAAAAAAAAAAAAATGTTCAATTAAAAAAAAAAAGAGCAACAATTCACCATACTTGTTTTATTATAAACACTTTTATGGTGAATGCCCCATCGCTCACAAAGCACAGCTCATTGAACAGTGCTGACTTGCACACCGCTGGCAAATTGCTGCAACGCAATATGCGACTAAAATCACTAGTAGGGCAAATTTTCTATGACTAATAATAATAATAATGGAAATTCATATAGCGCTCTTTCTCACATGAGCTCAGTGCGCTTTACATTGATAACAAGAACATTAACTCTTTCGCTGCCAGACATTTTTTTAGCCAAAATATTCCATTAAACTTACATGGATAGAGAAAAGATTTTAGTCTGAAATATTGGGGATTCTTCTGTGATATATTTGAAATAAGGCCTATCCTTACCTCTCAAAATTAAGAACCCAAGATCATTGGATAACAGACCCTCATTTCAAGACTTTTAATGACATGGGTGTTCAATCACTGTGGTGCAAAAATGCGACATTGGCGGTGAAAGGGTTAAAGGTAAACAAATAATGAATCACTAGAAAGTAAAATAAAAATGATGATTGCACGCAACATTCTCTTACTTCCTCACACACACACACGCCTGCATGCACACACACACATACATACACAAACACATGAACACATGCATGCACACACATACACACAATTATACAAGAGTAAAATAGTTACAATATGAAAATTCTAAGAAGAAACATAGACCAGTAAGTAAAGAACAATTTATTTAACAGTGCTGACTCGTACCATGGTGGCGAGTGGTTGCAACACAACATGCAACAAGTTATTGTAATTTCTGGATTATACAACACCTGTATGGCAAAACTACACTACTTTTCTGATAAAACACTTTTATAGGACAGTCCGAGTGTGTGCCCCCACCTGTTGTTGAGCACAGGACTCTGCCAGTCGTTGATCTTCTGCTCCCACGATGGGTACTGGTGCAGAGCGTACGCACACAGTCTGGGCCCCGCGTCTCCCGCCGTGCCGAACCAGCGCGCGTAGCGCCTGAGAACATCGACACAGGGGGAGGAGTCTTTAACTGTTCCAGCACCACGGGTGATTACATTCGCCCAGTAAACCACTCTACACTCCCACCAAACGCAAAGACATTCACTGTCAGGTACCCTGCCATGTGTTTGCACCACGGGTGATTACATTCGCCCAGTAAACCACTCTACACTCCCACCAAATGCAAAGACATTCACTGTCAGGTACCCTGCCATGTGTTTGCACCACGGGTGATTACATTCGCCCAGTGCACCACTCTACACTCCCACCAAGTGCAAAGACATTCACTGTCAGGTACCCTGCCATGTGTTTGCACCACGGGTGATTACATTCGCCCAGTAAACCACTCTACACTCCCACCAAATGCAAAGACATTCACTGCCAAGTACCCTGCCATGTGTTTGCACCACGGGTGATTACATTCGCCCAGTAAACCACTCTACACTCCCACCAAACGCAAAGACATTCACTGTCAGGTACCCTGCCATGTGTTTGCACCACGGGTGATTACATTCGCCCAGTAAACCACTCTACACTCCCACCAAATGCAAAGACATTCACTGCCAAGTACCCTGCCATGTGTTTGCACCACGGGTGATTACATTCGCCCAGTAAACCACTCTACACTCCCACCAAATGCAAAGACATTCACTGTCAGGTACCCTGCCATGTGTTTGCACCACGGGTGATTACATTCGCCCAGTGCACCACTCTACACTCCCACCAAATGCAAAGACATTCACTGTCAGGTACCCTGCCATGTGTTTGCACCACGGGTGATTACATTCGCCCAGTAAACCACTCTACACTCCCACCAAACGCAAAGATATTCACTGTCAGGTACCCTGCCATGTGTTTGTCTATTTTTAGAGCTTATGTCAGTGATTTTTCTGTTAAAGCGACGCATGCGCACTAGAAAAAAATAGTTACGCCCACTCTTGTCGGTTGAGATGCAATGGACAACCAAGAACATCAAAACATTCATGGCCCTAGAAAAGTTATCATATTTATTTTAATTATAAGGCACACCTTATTATATACCTTATAATTGTCTTCAGTTTTTTTTATATTCCCTTTCCTTCCTTTTTCGTTGTTGTAGTTTAGTAGATTGATTAAAGAGTGGAAATATATTCCAAACTTGTCTTCTTTGGTTTATGGTGCATTCCTCATTGTGAAAGTCTACTGAGCTCATTCATTCTCCCCAATTCTTTCTTCTTAAAATCCATTTCATTATTCTATCTTTTCTATCAAATCCTAACCTATCTACCCCGAACCCGACACCCTTTCTGCAATTGTGCTACATCATTAGGGTAGGCCTGAAAGGGTGGTCTACAATCCCCAAATTTTACACAAACTTCAAATTTTATTACAGTGGTACCCCTCTAATAAGACGCTCGCAAATGCGACTTCTCCTCACATACGACTGATTTTTTTCCCCCGAACACATTCCACTATATATCCTATGCCGCAAATACGACTTTTCCTGAGTTCCGACTTACGACCCGATTTCAGGGGTTGAGATGCGACCGCAATCTTATCTTCTTGCAGTCAGTTTCGTGCAAATCGATCTCTCGATGAAAAGTAGTCAGAAATGTAAACATGGAACTTCCATTGGAAGCGCGCCCCCTAACTTTTGCTTGGAGAGTCACGCCCCGTGTACTCATGCGACTTGTAGAAGGGCCCGCTACTCTCTGTTCTTCTTCAAGTCAGTGATCGATATGGCGACTCGGAAAAGAAAACAATTGACATTGGAAGAACGCGTCCGTGTTGTGGAAAGAAGTGAGAAACGGGAGACTGCGATCGCAATTGCGAACTCGCTCAGTGTCGGCAAAACACAGATCCAAAACATAATCAAGGATAAGGAGTCGATCAAATCACGATGGGAAAGTGCCGGCGAGTGTGGGAGCAGGAAACTAGTGAAAGTAAGGAAAACAGAAACCATGTTCATCGACGAGAAAGTTTGGGACTGGTTTTGTGATGCAAGATCACGCAACATTCCAGTGACTGGAAAATTAATCCAGGAAAAGGCGCTGTGTAGCTCTCGAATGTGGCCTGGATGATTTTATGGCCTCAAATGGATGGCTGCGCCGTTGGACTCAGCGTCACAACGTTCACATTGCTGTGCTCAGTGGTGAGCGTGCGGAGGTTAGTGTCAGTGTTAAAAAGTGTTTTATTTCATTTTTTCCACGATGCTTGCTTAGTTCTGTACTCTGTACTAAGATGTGACATGCTTGGTTCTCTAATAAGACCACCCCTCAGATAAGACTTTTTTTTCACTGCACTTTCAAGGTCTTATTAGAGGGATACCACTGTATTACATTTTCTTACTATATTGTTAGTTATATTATAAGACGCAGGGAAAGAAGTATTGCATTGCGGTCCGTAAAATAGGGTTTCGATGCGAATTGGGATTCAGAATGAGCACAGTGGGAGCAACGCCACAGTACGACCCAGAAGATAGGACAGCAAAAAAGAAAAAAACATAAAAGAGACACACACACACACCCTATTCCACGTGAATATTCCTCTGACCGTTCGAACAGCCGTCTCACCTGGAGTAGGTGTTCTCCTTGGCTTTGAACTGGATGACGGGCATGTCCCAGGCCAGGCAGAAGTCCAGCTGTGCCGAGGACCCGGCTCTCACCGTGCTGGAGGCACACAGCGCAGTGGCCAGCTCCTGACCTTTGCTCGTCTTGGCCGTGGCCTCTGCTAACCACACCGCATGGCAACCACGGGATGACACGCAAATCGTTTGTTAAAAATACCCCCGTGGGGATACTGGGGGGTCTTTTGTATAAATAGTTCCCCCACCTTCTGGAAGTTCTGTGCTTGTAGCTTCCTCTAATCTGTCACTCTCTTTGACTTTGCCTTTTCCCTTTGCTTACTGTCATCTACTATCTTTCTGCCTTACCGGTCCATTCTCCTGCCTTTTTTCACGAACACTTTCAAAAACATTTCCTCTAGCTGAAGTCGGACTTGCTGGGATTAACTATTTCTTAGTTAGGCGCAAAACGGCAGCATGACGCATGTGCGCTCATAATTGACAGGAAACTGTCTGAGCGATCGAGGAAGATGAATTTGTTAAAAATAAAGATACAAATTATGCAGGTAAAATCCTTATATAACAAAATTGAAAGCAGGACTATTATTATGAGCCAAACACCCCAACATTTTACACAAAATTCAGAATTTGTTATTATAGTTTCTTCCTATATTATTAGTCATATTATAAGGCGCAGGGGTCTCAGTCTAGGTAAAAAGTATCGCCATATAGTCCATAATATACGGTACATACATTTTTCACATTTCTATAATCTGAAAAAAAATATCAAAAGGCAAAACCTAAACAAAAAGAACACAAATTTACAAACAGCTGTCATAATTTGTTGTCATTTATACATAAAATGAAGCATAAAAAAAGAACATTTCATGTTGATTGTTTTGTTTGGATTGGGTCTATGGATCTTACATAGCCCATAACTTTGGTCTCCGTCAAGTTTTAGCTATATAAGCAAAAGATGTGCTTGTGAGTTTGAGCTTGTGGTGTGAAAGTAAAGCCACTAAATAGCCAAGGACGGCAAAAGGTTTACACTGTGGGATCACAGTACATGAGAAGGCTGACACTCTCTCCAAAGCAGGCAGCAAAAGGTTTACACTGTGGGATCACAGTACATGAGAAGGCTGACGCTCTCTCCAAAGCAGGCAGCAGAATGGAGCAGTTCAGCCACCCAGTGAACTACAGGGAAGCAGAAACATCGTCTGCAACCACTACCATTCCCAATGGAAGAGAAGGCTAGGCAAAGACAGTGGTGTTGATGCAATCCACCAGCTCCAAAGACACCGACAGACAACCCTCTTCCGGCTGAGAACTGGTCACTGCAGACTACTGAGCCACCTCAACCCAGGGCTGCCAGGGACAGGACGCCCATTTTAACCGTTTCCAGGGACAAATACCTGGGGGGGGGGGGGGGGGGGGGGGCAGTAATCAGCCCGGTCAAACCGAATCAAAATCGCCCACACTGATGAATGTCCATGTGGGTCAGGACCCTAGACCTCAGGACAAATTCCTCAACACTGTTCTGCCCACAATGCTCTAAGACGCCTCACTTGACCAGGGGAAGAGGGGCTATAAATGCAGCTCGGGGGCAGCCTCCACAACCTGGAGAAGACTGCAAACTGCATTGCGGCGACTGGTCTGCCAATGGAATCGACCGCTGAAGAAGAAGAAGTACCGTAAAAACTGGACTATAAGACGCACCTGTATATAAGACGCATTCCTTAAAATAACAAAATATGAGGTATTTATTCACATATAAGCCGCACCAGTTTATAAGCCGCAGAGAAAACTGTATGTGCATAAAGCAATACAAAAATATAAATTTTCCCACCAGAACGTGAGTATTTAATGTTCTCAGACACTTTAAACATGAGATTTGAATCTATTGATTACCAAAACCAGTTTTTGAGTCTAAAGAAGCTCAGAATAGGCTAAAGAATCTGGATAGAAACAGATTTAATCATATTGATCATACTGATAAATGTAGAATGAAAACAAAACCCACAGATAAGCCGCATCAGTCTATAAGCTGCATGGGTCAAAGCTGAGGAAAAAAGTAGCGGCTTATAGTCCGCATTTTACGGTAAAGCGTTTAGATAACCAGAAAAGCAGAAAGGAGGGCAAGAGACTGCTCACCTGTTGAAGACCCCAGGTGCCCGTCGTTGTACAGGCTGTTCCACACGTTGTGACCCGACCCTTTGGGGTCAAAGGCCGTGTGGTGGGTCACCTTCACCCCTGGCTGAAACCAGACACCAGCAACAAAGAAGCAATGACGCCGGGGCAGTGGGAGAGCAGAAGATAATACGATCAACAAAAGTATGAAACTCTCTCAAATGGAAAGGTACTTAACCCTTTCACTGCCAACGTCGCCTTCAGGCACCACAATGGTTTCACACCCATGTCTCTAAAAGGCAACAAATCAGGGCTGGTTATTTGAAGACCGTGTTTTCTTGATGTTAGGAGGTAAGGACAGGCCCAGTGTTATAGATGTCACAGAGGAATTCCCAATTAAGTTTAATGGCATTTTGGGGCTGAAAAATGGCTGGCGGCGAAAGGGTTAATTGCTATCAAAGCCTCCTTTGTGTCATTTATCGCTATAAAAAAATAACCAAGAACAATTTGATGGCTCTTGTTTTCATTGAGATTTTACAACAAACCAGTCAACCATAGCAAAGGCAACACAAAGTCAATGAAAGTATATCAACACAAAGTCAATGAAAGTATATCAACACAAAGTCAATGAAAGTATATCAACACAAAGTCAATGAAAGTATATCAACACAAAGTCAATGAAAGTATATCAACACAAAGTCAATGAAAGTATATCAACACAAAGTCAATGAAAGTATATCAACACAAAGTCAATGAAAGTTCCTCAAGCCTGTGGCCCAGACAAAAAGAAGAATAGTGCCCTCGCCTAAAGAAGGACCACATAACAACTAACGTGGTGTCTAGTATGGCCAGAAACAACAGCCAGTGCTTTGTGGTCGAGAGATCAAATACCATCATCTTCAAAAATTCCTTCTTTCCACGGACAACAACCGAGTGGAACAGCTTGCCAGACAATATAGTCACCATGTCCGTCGGCCAGCCAGTTCAGGAGGGCTGTGTCTGATCGCAGGCACAGCAATCAATCAGCACACTGAACTCAAGGTGGGGGCCCCAGTTACCATACTAGATGGTGCTGGGGGTCGGCTAGTCCCGCTGTTTGTCAGCAGGATAAAAAGCAAATCGTGTAGCCTGCCGATAAATAACCCCCCAAATCTCATTTATGTATTTTTTTTTTTTTAAGTTTCTGTTTAGACCATAGTGCTCTCCTCAGTTTTTCCCCCACTGGCGTTTATATCCAAGTTGGATTCTGCCAGCATTTACCCATCAAGATCAATGTTTTAACTATTTTCATTTGAGATCAAGCTTGGAAAGAAACAACCACACTGAAAGTTTATCAACACAATCACATTTCTTTTACCTTAAGACAATATTAACACTAGGGGGAAAGGTTTCTTTCAGTTCTCTCCATAGTGGAATTATCTCAATAAAAATTAAATACAGCTTATATAGCACTCTTCGGTGAAAAAAATCATCCTCAGAGCGATTTGTCTTCCATAGGAAACACACTTAAGTTATGTCAGTTTGTCTGTATGATCATTCAGTTTGCCGGTTACAGTCAAATCTGGAAAGTTTGACGACTATAAATACCCTCGGTGAAATAAGTTTACACCAACAGCTACATTCAGCAAATGAGTCACATAGCAAACTGCAGCACAGCAATGAAATGTGCTAGATTATTATTATTATTATTCTGCGTTCCCAGGTCATATGGCCATAATGGATAAGGTACGTATGTGTCCGGTTTTCAGTTTCCACTGGTCTCCCCACTGCGTACAGCCGACACATTCCAATTTCGGAGGAGCTCAAAGGAGAAAAGTTATTTGGAAGATTTTTTTTTTAAAGGCAGGAGAATGAGCCAATAAGTCAGAAAGATAGTAGATGACAGTAATAATAATAATAATAACAGTACATTTATATAGCGCTTTACCTCAGATGAGCCCAAAGCACTTTACAATCAATTATTCATCAACAGATAACAAAAAACAACATTCAAGAGTGACACCAACCACCAACAGCGCATATGCAAAGCAACTCTCTCTCTCTCTCTAACACACACGCACACGCACACACACACACACGCACACACACACACACACACACACACACACACACACACACACAAACACACATAAACACACAATTATTGACGCCAACTCGTTCATACCCCATTCGGTAAGCCACAGCAACTGAGTCGCATGGACTGACCACATACACCAACACACATACACAAACACCCTCACACACAACGTACGCATGCAGACAGACACGCACACACACATGCGTGCACACACAACCCACAAAACCAAAATACACACAAGCACACATTCATGCTCACACACACACACACACACACACACACACACACCACAAAACACAGCACAAACCTCTTAAATCAATCTTCCCTCACGTGCACACAACGATAGACAACTGATCAAATATTTAGGGCGCAGCAGGAAAAAGATGGGTTTTAAGAGAGGTTTTGAATGAGGAGACTGAGTTGGAGTGTCGGAGAGGAGAAGGCAGAGAATTCCACAGAGATGGTGCTTGACAAGAAAAAGAACGTTGGCCAGCAGATTTGAGACGGATGGAGGGAATGGAAAGGAGACGAGAATCAGAAGCTGGGACATAGAGATGAAGAAGATCAGAGAGATACAGGGGAGCTTGATCATTCAGTGACTTGAAGGCAAGGAGGAGAATTTTGTAGTCAATACGTGATTGAATTGGGAGCCAATGTAGGGAACGAAGAACCGGAGTGATGTGATCATACCTAGGGGAGCGAGAAATGAGACGAGCAGCATTATTCTGGACCCGTTGGAGCTTAGATATGAGAATTGATGGACAGCCAGCAAGAAGTGAGTTACAGTAAGCAAAGGGAAAAGGCAGAGTCAAAGAGAGTGGCAGATTAGAGGAAGTTACAAGCACAGAACTTCCAGAAAATGAGGGAACTATTTTTACGAAAGACTCCCCCGGTATCCCCACGGGGAGAGACTCGTGGAGGGGGCGGCGGGAGTGTCCGGCGGGGTATGGAGGCATGAGGCATCCACCCACTGCCCCAATGTGTTAGATGAAGGACCATGCTCACCTTTTCGGCCGCTGCTACATTGTAGGAACAAGGCTGGCCGGTGATGGTCTGGTGAATGCTCACCCCCTGAGCTACAGGGGACCCCCCAGGGTGTTCCCCACCCGCCTCCCCCTCAGCTCCCAAGGCGTGGCGGAATGGTTCGGCCCAGCAACCCCCTGAACTGTCATCCTTGATGCCCTGGCCGTTCTTGAAGGTGAAGGTGATGCTCACTTCAAGGTCGAGGTCGCCGTCGTTGCGCACGTCCCAGACGAACACCGCTGTGGGCAAGCTTGTGTCCTGAAAAATAAGGCCTGATGCTTGGGAGGTTAAATAGCGATAAAGAGGAAGTTACAAGCACTGAACTTCCTGAACTTTTTGTGTGTGTGTCTGAATTCATGTACATTATAACGACATTGATGCCACTTTCCATAGAGCCTCAGGTGCATTTCTGAATGTCGTGTTGAGTGAACAAGAATTTTGAATTTGTTATTCTTTGAGAACGCCTTAATAAAGGTCTTATTTCCTTTCTTCATATGATTTTTTTTAATGAATTCAAGTATGCATGTATGCATGTATGTATGTATGTATGTATGTATGTATGTATGCATTTATGTATGTATGTACGTATGTATGTGTGTGTGTATGTATGAATGTATGTATGTATGTATGTATCATTATGTATGTATGTATTTATGTATGTATGTACGTATGTATGTGTGCATGCATGTGTGTATGTATGTATTTATGTATGTATGCATGTGTGTATGTATGCATGTATGTATGCATGTATGCATGTGTGTATGTATGCATGTATGTATGTATGCATGTCAGCTGTGTCCTGTGTCCTCAAAGAGAGTGTGGGAATGTTTCTAGGCAAGGCATCTCCACTATAAACAAATTCATGTATAAGTCTCTGTGACTATAAACACACAAACACACTCACTCTGTCTCAAAGAGAGTTGGGATGTTTCTGGCAAGGCATCTCCACTATAAACAAATTCACGCCCAGCCCACCAGAAGCACACAATATCAAGAAACAAATGATTAAAAAAATATATTTTAAAAACATGAAATGTGTGGCACGCCTCTGGCTGCGACGCGCTCTCTAGGTGGGAGCAACCCAAATTTCACAGTCGTCTCTATGACTATAAACACACAAACACACTCACTCTGTCTCTATCCCATTTCATTCAGTCAAAGGAAGTAACTTAACGATCCCTTAGCTGAGTCGTTTCCCTTTGTCAACTTTACTAAATTGTCTTTCCATAAGCTTGCTATGTGTCAGACAGACAGAGGTAGCATAGCAAGCTTGTGGACGCTTATAGATGCTTGTGGACGCTTATAGACGCCTGTGGACGCTTATAGACGCTTGTGGACGCTGTTTGGCACGACC
>CM065685.1:57308635-57342224 GCA_017654935.2 Phymorhynchus buccinoides
CCCTCCCACATAAGACTTACTTCTCTGAGACATTGCCCTTCTTTGTAAGTGTTAAAATGACCTCCCTTATAAGACCCCTCTCTTACAAGACCCCTCACTTATAATTCCCTTATAAGACCCTTATAAGGGAGCAGGGCTCCCAAGGACCCCCATTTGGGGGTCTATGAAGCACTAAAATTCTAAAGGACCCTCTAAAAGAATGTGCAGGGGGTCCCAGGGATGCACTAGAAAAATTCTTTTTAGAATTCGCAATGCCACTGGGACCCTCTATCCCGCCTCTAGGACCCTCTATACTGTAAGTGAAGGAGTCCCTGGGAGCCCTTGTTTTGCGGGACGATTGGGAGCCCTGATGGAGGTTCCAGTGTATAGAAGTAGCACACAAAATGTCCCTCTAACCTGATTGGCCTCCACCTCCTTGTAGTGGTACAGTCCGGGCGACATCTGGAATCGACAGAACTCCCCCCGATACCCACGTCCAATGGTACCACACCCGATGCCTCCGATCGGGCAGCCTTTAAAATTGTTGGAAAAGAAAACAAAATTCATCTTTAACCCTTTCATGCTTTAACCCTTTTATGCACCACAATGGTTTTACACCCATGTTATTAAAAGGCATTAACCCTTTCACTGCCAATGTCGCATTTTAGCACCACAATGATTTAAGACCTATGTCACTAAAAAGCATCAAATCATTGCCTGTTATCTGAAGAGCCTATTTTCGTAATTTTGGGAGGTAAGGATAGGCCTAATATTATACATCAACATGCCACAGAGGAATTGACAATATTGATTTTTCTTGGTCGACCCAGGTTAAGTTTAATGGTTGGTATTCTGGGGCTAAATAAAAAAAATGTCTGGCAGCAAAAGGGTTAAATCAGGGCCTGTTATCCGAAGACAGTATTTTCTTAATTTTGGGAGGTAAGGATAGGCCTTACTTTATACATGCTATAGAAGAATTCACAATCTTGCAGATACTTTTTTTCTACGCTTAACGGGAAGTTAACCTTGTTAAATTGAAGGGTATATTTTTGGCTGGAAAATATGGCTGACGGGGAAAGGGTTAAAAACAATACAAAACCAAAGGAAGATTCATGATTGAAAATAATGGTAAAACAAGACAAGGAATTATGGACACCTTAAATCAAGAACATTAGTCTTCAACACTCAGAATTCTACAACTATACAGTAGGTTGCCTTGCAATCAACAAGGCTTCTTAATAGCATTTAGATGTAACTTTTGAATATTTCAAAGAACCATTAAAAATCTCACATTCATCTCGCCAAATCCCCCCTCCCTCCCTCTCCTCAGTCAAAAATGAAAAAACAAACTCTTACTCAGAAGAGCCCCCAAAAAGACAGTTTTCCATAAACTGAACATTTGTCATATAATTTCAATTAATAATATTTTTAGAACTTTGGCATTAAAACACAACTTATTCAAAAGCAAATTTACACACTCTTACTCTTACTCTTAGGGGGGTAGAGCAATGATCATTTATAATTTGAAATCATAACTTGGGCATTTTATAAATGAGGTTAAAAATAATAAATGTTCACATTTCAACCTAGTTACGCTGATCGTATATGATGAAATTGAATTTTACGTCCTCTCGACCTGGCAGCTGATCGTATATATGACAGTCTGCACTTTTTTTCTATATGAACGTGCTTTAAACTTTTGTGTGCATGTAATTTGTAAATGACTAAATCTCTTAACTTTGTCTCTACAGTGCAGGTCTGCAAGTGCAAGCAAACGTTTGAACAGTTACATTGTGTGTATTCTTTATCCTCTTTATTAGGCCAGGGGCATCAAGAGTCATGACCCGAGTGTAAGGAGTTCAACGTCGAAACACTTGATAGAGGGGAGGCTACTCTTCTCTGCAGACCCTCTGTTGTCCGGCTCTCCATAGAGTTTCTTTTCATTATCCTCTAATAATAGATATATGTACATGATTCTTAAACACAAATACATGCTTTGTTTACAGTAGAAAACAAACGCTCATACCATATATTGGTTTGTGTCCCATTTGATTCAGCTGATCAATGTATGGTTGTCTCCCTTGCCGTCTCTTGTTGATCCAGAAGTACATGTACCTGTAGATCAAGGTGGATTTATTTTATTTTTTAACCAACAAAAGCCTATATTATAGTTTTTATACACAACAAAACACACACACACACCCTGTGGGGATACCAGGGGGTCTTTTGTATAAATAGTTCCCCTACCTTCTGAAACTCAGTGAAAGTTCTGTGTTTGTAACTTCCTTTAATTTGTCACTCTTTGATTCTGCCTTTTCCCTTTGCTCACTGTCTTCTACTAAGTACTATCTTTCTGCCTTACCGGTCCATTCTCCTGCCTTTTTACTTGCTGGGCCTATTTCTTAGTTAGGCGCACAACGGCAGCCTGACGCATCTGCGCTCATAATTCATTAATTGACAGGAAACTGTCTGAGGGATTGAAGAAGAAGAAGACACACAACAAACAAAATTGATATACACTGAAGATTCTTTATAATAAAAAAAAATCATAATGCAATGTTTTTTGTAAGTGTGCATGTATATATATGTGTGTGCATAAGAATGCCTGCCTGTGTGTGCTTGTGGGTGTTGTGTGCGTGTGTTCATCAACTATCATAGACAAAGTATGTGCATGCGTATGAGTGTGTGTTCCATGTTTGACTCTAGAGCATGCAGAAATGGAAAGGTGCACTGTGTGTTTGTGATTCTGGTTCTGGTTTGTGTACGTTGAAGATAATGGCTATGAACTTTTAGTTAATGGAAAAATGGAAAGCTCACTGAGAGTGGAAAATAAAATTACTTTCTTAAATATGAAATATCTCTACTGTACTGTCTGGGGGTATGTCTATTCACCGGAAAATGCCGAAAGGTGAATGCTGGATGGTCACTGTTTGATAGATTTCCACATTTATAGTGAGCCCATTTTTCGCATACATCGCAAAAAATGCAGTCGATGTCACACTGCTTACCACAACAGGAGCAAGGATAATCGGACATTGTTGATCTTAAAAACAGGCAATCTTTTAAAAAGGTTAGCTTTTTAAAAATAACACACGGCCCAGGCCTAGGTCACTACGTGCCCGGTGACGATCTCAGCCTGTGTGAACGGTGTGTGATGGCACAAAAAAAAATTGACATCTACTCATTGATTTCTTCGATTTATGTTGAGCGCCGATGTGTTTGTAATTGTACACGTGCACACGCTGTTTTGTTTGTAAACACGTCGATATGATGTGATTTTTATTCTAGTGTGCGGGATAGCCGAACTACGGAAATGTGTCATCGGGGCAGTGTTAATCACTTTACTTTTAGGCAATTTCACTTTCCATTGTAATAAACTTTTTGGGGTTTTCTGTAGAATGTTTTCATAATTCAGCCCTACCATTCGGCATTTTGATCATTCCGCCTTCACCATTCGGCATTTTTCGGTATGTTTTGACCATTCTGCATTCATTTTCCGACCATTCTGCATTCATTTTCCGGTGTATAGACATAGCGCGTCTGGTGGTGTTGACAGTCTTTTAAAAAGTTGACCATGGGCCTTTATTTTGCAGTATTCAGGCTGGACCACTCCGGGTAATGTAGTGCTCACCAGGACTGATGTGTGTGTGTATGTGTATTCCAGTGTGTGTGTGTGTGTGTGTGAAAGAGAGAAGAGAGAGAGAGAGAGAGAGAGAGAGAGAGAGAGAGAGAGAGAGAGAGAGAGAGAGAGGAGAGAGAGAGGGAGGGAGGAGAGAGAGAGAGAGAGAGAGAGAGAGAGAGAGAGAGAGAGAGAGAGAGAGAGAGAGAGAGAGAGAGAGAGAGAGAGAGAGAGACCATATCAGCATATATATGCGTGCATGCTCCACATTCTGTGTGTTTATGTAGACCGTCTAATGTGTGTGCATGAGTGACTGTACATATTTAAGAGTGTATGACTACTATGAGGAAGGCATGGAGAGACAAAAATCCCAGATCCTCAAAACAATTTTACAGAACTGATGAAGATTACCTAAAACTCAGTCCGATGTACTGTGGAATCTGACTCAGTCGCGGTTGGAAGAATGCACGACATTTCAGATCACATGAGTAACTCAGGGGTACCCTCCATCCGAAGTCAGGCACTCCAGGAATATGTTCCCTGGGTGTTGTCGAACTTTCGGACGGACTCACACACGGCATTGTGAATCACACTGGACTTCCTTCCCGGCTTCCGTAATACTAATAGCGACCACAGTCACTGCTGACTATTCTGTAGCACTGCACACATGCGTGAAAAGCAGACGTGGTTCAATAAAACTTCAGTCGATTTGAAAGCGGCAGAGTAAACAAGCACAACCGCCGCAGAGTTTGTTTGGGACAGCTGCAACACACAGTGCAAGTGCAAGTGAAAGTGGGGATTGTGGTGGGGGTTGGGTGGTGATGCCAGAAAACAGACTGTTGTTGTTAACAATCTGCAAGAAAATTAAACTAGTATTAAGCCAGTTTATGACCTTTAAGAAATCCCTTTCAGCTACAAACTACTATTGAGATTTAATATTGCCTTTTCATTGATATTTTGCTGGAATAAAAAAAAAAAAAATTACTTTATTACGACATCAAAAAGGTGTGACGTGTTTCGCACTAAGCAGACGCTTTTTGTTTAGTTTCTGATGTTTTGACGTGTAAAGACTGACCAAGATCACATTTATTTGATGATATTAGATAATAATTTCAATGAAAAAAAGGGCCAATATCACCCTGATTATGATGGAAGTGTGCCAGATTTGTTTTGTTTGTCTTCTGAAATCCTGAACGTGAAACTGGTTATATATTTCACCAGCATTACTCAATTAAGACAGAATAGATACTAATCTTAGATAGTAAGATAGGCCCTAGTCCTAGATTAGTAGGTTAGATCTAGGTAAAAAGATCAGATTGATTTATTGATTGAGTGAGAGTGCTAAATATAAAGTCCATGATATTTGGCGGGGGTAGAGAAACTGTACCCTTGCTTTCCTGGTTTCCATTTTCTTTCTGAAATTCACTAGATCTTTCAGCGTCACAGTGTCAGTTGTTTGGCTGTGTGTTGCTCAAGACTTTCAATGTGAAGTAGAGAGCTGAGCTGGTTAGTGGATTCTCTCCTGTCCTCCACGATGATTGAAGTGACGGCCTGCCTGCCCCGCGGGCCTGTCTTCCTGGCCGGGGAAACCATCACCTGTGACATCATCTTCACCAACATTTCAAGGGACAGCAAGTGAGTCCATGTGCAGTAGAAGGGGAAAAAAACCCACACACTCAGGGCTCCCAATCGTCCTGCAAAACAAGGGGTCCCAGGGACTACTTCACTTACAGTATAGAGGGTCCTAGAGGCAGGATAGAGGGTCCCAGTGGCATAGCGAATGCTAAAAATATTTTTTCTAGTGCATCCCTGGGACCCCCTGCACATTCTTTTAGAGGGTCCTTTAGAATTTTAGTGCTTCATAGACCCCCAAATGGGGGTCCCTGAGAGCCCTGACACTCAAGAGCGAAGCCTGCAACAACTCGCTCGAGTAGTGTGTGTGTGTGTTTGTGTGTGTGTGTGCATGCATGCATGCAACTTGCAAGTTTGTGCACACATGTGTGTGTGGAGATGAGAGAAATGGAGCAAGTTAGACATGCTTTTACTATAAGTATAACTAGTTTTTAATTATAAGTTCCGTCGCAATTTATCGTCAGAAGTGGCGTCTGCGACGTATCCAGACAGACACAGAAAGAAGTTGAAGTTTTATAACTCAGTTTTACTCTCTTCCTGCATGCTGAGTCATACCAGCTGCCAGCCTGCAGGACTCAGTACTGCCAGCAGTCCTTCTTCCCTCGGACAAATGCTGACTGGAACAAGCTTCATCCAGTGGCAGTGTCATCAGCCACGGCAGAAGCCTTCAAAAACTGGATCTAACTCTCCCTTTCCCCCTCCCTCCACTCCCTTTCCCCCCTTCTCTTGCCCCTCTCCCCCATCCTCTACCCAACCTTTTGTGACAAAGCCCTCCCTCCCTACCCGTCCTTGTGCCCCGTCATTGCCTACCAGTACCACTCTCCTGGATAACAAACCAAGATAACCAAACCTAAGCGCAGAACCTCTTTAAGTTAATCATCAGAGTCTTCATTACGTTGAAGTTGGATGATCAAACGAAGAAGAAGAAGTTCTAAGAAAAATGCTAACTATGTGATCACTTTCGCTTTCACTGTTTCAGTGCTGAGATGGACACAGTGGCGTGGTCCAGTGTGCAGATCATCTGTCAGTGCACGGTCAGCGAGTCCAGAGTACAACTGCCCAAGATGCAGGCCATGTCCACTGAAGAGGCGTCCAGCACCGGATGTGACACCTCCTTCGTTCCAAATAAAGGTCAGTATTGTAATTTAGTTTCTACTATTACAATTTTCATGGTCAGCGAGTCCAGAGTACAACTGCTATGTCCACTGTAGAAGCATCCAGCACCGGCTGCTTCGTTCCAAATAAAGGTCAGTATTGTAATTTAGTTATTTAGTTACTACTATTACAATGTTCATGGTCAGCGAGTCCAGAGTACAACTGCCATGTCCACTGAAGAAGCGTCCAGCACTGGCTGTGACATTTCCTTCGTTCCAAATAAAGATCAGTATTGTAGTTTAGTTAGTACTACAGTGGAACCTCCCTTATAAGACCTTCAAAAATCATCCCAAATGAGGTCTTATAAGGGAGGTGTCTTAATAAGGGAGGTCATTTTAATACTTACCAAGAAGGGCACTGTCTCGGAGATGTAGGTCTTATGTGGGACTGGGAGGGACTCAGGGAGTCATAATGGGGGGTCTTATAAGGGAGGTTCCACTGTATTACAATGTTCATGGTCAGTGAGTCCAGAGTACAACTGCCATGTCCACTGAAGAAGCGTCCAGCACCGGATGTGACACCTCCTTCGTTCCAAATAAAGGTCAGTGTTGTAATTTAGTTTCTACTATTACAATGTTCGTGGTCAGCGAGTCCAGAGTACAATTGCCATGTCCACTGAAGAAGCGTCCAGCACTGGCTGTGACATTTCCTTCGTCCGGGGACCAATATAGTTAACTGAGGTTATTAACAGTGATGGATCGAGGATTGAATATGATAGGACAAACTGTCATAGGACAGTGTCCTTGCTCTTGCAGAAATCAATAAGACAAAGTGTGTCAACTGGGATGTTAACAATTTAATCAGACATTTGGCCTGACAGGGAAGAACACAGTAGGACATTTTCAACTTTAATAGGTCAATGTCGTGTGACCAAGGCCTCGGGACATCATTGTTATATATATGGTTATTAGTATTATGATCATTGTTATTGTTGTCATGGTCAGTGAGTCCATCCTCCAGGGTGCAACTGTCCCAGACCCAGGCCATGTCACGGAGGAGAAATCCAGTACAGTGGAACCTCCCATTAAGACCTCCCATTATAAGACTCCCTCCCACATACCACATAAGACCTACTTTTCTGAGACATTGTCCTTCTTTGTAAGTATTAAAATTACCTCCCTTATAAGACCTCATTTTGGATGATTTTTGGAGGTCTTATGAGGGAGGTACCACTGTACTGGGTTTGACACCTCCTTCATTCCTAACAAAGGTCAGACAATGAAGAAAAGATGGCTTGGGTACTTACTAAAGCAGTAAGTAAATCTAAGGTATTTGTGATTTTAAAAAACACACCAAAAGTCGTGCATTTGTAAAGAGGCATAATTATAAGAGAAACATTCTTATATATACCTGAATCATTCAAAAACACTCACAAATGTCCCATATGTGCCTTCCCAGGTCGAGAGGACGTAAAATTTCAAATTTCATTCTCATACCTGAATCATGATTTTGATTAACTTGAGTGAAATACAGTGGAACCTCCCTTATAAGACCTCTCATTATAAGACTCCCTCCCACATAAGACCTACTTCTCTGATGCATTGCCCTTCTTTGTAAGTATTAAAATTGCCTCCCTTATAAGACCCCTCCCTTATAAGACATAATTTTGGATGATTTGTTAAGGTCTTATAAGGGAGGTTCCACTGTAGTGAGAAAAATGACTGTGTTTCAGGGGGGAGAGGGTTGACTGTGTGCTGTGTGTTTCAGGGGAGAGAGGGCTGACTGTGTGCTGTGTGTTTCAGGGGAGAGAGGGTTGACTGTGTGCTGTGTGTTTCAGGGGAGAGAGGGCTGACTGTGTGCTGTGTGTTTCAGGGGAAAGAGGGCTGACTGTGTGCTGTGTGTTTCAGGGGAAAGAGGGCTGACTGTGTGCTGTGTGTTTCAGGGGAGAGAGGGTTGACTGTGTGCTGTGTGTTTCAGGGGAGAGAGGGCTGACTGTGTGCTGTGTGTTTCAGGGGAGAGAGGGCTGACTGTGTGCTGTGTGTTTCAGGGGAGAGAGGGCTGACTGTGTGCTGTGTGTTTCAGGGGAGAGAGGGCTGACTGTGTGCTGTGTGTTTCAGGGGAGAGAGGGCTGACGGTGTGCTGTGTGTTTCAGGGGAGAGAGGGCTGACTGTGTGCTGTGTGTTTCAGGGGAGAGAGGGCTGACTGTGTGCTGTGTGTTTCAGGGGAAAGAGGGCTGACTGTGTGCTGTGTGTTTCAGGGGAAAGAGGGCTGACTGTGTGCTGTGTGTTTCAGGGGAGAGAGGGTTGACTGTGTGCTGTGTGTTTCAGGGGAGAGAGGGCTGACTGTGTGCTGTGTGTTTCAGGGGAGAGAGGGCTGACTGTGTGCTGTGTGTTTCAGGGGAGAGAGGGCTGACTGTGTGCTGTGTGTTTCAGGGGAAAGAGGGCTGACTGTGTGCTGTGTGTTTCAGGGGAAAGAGGGCTGACTGTGTGCTGTGTGTTTCAGGGGAGAGAGGGTTGACTGTGTGCTGTGTGTTTCAGGGGAGAGAGGGCTGACTGTGTGCTGTGTGTTTCAGGGGAGAGAGGGCTGACTGTGTGCTGTGTGTTTCAGGGGAGAGAGGGCTGACTGTGTGCTGTGTGTTTCAGGGGAGAGAGGGCTGACTGTGTGCTGTGTGTTTCAGGGGAGAGAGGGCTGACTGTGTGCTGTGTGTTTCAGGGGAAAGAGGGCTGACTGTGTGCTGTGTGTTTCAGGGGAGAGAGGGCTGACTGTGTGCTGTGTGTTTCAGGGGAGAGAGGGCTGACTGTGTGCTGTGTGTTTCAGGGGAGAGAGGGCTGACTGTGTGCTGTGTGTTTCAGGGGAGAGAGGGCTGACGGTGCTGTGCACTAAACCCAAGATACTGTTCTGTGACCTCAAGCTGCAGCCTGGAGACTCCAAATCATGTAAGTGCGTTGAGTTTGTCTGCTGCTAGGTGTTATTTCATCTTCTTCTTCTTCTTCTTCTAATAGACGATTTTCGGGGAAAAAACTAGGGGAGCATTTCGTGAAAATTAGAGTTGTTTACCTCCATTACTCGGTCAAATACCATGGCAACAATGCAACAATGGCGTCGAAGCTTGAAACCGCAGGATGCGGGTCAGCGACTTGCACATTTTTTTTAATAGAAAATGTAGGGGTGGCCAGTGGCCACAAACTAATAAAACTTGCAAAATGTGACGTAAAAATACAAATGACATAAATTTTTAGAATGACGCACAGTGTTCTAAGTGCTGTATGTCTACTCAAACACAAGAGTCGATAGGCTACGAGGGCTGATGGTAGAGTGACTTCCCCTGTTTGACCGATTGAATTAGGTGAGATCATTCCCACACACCATGAAATTACTCCCCTTAATTATTTCTGAACAATTCTTATTGGGGGATGTTTATCCTGCCCCAGGCCTAAAGTCTCCATTTAGACTACAATGAGGCTTTATACCGAAAATTCTCTGCCCCTGTCTCGTGACCTGAGATGCGAACGCCACCTACTTAAGATTATCGCCCTTGCCTGTCAGTAACTAGTAGTATATAGCCACAGAAAATGATCTGCTCCTGACTCATCACCAGGGGGCATCGGCAGTTTGGGACTAAAATTATCGCCCTTTCGTGTCAGCAAGGAGTAGTATAAAGCCTCACTGACACACAGGATGTATGCTAAGTGAGTTCACATGAAACACATCCATCCATCCTACTGGCACACGTGGCCTACTTGTACCGAACAGTGGAATGGGCTTTAATGTGTGCGCACCATCTTGGGTATGCGTTCACACACGGCACCTTGGTTTTAAGTTTTATGCAGTAGTAGCAGTAGCAGTAGTAGTAAAGGATCTGGCTTCTGCCTAAGCCTCACGGCTTATAAAATGTCCCATCCAAACATTGTTTTCCAAGTGTGCCCCCCCCCTCCTCACACTATGCACTTGCGGTGATGCGCTCTCCAGGGGAGAGCAGCCCAAATTTCACAGAGATAAGTCTCTGTGACTAGAATATATACCAAATACCAAATTGGCATGCAAAAGGAAAGTATTGATTGCAATTTCAATCATCATAATCATAAAAATATAAAACATTTCACTGAAAGTTTCATTTTTGTCAAGTAGATTTTTGAAGGCATTAGTAGATGGTGCATTTTTTAGTTCAGATGACAGTGAATTCTTCTTCTTCTTCTTCTTCTCTTTGGGGCCCACGGTCACTCAGTTGATCATTCTGGCACCCTCAAGTTCCAGGAGTTAGCAACTCTGTTACTGAAACAATGTTTGCGTTTGTTAAAATGCGAAGGACTTTTTCTCAACGGATGTTAGATACCCATTTACACTTGGGTGGAGTGAGGAAATAGGAGTATCTGTCCCAAGGACACAATACCGCTGATGGAGTGGATGTGAACCTCCCATCTTTTTCTATGTGATCCTGTTGATCTGTTGTTGTTTTTGTGTTGTTATTTTAGTTTTTTTGTTGGTTAGTATAAGAGAACCCACCTTCTGTCCAGTTTCTTGGTCGTTTGTCTTCATTTTCTTGAAGACATTGCATGTTTGATCATTTATTTATCATCATCATCATCATTATAATCTTCTTTGGTCATTTTCTTGAAGACATTGCATGTTTGATAATTGATTTATCATCATCGTCATCATTATAATCTTCATATTCATCCTCCTCATCCTCATCCTCATCATCATCATCATCATCATCTTCTTCATCATCATCATCATCATGAATTTGGTGCCTTATTTAATATACAACAAACCAACAAGCACACAACAAGTGTAAAGTGCCGTTATTTCATTCACAAGAGACACAACAAGACAACTGGATATTTCGGCGAATGCGCCGTTATCAATATAGACACACAAGAAAACAGCTAACACCAAAGATAGCAAAAGGAGCACATTAAAAAAACCAATACTTCCCCTCTACAACCCAATCTGTGAATGATGGATGTTTTGTTGCTTTATTTAAGAGAAAACTTACTTATAAGCTGTGTATTGAGGGATGGTTGGGGTGGGGTTTAAAGGGAGATGGGTGCTAGTGTGTTGTGTTATGGTTATATGCAATGCATTCTCTAATGTATTCATTTTCATAGAGATGTATGGTGAGGATACATGAACCAGTCTGTCAGAAATGTTTGTACGAATGGTGAGTGAAAAGCGCATTGAGTTGCTTAGCAAGATTATGCGCTGTATGAGAATTATTATTATTATTATTATTTCTGTCTTGTTACAGTCCGGTTTGCAGACACCATCCCGACAGAAGCTCCACCGTCGTTTCGCGGCCAGGCGGTGAAATACTCGTACAAAATCATCATGGGCACACAGAGGCTAGGGGCTCCCACCAAACTGCTGAGAATTCCATTTAGAGTCATGGTCATGCCAGGTAATAATAGGGATGGTAGCGTTGATGATGGTGGTGGTGGTGATGATGATGATGGTGGTGATGATGATGGATGTGGGTGAGGATAATGATAATGGTGATGATGATGATGGTGGTGATGATGATGATGGTGGTGATGATGATGATGGTGGTGAGGATAATGATGGTGGTGATGATAGTGGTGGTGGTGGTGGTGGTGAGGATAATGATGATGATGGACGGTGGTGATGATGATGGTGGTGGTGGTGGTGAGGATAATGATGGTGATAATGATGATGATGGACGGTGGTGATGATGATGATAGTGAGGAGGAGGAGGATGGATGCCGATGGTGATGATGATGATAGATGATGATGACAATGGATAGTGATGATGATGATAGATGATGATGACAATGGATAGTGATGATGATAGTAATGATGAGGATGGTGGTGATGATCATGATGACAATGGATACTGATGATGATGATGATGACAGTAATGATGACAATGGATACTGATGATGTAATGATGACAATGGATACTGATGATGATGATGATAGTAATGATGAGGATGGTGGTGATGATCATGATGACAATGGATACCGATGATGATGATGATGATGACAGTAATGATGACAATGGATAGTGATGATGATGATGATAGTAATGATGAGGATGGTGGTGATGATCATGATGACAATGGATACTGATGATGATGACAATGGATAGTGATGATGATAGTAATGATGAGGATGGTGGTGATGATCATGATGACAATGGATACTGATGATGATGACAATGGATAGTGATGATGATAGTAATGATGAGGATGGTGGTGATGATCATGATGACAATGGATACTGATGATGATGATGATGACAGTAATGATGACAATGGATAGTGATGATGATAGTAATGATGAGGATGGTGGTGATGATCATGATGACAATGGATACTGATGATGATGATGATGACAGTAATGATGACAATGGATAGTGATGATGATGATGATAGTAATGATGAGGATGGTGGTGATGATGTTGACTTTGGCAACAATGACAAAGATGATCATGATGACAAATGTATAATGATGAGGATAATGGTTATGATGGTGATGGTGGCAGCGAAGATGAAGATGATGATAGTGATGGAGGTGTTGCTATTACACTTACAACTACTATCACCACCACCACCATCATCAACATGATACTGATGACACAGTGCTGATGATGATTCCCAACTTTTCTCACAGCAGTTTATTTCAAAATTGTACACATCGTTCTATTCATTTCCAGGAATGAACGACCTGAGCGTCTACAATGAGACGGAGGAGATTCGACCCAGCAACCCCTTCCTGAACAACCAAAGGAAAGAGAACTCTGTGCTGGACATCGCTCTGCAAGTTATGGCCACTGTCACCGCCAAGAAAGCCCCACGTCAGTCAATTTTTAAACAAAATATTACCCTGTTTGTTTGATTGTTTACTTTTTTTTAGGTTTATACGAAAATGATTACGATATGAAGAGTGGGAAATGACATAGTAGTTCCCCCACCTTTTGGAAGTTCTGTGCTTGTAGCTTCCTCTACTCTGTCACTCTCTTTGACTCTGCCTTTTACTGTCATCTACTATCTTTCTGCCTTACTGGTCCATTCTCCTGCCCTTTTTTCAAGACAGTCTTACAAAGAGTTTATCCAGCCGAAGACAGACATGCTGGGCCTATCTTTTCTTAGTAAGGCGCATAACAAAAAAACAAAAAAACAAAACAAAAAAAGGCGCATAACGGCAGTATGATGCATCTGCACTCATAATTGACAGGGAACTGTCTGAGCGATCGATGATGAAGAAAAAGTGACAGCTCTGGTTGTACTGCAGAGTAAACATCAAGTTGTGTGTTATTATGCACATTCACTTATTTTTATTTCAATGTGCACAAAAAGTTAAATTGTTGTACATGGATGCTCCTGCTTTCATGATGTCCTGAACTGCAGAATTTTGTTTATTGCCTGGAGCCGGCGTGAAGCAACAAATTTCCTATTTAGGTTTATCACTTGTGTAGAATATACATTAAACAAATGAATACAGATGAATATTTACATACCTTTACCAGGAACTTTATATTTTTAGGATTGTTTTACCCTCTTGCATTTATTCCGCCTCACACCGCCCAGCTGGAAGTTGCCTCTGTGTATTCAAGCCGCCCCAAACCGCCCATAGCTTGCCCCCACTCTGAGACCCCCTCTGGTGGCATTTTCATCACGCACTAAGTTCTGGCTTGTTATACACACACTATGAAGAAGCTTCTTACTTGCAGTGATGTGATAGTAACTGTATGGCACTCTGTGTGCCTCAAAAGACAGATTTTCCCGAAAATGAGAGAAAGAATCTGAATACTAGATGATGTGTTTTATTTAACAAATGCAAATGCAAGAGGGTTAAGTCATGTTGTTAACTGGGCGGCCCCTGGACCCCTGCCTTGCAGGATGTTTTGTATTTCCCAGGAGCACCCATGGTTCTATAAACAGAAAGTGGAATGCTGTGAATGTGCTCTATAATAATACACACATAATATTGCAAATTGAACTGAATTGCAGGCTTTTGTTATTGTTGTTTTTTGGGGGCTCAACAGAAAATGATGTGAGTGTCAGTACAAGACAAAATTATGCTGTGTTGTTGTGGCTTCAGACTCGTACAACATCACCAATTCCAAGGGCAGGGTGGCCAAATTCCTCTTGTTCAAGCAGGCCTTCAAACTGGGGGAGGACATTGTGGGCATGTTCGACTTCTCCAACGGAACCATCCCTTGTGTTCAGGTGATTGCATGCACACACACATACGCATGCACACACACACACATGCAAGCATGTACTCACTCAAACACACTTACACCCACCCACATACATTCACTCACACATGTAATGCAAGTATACTTGCATGCATGTGAGCTTACACACATGTACGCACGTACGCACGCACACACGCACACGCACACACACACACGCACACGCACACACACACACATACAAACACCATCACACACACACACACCATTCATACTTGCCTGCACACATGCACGTACACAGTTGTTCACACTGTATGTAACACATTCACATATACACACATGCATCATCATCCATCATCATCATCATCAAAATCATCATCATTGTTATTGTCATCATTGCCATGATCATCACTATCATGATCATCATCATTGTCATTAACGTCATCGTTACCATCATCATCATCATCATCAAAGAAGAAATCCCACTCAATCCAGTGTTTGAACCTTCTTCTCATTCTCACAGCTTCTGTGTTCCCAGGCCATGTATGGCCATAATGGATGAGATATGTATGTGTCCGGTTTTCTGTTTTCACTTGTCTCCCTTCTGCATTCAGCCGACACATTCCGATTCCGGAGGAGTTCAAAGAAGAACATAACATTATTTGGAAGATTTGTTTTTATTTGGATACATTTGTGGTGATGGCTGGAAGTGGATGGAACTGGGTGAGTGTGTCTGTGTTGGGGAGGGTGGGTGTGTAGCAATTGGGGTATTCATATGTACAGTTCATAAGTATGCAAGTGGTGCTCACAAACGATGCGGAAGCGTGCGTGGGCATATGGGTGCAGTTGTATGTGCGTGTTAGAGGGTGTGTGTCGTGTATATGAGAGAGAACTCGGAACTCAGAAATATTTTAATGATTTAGACCAACAGCCCCTATCATGACAAGAAAACACAAAACATGCACAACAGCAGCTATGTATCGTTTTCAGTATGAACACACACACACACACACACACACACACACACACACACACACACACACACACACACACACACACTCCATAATATGAGAGAGAGAGAGTGTTTGTTGTGCATGTATAAGCTTTACTCATAATCTTATATCTGTGATATGTTACTTCTCGTGTGCATTGTGTTTTATTGTATGTTTTAATTTGACAGCAAACAAAATTTCCTTGTTCATTTTAATAGGGATAATAAATATTGATTGATTGATTAAAAAGGCTGGAGAATGGGCCAATAAGGCATCATGATTATCATGAACACTATTCTGTTGTTTCAGTTCTCTGTGACTCTACAAAGCGAGGAGCAGATTTCGGAGGAGTGTCGCCGCAAACCCAGCCAGGGGTCGGCCATCACCTCCTACGTGAAGCACCAGGAGATGTGTCTGCACACCGTGCGCACCCACGTTAATCTGCCCATCCCTCTCACTGCCACACCCGCATTTATGACCGACATAGGTGAGTCAGGAGATGTGTCTGCACACCGTGCGCACCCACGTTAATCTGCCCATCCCTCTCACTGCCACACCCGCATTTATGACCGACATAGGTGAGTCAGGAGATGTGTCTGCACACCGTGCGCACCCACGTTAATCTGCCCATCCCTCTCACTGCCACACCCGCATTTATGACCGATATAGGTGAGTCAGGAGATGTGTCTGCACACCGTGCGCACCCACGTTAATCTGCCCATCCCTCTCACTGCCACACCCGCATTTATGACCGACATAGGTGAGTCAGGAGATGTGTCTGCACACCGTGCGCACCCACGTTAATCTGCCCATCCCTCTCACTGCCACACCCGCATTTATGACCGACATAGGTGAGTCAGGAGATGTGTCTGCACACCGTGCGCACCCACGTTAATCTGCCCATCCCTCTCACTGCCACACCCGCATTTATGACCGACATAGGTGAGTCAGGAGATGTGTCTGCACACCGTGCGCACCCACGTTAATCTGCCCATCCCTCTCACTGCCACACCCGCATTTATGACCGACATAGGTGAGTCAGGAGAGGAGAAAATGGGTGTAGATACTTACTGAAGTGTTGAGTTAATCACACAATAATTTTGTGAACCGTTAGAAGTGTCTGCTTTTGGTACAAGCTCACATTAATTGGCCCATCCGTCTTATTGTCACCCCAGCATTTATGACCGACATAGGTGAGTCAAGAGAGGAGAGAATGGGTGTAGATACTTACTGAAGTGTTGAGTTAATCACACAATAATTTCGTGTTTTCCCTTTAAATTAGATAGAAACACCTTATGAAAAAATATAATAAGATATAATAAACAAACACATTCCTGGTGTTTTCTTAAAGTGAAAAATTGACAACATTAGAAAAATTATATGTGATAAGTTCACTATTTGAGGGTTCCTTGAAGAAGATTCCTCAAACACCAAACTATCATATGATAAGCTGTTTTTATTGCAATTTTATGGCAAACATGAACAGATTTCATATAAAACAATAACATGCTTGAAGTCTCTATCTTCAAGCATGTTAGTATCTTACGATACTAACATAGTATCTTACTGCATTATATTTCATCATAGACGAAAAGATGTGGATACTCACATTTCTTTGTATCAGTGGCACAAAAGGGGAAAACCTTAATTAAGGATGCCGAAAACTGTCTATAGTCACAGCTGAAAGGAAAGAGTGCTAAAAAATGGGTGGAGTGTTCTGGCATGAGAAATGGGGCTGTGTTACAGGCCATGCCTCTGTGGAATCAGGTATCCAATTAAAATAAGCCATGCGCTTGGTGGGTGTGAACCACATGCGCTTGCTTTGCGTTTATCAAATATGTATAGCTAGAGGTTAATTTGCTGATCTCCCTCTCTGCAATGCCATCTTTCATGACTGATAAAGCTGAGTTAGAAAGGAGTTGAGGGGTGTAGCTGCCATCCATAGTGTTGTTAATTACAGAACAAGTACATGAAGCACCCAGAGATGTCTGTCTGTCTATCTGTCTGTCTGTCCGTCTATCTGTCTGCCTGTCTGTCTGTTATTTGGTACAATTTCATGTTAATCTGCCTATCCCTGTGACTGCCACCTCTGCTTTCATGATAGACATTAGTGAGTCAGATCGCCTGTGGGAATACCAGGGGGTCTTTCAATATAAATAGTTCACCTGCCTTCTGGAAGTTCTGGGCTATCAACTTCCTTGAAATATGCTATTTGCATCATAAAAAATTAGTTTTCTTTGTTTTTGTTGTGAGATAAGCTGCTGAGGGTGCTAACGTTGCAGAGCCTTTCTGCAGTGGCAGTGGATTGTTCTGATGAAATGTGTTTCCATTTTGTCGAGTTTTCCTTTTTTTTTCACTGTAATACCCATCAATTTTGTATCCACGCTCACCAGAACACCCAATCTTCTTCCTTCTCCTTTATGCTTTCCTTCAGTCAGTTGGTCTTCTTTCACTGCAACAATTACCGTATTTTTCGGACTATAAGGCGCACCCCCCAAATTAAGCACAAAAATCAGATTTTTCTCTAATACTACCGTATTTTTCGGACTGTAAGACGCACCTGATTATAAGGCAACCCCCCACCCCCCAAAAAAGAGTCACGCAAACTTCAGGTTTTGTTATTTATTTTCTGAATGTTTTTATTCATATTATAAGGCGCAGTCTTGGGAGAGAAAAAAGTATCGCCTTATAGTCCGTAACAGGGGTCTCAGTCTGTGAAAAAGTATCGTGTTATAGTTAGGTACGTAGACTTCCGGGATTTTTTCAATTGTGACGTAATCATCTAATCAATGGACTCGATAAACCCAAATAAATGAGAATATTTGAGGGCGCTCATCGGTCTCTTCGGCAAAAAATGTATCTACCTGTATTAATGCTTGAATATTAACCAAAATAAACAAAACGAGTGTCTTACTGATCGATTGAGTCGATCTTCCAAGTCTAGAACGACATCGGCAGAGTTCACTTTAACCGAGCAACTTTGCGCTCATTTCATGAAGTGTCCGGATTATAACTAAAGCAATCGCACTGACGCACTTTAAAACAGGTGTACATGTGTCATCGAAGCGTCTATATTTGCTATCCTCGAAACAATATTGGTTGTATTTTCTTTTCAGGACCGACCGCTTTAAGTGTTGCCGTTCTCAAAACGGTCCATCAGTTTTTCGATAACGCGAGTTACTTCCCTTCAGCACGAGCTGCGAGGTCAGGGTCAAGGTCGAAGCGAACGATGCGCAAACCTACCGACTCAATGACTACAAAACGATTCTTGCCTGTTCTATGCCAATTTAAGTGCTAAATCTCAAACAATTTTGTTTTATTTGATTCAATGCTGTAAATGTGAGTGTAAAATGTGTTTTTGAAACGTCAAAATTCTTTAACAGTTTAGAACACCGTGTACTATTAATCGGTGAATTGATCAGATAGCATGGGAATAAAGACGTATTTATTGACGTCATTACTGAATACGTCAAACTTTGTCAAATTGATGCGTCATAAGCTGCCATTAAAATGTCAAAAGAAGGGGCTTTGGTCGAGTCAAAGTTTATTTCATGCAAAAACAAAATATATGAGCTATTTTTCTACACACAAAAATAGACACAATTTTTCAACAGACAGCCCACTATATCTGTGAGTGCTTTTAAAACAAAAGAATCGAATTCTGTCCCGTTTCCAATTATGTTGATTGTTGGAAGAAAGCTATCACAACATTTTCTAATGGACACATGTATGAAAAAATAAATAAATACCCTGGAAAATTTTACCCACTTTTGAAAATTAGAAACAGAAAATGCATATTTACTGCGAGTTAACTATTTGTCTCTCTGTTTATCATAACTACTATGATATTGGCTTACAATTTTTTTTCTTCTTCTCCTACCTATATACGTAGTTCGTAAAATACGGTAAATTACTAGTCACATTATAAGGTGCAGGAGTCTCAGTCTGGGGGGAAAAGTATCGCCTTGTAGTCCGTAAAATACGGTAAATTACTAGTCATATTATAAGGCACAGGAGTCTATCGCCTTATAGTTAATAAAATACAGTAAATTACTAGTCATATTATAAAGCACAGGAGTCATCGCCTTATAGTTAATAAAATACAGTAAATTACTAGTTATATTATAAAGCACAGGAGTCTCAGTCTGGGGAAAAAAGTATCGCCTTATAGTTCGTAACAGGGGTCTCAGTCTGTGAAAAAGTATCGCCTTATACATAGTTCGTAAAATATGGTAAATTACTAGTCATATTATAAGGCACAGGGGTCTCAGTCTGGTGAAAAAAAGTATCGCCTTATAGTTCGTAAAATACGGCACTACATTTTCTCTTTTCTCTCTGTTCCCAGTGTGCCAGCGGTGGCGGCTGCACTTTGAATTTGTCACGTCCACCTCCCCCCTGACCAGCCCGGAGAGCGTGATGACCAGCAGTGACAGGGGGACTGTGGGGGCCGGGGACGGGGGCCAGTGGCGGGGGCCGGCCACTCTGGATGTGGAGACCATGGTCTGGGACCTGCCCATCAAGGTGTTCCCCACCAACCCCCTCAACGCTTCCTCTGTCACGCTCCTCAAGACTGGGTCCACCATCCAGGTCTAGGGAATTGGATGGCCAACTTATTGGACTAGCACTCAATCTTTTTCTACTTCTTCCCCCTCAACGCTTCCTCTGTCACGCTCCTCAAGACTGGGTCCACCATCCAGGTCTAGGGAATTGGATGGCCAACTTATTGGACTAGCACTCAATCTTTTTCTACTTCTTCCCCCTCAACGCTTCCTCTGTCACGCTCCTCAAGACTGGGTCCACCATCCAGGTCTAGGGAATTGGATGGCCAACTTACTGGACTAGCACTCAATCTTTTTCTACTTCTTCCCCCTCAACGCTTCCTCTGTCACGCTCCTCAAGACTGGGTCCACCATCCAGGTCTAGGGAATTGGATGGCCAACTTACTGGACTAGCACTCAATCTTTTTCTACTTCTTCCCCCTCAACGCTTCCTCTGTCACGCTCCTCAAGACTGGGTCCACCATCCAGGTCTAGGGAATTGGATGGCCAACTTACTGGACTAGCACTCAATCTTTTTCTACTTCTTCCCCCTCAACGCTTCCTCTGTCACGCTCCTCAAGACTGGGTCCACCATCCAGGTCTAGGGAATTGGATGGCCAACTTATTGGACTAGCACTCAATCTTTTTCTACTTCTTCCCCCTCAACGCTTCCTCTGTCACGCTCCTCAAGACTGGGTCCACCATCCAGGTCTAGGGAATTGGATGGCCAACTTACTGGACTAGCACTCAATCTTTTTCTACTTCTTCCCCCTCAACGCTTCCTCTGTCACGCTCCTCAAGACTGGGTCCACCATCCAGGTCTAGGGAATTGGATGGCCAACTTATTGGACTAGCACTCATTCTTTTTCTACTTCTTCTCCCTCAATGCTTCCTCTGTCACACTCCTCAAGACTGGGTCCACCATCCAGGTCTAGGGAATAGGGCGTTTGCCACGAGTGTTCGTTCACTATACTAGACTACTAATTTGCCCGAGCTCGTTCTGCCCGAGTTGCGCTGACCTCTCTAATTCAACTCAGTGAAATTCAAGGTCACCGGCGCGTGGCAAATGCTCTATTGGATTGCCAACCTACCACTGTGCAACTCCGCTTTATGGACTAACACTACTTGTAACTTCCTCTAATCTGCCACTCTCTTTGACTCTGCCTTTTCCCTTTGCTTTCTATCATCTACTATCTTTCTGACTTACTGGCCCATTCTCCTACCTTTTTTCAAAAACAAATCTTCAAAATAATTTTTCTCTTTGAGCTCCTCCGAAATCAGAATGTGTCGGCTGTACGCAGCGGGGAGACCAGTGAAAACTGAAAACCAGACACATACGTACCTTACCCATTATGGCCATATGGCCTGGGAACAAAGAAGAAGAAGAAATGGACTAACACTCCTTCTTTTTTTACTTCTTCTCCCTCAATGCTTCCTCCTGTAACGCTCCTCAAGACTGGATCCTCCATCCAGGTCTAGGGAATTGGATTGCCAACCTACCACTGTGCAACTACGCTTTATGGACTTTTTCTTCTTCTTCTGCGTTTCCATAATGGGTAAAGAACGTATGTGTCCAGTTTTCAGTTTTCACTGGTCTCCCCGCTGCGTACAGCCGACATTCCTATTTCGGAGGAGCTCAAAGGAGAAAAATTTTTTGGAAGATTTTTTTGGGGGAAAAAGCAGGAGAATGGGCCAATAAGTCAGAAAGATAGCAGATGACAGAGAGCAAAGGGAAAAGGCAGAGTCAAAGAGAGTGGCAGATTAGAGGAAGTTACAAGCACAGAACTTCCAGAAGGTGGGGGAACTATTTTTGCGAAGACCCCCGGTATCCCCACGGGGGCTTTATGGACTAACACTCATTCTTTTTCTACTTCTTCTCCCTCAATGCTTCCTCTGTCACACTCCTCAAGACTGGATCCTCCATCCAGCTCTAGGGAATTGGATTGCCAACCTACCACTGTGCAACTACGCTTTATGGACTAACACTCATTCTTTTTCTACTTCTTCTCCCTCAATGCTTCCTCCTGTCACACTCCTCAAGACTGGATCCTCCATCCAGGTCTAGGGAATTGGATTGCCAACCTACCACTGTGCAACTACGCTTTATGGACTAACACTCATTCTTTTTCTACTTCTTCTCCCTCAATGCTTCCTCTGTCACACTCCTCAAGACTGGATCCTCCATCCAGCTCTAGGGAATTGGATTGCCAACCTACCACTGTGCAACTACGCTTTATGGACTAACACTCATTCTTTTTCTACTTCTTCTCCCTCAATGCTTCCTCTGTGACGCTCCTCAAGACTGGGTCCTCCAACCAAGTGCAGGAGTAGGAAACTACAGTGCAACCATCCCACCCCTTACACGCGCGCACACACGCGCACACTTACACACGCGCACACTTACACTTACATACACTCCCCCCCCCCCCTCCACATTCCCTTTTTTCCCCCCAAACACACACACTACATTGATATGATTTCATACTCACTACTCTACAATTTTGCTTCTTTGGCCCTAATCTCTATAACTCTGTTTTTCTCTGTACTGATTTGTGCTCACCTTCCCCCCCCCCCCCCCCCCCCCCTCGCGTCCCCTTATCCTCCCATTCACCACAGTCCCCCCCCCCCCCCCCCCCCCCCCCCCCCCCCCCCCTGATTTGATCCCTTCCTTGTCAGTCTGCCATTCTCCTCTCAACTGCCGACGAAGAGCCTACGGTCGAAAGCTTCACCCATGACTCCTTCAACAGGTCAGAATTTCCTCACCCTTTTGTTGTTTTTCATACAGTTCAGAAAACTCCTCTGATCCATGACTTTCATCAAACACCTATGACCTTTCATTTGAGCTGGAAAAGAAAAACTTTCCTACCAATCCCCTCAACACATCCTCCACCACCCTCCTCAACACCAGATCCACGTCTAAGAAATTACAAGTCGAAAGACCTGCAGTTCAGAGAGCTCTTTCCTGATCCAAGACTTTCTTCAAACACCTATGAACTTTTGCTGGAAGGGAGAAACAAACTTTCCACCAACCCCCTCAACGTGTCCTCTGTGAGGCTTCCATGGCTTTCAGGATGTCCTGAAATGCAGGATTTTTTTTTTATTGCCTGGAGCCGGCGTTGCCAGATTATGAGAAGCAACAATTTTTTTATTTCAAAACGTTTTGTCAGTTTCTCAGATGTGTAGAATATGAAAGAAATGAATACAGATAAATATATGCATGCCTTTACCAGAAACTTTATACTATAGTTTTAGGATTGTTTAAGTCAAGTTGTTAACTGGGGACCCCTGGACCCCTGCCTTGCAGGATTTTTTTAATTTCCCAGGAGCACCCATGTACTTCTCAAGACTGGATCCACCATCCAGGTGTGAGGAAATACAGACTGGGAAACTGTAATTGAACACAAGTGTTTCACGGAACTCATGAACTTTCTCTGGAAGGGATGATGACGAAAATGGTGTTTTACGTCCTCTTGATCTGAATCAGACACATATGGGACATTTGTAAATACAAATATGGTGGGAACAATACTTGAGGCAATGCCCGGAGGCAGTACGAAACCAGTAAAGTCCCGATTTTTTATTAATACAGATAGCTGTAGCGGTGACCACGCCTCGGTTAAACCTCATCGGCTATGGCACCGCTACAAGTATTTAATGTTGATTTTTGAATTAACTCTCTGGAAGGGATAAGCAAATCTCAGAATGATCCAATATTCATGTTTGAGGAACTGACAGGTTGGGAAGTTCTAATTGAATCCAATTGTTTATGAGAACTCTGTGAACCTTCACCGGAAGGGAAAGAAAACAATCTTCACATTAACTCATTCGCATCGCAACAATTTTGAATTATTAAAAAAACTTACAAATCACTCCAGCCATTTGCCTTGGCATGAGGCTGTGTCAGACCAGTTGACATAAGCTAGAACGCCAAGGCTACATCAAAATGTTGTTATGCTCTGAATGGTTGTGTGGGGATTGTCATAAGTCATGACAAGCTCCCAGCATAACATCATCAGTCTAAAATCCCCCGAAGACGGAGTGTGGCTGCCTACATGGCGGGGTAATCAAAAACGGTCACACACGTAATGTTCTCATCCCTAGCTGGTGCATTTGTACTGAATTGTTCAAGTGCTCTGGCTGTTGGGATGATCCCTGGAGTCGTTAAGCCAGGGAACAACAACAACAACAACAGCTCCAGCCATGCACACAAACAAAGCATGCATAAACAAAAGGAGAAATGAAGGAAGATTACGGGTTTTTACTTCAGGTTTAGATAATGGGAAATATACCGATCTCCAAGTAGTGCCACAGAGGCCTGCCAGCCGTGAGATATAAAACAATATCCAGAGATATGATTTGCATATATTAACCCATAGGCTTAGTGTAAATTCGCGTGTAAGAATACACTGTTGCTATTAGAAACTTGACGTCACAGTTATATATCTCACGGCTTGCAACGCGAGCTGTTCCTACCACACCCAGAATTTGACAAGCTGTGCAGTGTTACCCCTAGGATTCATTCAGTCGCTGACGACAACATTTAATGCTAGTACACAACGAAGATTCATGGTTTGAATGAATCAACAGTAGCAGATGTCACATATCTACACAAACCATTATGTGCGTGCCACTTCAAACGTCTAGCCGTGGATCTAGGCCTAGGCTACTCAACTCCATGACCGCGTCAATATTAGCAGACGATTCGAGCTATGCAATTTTGGCACAGGGAGAGTCCATGTTGATAATGTAGACGCAGTACTGTCTCAAAACAGCTCGAATTCATCTTCAGTCCGGAAATAAAAATGAGCCGACTGAACCTGTGCGAAGAGCTATATTACCGCACCTTCGTTAAAAAGAAGGAAAAAAAAGAAGCGTGATTTCGGGGCCTGTGATCGTTCTTGTCAAAGCTGACTCCCCTCTTTTTCACGGTGTGTTGAAATTGACTCGCTCTCGTTAAGTGTGTAGCCTACGTTTTATTGTTGGTGTTTACAGGTTAAAATAACAGCAATTGTCGTTAGTGTTTCAGTTCGTTGCTTCTGTTTGTGTTTATGTTTTGTTACCACATCTTATGAAGTACATTTGAGTTAAAATTTTCTATTTTGTTGAACTATATTCTTTGCGCAAGAATGCGTGTTACAGTGTGTGTGGTGCTGCGACAACTGGTGTGAAAAATGGATGCGTTTTCATTTCGCTGCAGATCTGAGCCTGTTTCTTTTTCTTGCTTTTCTGTTGATACACATCGGTATATATCCGTTACTATGATTTGGGAGTTAGATATTGCTTTTATCCTATCTCTCGAGCCTTGCTGTTTATCACACTCAGTCTCCGACTTCGTGTGATAAACAGCAAGCCTCTCGAGATAGGATAAAAGCAATATCTAACTCCCAAATCATAATAACTGATAGTGGTAGATCAGACTTTTTTATATATGTAGACTTTATATAGAAAAAAACTCTCTGCACCGATTGGTTTCCATACAACAAACCACTGCAAAAGCAAAGTCAGAGGCAAAATTGTTGTGTAAGGGAGCGAAGCGAGTTTAGAAGTGACCAAGGTATGGTGTGCGCACAGATTTACTTCCCTTGAAGCAAATGCATTAAATTGAGAGCTATCCCGGACATATATGGCCGCAACGACTTGAATGAGTTAAAAAGGACCCAGCGTTCAGGTCTAAGAAACAGACTGGAGAACTTTCTGTGGATCCAAGGATTTCAAGGAATTTATGAGAACTTCAAGACAAAGGAAAGTTAAGCTTCACAAAGGAAAAAGGGACCTTATGCTGGAAACTAGAACCATCTCATATAAATAAATAAAAATTAGTATGGTGATGATTCTGTGGATGCTAAGACAAAATTCTATGTTGCAGATATGATATTTTTGTTTTGGAGAAATTGTAAGTTCTTGAAAGCTGAGATGTAAGCTTAATTTGTTTGCTTGGAGTGAAAGTGTTTAAATATGTCTTATCTTGTAAGTTTTTTTGGTTTTTTTGTAATGTACCGGTGCTTTCCAGCACAGAACTGAAAAGGAATGATGAAACAGGGAGGGAGAGAATGCTTGAAAGAGAGTCAAGTCAAAGTCAAAGTCAAAACTCAAAATGACTTTATTATCTCAACAAGAGAAATGACACTGTGGTCTCATGATACAACAAGGGCAGCAGAAAACAAAATATCCATGCATTCGAACAAAATGAAAGGAACAGAGAACAAAAATCAAGGTACGCAAAAAAGTACTAAGAGCAAAGTTCATCTTACCAATAAGCAACAACCTTTTTCATCCTCAACGAATGTACCCCCCCCCCTTTCCCATCCTCTTCACATCCCCAACCATTCTACCCAATCCACTTCAATCCACCCCCTCCCACATTGGTACAAAGTATGAACAAAATTAGGTAGCACACAGAGCCAGTATACTTTTGAGTCTTCCCCATTCCCCACAGAGAGAGTCAAAGAAGGAATGGAAAGACAGAGTCAGAATTTGGAACTTTTTTTTTAATGCATATTGGCCTTGGGCCACAATACATTGTTAACCCTTTCACCGCCAATGTCGCATTTATGCACCACAATGGTTTAACATCCATGTCACTAAAAGGCATCAAACCAGGGCCTGTTATCTGAAGACCCTATTTTCTTGAATTTGGGAGGTAAGGATAGGCCTAATGTTATACATGTTACAGAGGAATTCCCAGTATTGCAGTTACGTTTTTTCTCTCTACCAAGTTAAGTTTAAATGTATTTTGGGGCTGAAGAAAGGCTGATGGTGAAAGGGTTAAGAGAGAGAGAGAGAGGCTTTATCATGGTTTTTAATTTGAATAGTCCATTTTGTTTTTGACAGTGAATTAATTGCTATGTTTTGTATGTGTCATAAATTGATTATTAATATCTTAAAGTGGCATTGATTCTCTTTGAAGGTTCATATCAAATTAATGTTAAATAGTCATTCTGTGAGATTATCATGTGAGAAGATTGTTTTTCCAGAAGAAAAAAACCGGTTGCATGCTTTGATTTTGTTGAAGCTTTTTTCGTTTTCAATATGTAATTGTGAGTTTATGTTTATTTATCCTTTATTGCTCTTGTAAGTGAAATGAGAAAGAATAGAATGAAATGTGTGTGTGTGTGTGTTGGTTAGAAGTGGATGGAGAGAGAAAGTGTGTTTGTCATAGTGTGGATGCTTATGTGTCATGCGCTTTGTGTGTGTTATGTTTTTGGTGAGAGAAGGATGGGGAGAGAGAGAGAGTGCATGTTTGTGTATGTCACTGTGTGTGATTGTGTGTTTCTATATATCTGTGTGTTTATGTGTGTAGTTATAAAGATATGCATATGTATGCATGTGTATGTATAAATTCTTTGAGTGTGTGTATGTGTGTGTACATATGTATGCACATAACTTCTTTTTTTCGTTTATGATGTTTGCCGTATCAGAATGTAATCTTATGAAGATAAGCAATATTGGCCATATTGTATAATAATAAAAAAGATTGGGAATCAGCATTACATTTCACTGTAATCCATGTGCTTGTGTTTTAATTTCGATATTTTCCCACTCTCTTTGTCTGTGTCCATCTGCTTCTCTCTCTCTCTCTCTGTCTCTCTCTCACTCTCTCTCTCTCTCTCTCTCTCTCTCTCTCTCTCTCTCTCTCTCTCTCTCTCTCTCTCTCTCTCTCTCTCTCTCTCTCTCTCTCTCTCTCTCTCAAGGACAGACAAGATTGACTGATTGTAAGAATAGGCATTGCCTAAAATCTTCATCCTTGTTAAATAAAGTTTTTCAGTGTTCTCTCTCTCTCTCTCTTTCTCTCTCTCTCTCTCTCTCTCTCTCTCTCTCTCTCTCTCTCTCTCTCTCTCTCTCTCTCTCTCTCTCTCTCTCTCTCTCTCTCTGCCCCCCCCCCTCTCTCACACACGCAAGTGTCAGATTGTTTTGATTGTCCCTCAGGGGTCAAACAAGGCTGTTTAATGTCACCTTTATTGTTTTCTTTATTAATTACCGAAGTAGCTGAAAATGTATCAAGGAACGGTAAACACGGATTTCAGTTCTTACCTGGGTTACAGGAAATATTCCTTTTATTATTTGCAGATGATGTTGTTTTGTTCTCTTCTACACCCAGTGGACTTCAAAATCAGCTAAACAATTTACAGAAAGCATCTGACATTCTAAATTTGACAATAAATTTAAATAAGACTAAAATAATTGTGTTTAGAAAAGGGGGTCATTTGTCTAAAACTGAGTGTTGGTATTACAAAGGGAGGGAAGTGGAGGTAGTTAATAGTTACAAATATCTTGGCTTTACTCTCAGCACTAGAATGGGTTTTGATACTGCGTTAGATGAATACGTTAGACGAGCAAAACGTAAAGTTGCAGAGATCTTTAAAACAATGTGGGCTTTAGGGAGCATGGATTTGTCAATATTTTTAAAACTTTTCGATTCGCAAGTAAAGCCAATGTTACTATTTGCAGGGGAGCTCTGGGGATTAACTAAATTTCAGTCTATAGAATCAGTCCAATTGTTTGCATGCAAGCGTATATTAGGTGTTAGCCCCAAAAGTCCAAATACAATGATATATGGCGAAACAGGTCGATATCCTCTGTATATTGACAGCGCTCTAAAGTCGATAAAATATTGGTTTAAACTCCAAAGTATGTCTATCCATAGATTTCCCAAGCAGTCACATCTCATGATTTTGAATAAGATTCCCGAGTTTACCCATGGTCACTCTAATTATCATAATTGGTCTAAATCTGTTAAAAAATGTTTTGATACTTTTGGTTTTTCAGATGTTTGGCTTAATGGAGGGGTGGGAAATGAAGCTATTTTTCTTAAAGAGTTAAAGTAGAGTATGATTGATTGTTACATGCAAGATTGGCATGCAAAACTATTTGCAAGTGAACGATTTAGTACGTATAGATCATTTAAGTCATCGTTTCAATTAGAAAATTATTTGTCAGCCATTACTATTAGTAATTCCGTTATGCCTTAGCAAGATTGAGACTTGGACTGTGTGATCTAAACATCAATAACAGATATAATGAAAAATCAAAGAAATGCCCATTTTGTAACAAGATAGAGAGTGAATTTCATTTTGTGTTTGAATGTCAAACATATGCTTCTCTAAGAAAAAAACATTTATCAAAATACTATACGTTCGTAATCAATGAAGAATGTCTAGCTCGAATGTTACAATCTGATGACGTAATGCTCCTAAGAAATTTAGCAATGTATGCATTTCATGCTTTCAAGACTAGAGATGTACATGTCAATAACTGAATAAGAGCAGAATACTGCATTTTTGTGACTGAATTGAAACATTTAATTTTGTTGCTTATTTTTATATATCAAATTAATTCCCTTGATTCTATTTGATTATGATGTAGGAAGTTACATCCCTTTTTCGTTATTCGTTTTTGGTTCTCTAATGATAACGTGTACCCATTGTATACAGGCCGGTGGCCTTACGATTAAACTTTCTCTCTCTCTCTCTCTCTCTCTCTCTCTCTCTCTTCTCTCTCTCTCTCTCTCTCACTCTCTCTCTCTCTCTCTCTCTCTCTCTCTCTCTCTCTCTCTCTCTCTCTCTCTCTCTCTCTCTCTCTCTCTCTCTCTCTGTGTATGTGTGTGCGAATCACAAAGTACAGTCTTCGATCTGTTTAAAAAACAAAAAACCCAATCATGAATGATAACATCTATGGTATTCAAAACTTTCATAGAACCCTGACTGGCTATAAAATTACTCCAACATCTGTACACAACTTTAACAATGCATATGCTTAAAACAACAACAAAACAAACAAACAACACCAACAACAACAACAAAATATGACTGTAACGTTTTTTGTCTTCCTGGGCCTGTATTCACGTTGAGATAGCATGAGACTTAGCATGATGCTAACTTAGAAGCTCTTCCAATGTCCTATAGGATTTAATAGTACTTTTGGAAGAGCTTCTAAGTTAGCATGATGCTAAGTCTCATGCTATCTCAACGTGAATACAGGCCCTGGTTTGCATAATGTAGGTCTAGAGTAAACATTCTTTGGGTTTATTGGCTACACATTCCTCCACTAAATGTGGTTACATTTGGTCTCTAATAAATCATATCTTATTGTGATTTTGTTTACGTACAGACAAACAGAAAACAACAAAGACAAGACCATAACATTTCAGGGCCGGACCTACGGGGGCTGCAGCCCCCCACCCTTTTTCCTCTAAAAAAACCCATTCATGTCGCCGAGCGGCACCTAAATTTCCTCACTAGCACTCATCAGCACCACCAGTTGATAGGTACTTAATGGTTCAAAACATGTTTCAATAGGGGTATGAACAGTAATGGCATTAATCCTTTATTTCATGCCCGGATTGCACCAGATTGCACTATTTTGCTTCTCGGATTAAAAACATTTTCAGAGGAGCATGCCCCCGAAACCCCCTAGGGTCTTGGTGCTTCGCACCTTCGATGAATTAGCCCCCACCCCTTGAAAACTTAGGTCCAGCCCTGCATCTCCAGTGGAGACTGAGAAAAAAAGAAGACACAGAGCCACTGACACCAGAGCTACTCCAGTATAATTAGTACAGTGGAACCTCCCTTATAAGACCTTCAAAAATCATCCAAAATGAGGTCTTATAATGGAGGGGTCTAATAAGGGAGGTAATTTTAATACTTACAAAGAAGGGCAATGTCTTATAATGGGAGGTCTTATAAGGGAGATTCGACTGTATAGCGGCTCTGACTGACACTGTGCAGACTTTTAGCCAGAGAGACATGTGCTTAGCAAGGATTGTTTCAAGGGAAATAATTAACGCAAAACCTTGTAGCTTAGACCGACCAGATCACGTGTCAAAATCACGGGTTTCATGTGTTTTCCCTCTTACAACTGGTAAGAAATCTTGTTTTGACCAGATTTGACTCCCATATAAATGCCCCCAAATTGAAAACCGAAACATCATTTTAAAGAGCAGCCTCAATTTGAAGTTGGGGACATTTGTATGTGGGTCACAGCTACCCAGAAAAAAAAAAGGGACTTAATCGTGGTGGGTCAGTGTAACTTTAAAGACCCACTGACCCACCACGATTAAGTCCCTTGGTTTTTCCAGAGAGGCATGTGCTTAGCAAGGATTGTTTCAAGGGAAATAATTAACGCAAAACCTTGTAGCTTTCTTTAAGGACACACTGACCCACCACGATTAAGTCCCTTGGGGGGGTGTTTCTGGGTAGCTGTGACCCACATACAAATGCCCCAACTTCAAATTGAGGCTGCTCTTTAAATGATGTTTTGTTTTCAATTTGGGGGCATTTGTGTATGGGAGTCAAACCTGGTCAAAACAAGATTTCTTACCAGTTATAAGAGTGAAAACACGTGAAACCCGTGATTTTGACACGTGATCTGGTGGGGTTTTAATTTCAAAATTAGCCTTGTATTCCTGATGGCGCAGGGATAATTATGTCTACCCACCCACCACCCCCAACCCCCCCCCCCCCCCCCCAAAAAAAAAAAGAAGAAAAAAAAGTATCTATTGAAAAAAAAGAGATGACTAACTAAAGCTATATTTTTGGCCTAATGGGTGATTTCTACCCAGCTTGGAGGCAAAGTCAATATAAAATCCAAAATGTTTTAAACAGTTTTGCCTACAAACAAACAAAAACTATTTACTTTTTGTTGTTGCTATTAATGTCAGACGTTCTGGATGATCTGACACAATGTGCATCACCGGTTGAATATTTTGACACAGTTTTCATTATGATGTTGCTCTGCAGCTTTGGCTTGGGGTGGGTGCTAGGACGAACTCCACCCCCCCCTCTCTCTTTCTCTCTCTCTCTCTCTCTCTCTCTTTCTCTCTCTCTCTCTCTCTCTCTCTCTCTCTCTCTCTCTCTCTCTCTCACGCACACATGTGTCTACACACACACACACACACACACACACACACACACACACACACACACACACACACACACACACACACACACACAATTGTGCACACATACACATACACGTACACACACACACACAAACACACACACACGCCTTCGTTCTAATTGCTAGAAGTTAATATCTTTTCTTCTTTCATATTTTTCATATTTGATAGAACTGGATGCAAGAAAAACAAAACTAGATCCAAGTCTTCAAGGGGCCAATATATCAAGGGTTTTTGCTGAAGTGCTGAGACAAATCGTACAGCGTATGAATCATTTTCAGTCTGCCGAACGCGGACTGCCAAGCCATCTGCCCGCCGCCACCCGGCGTCTCCTCCGCCCCGCCATTCAGCCTCCTCTGGAGCTGCTCCTCCACGCTCTCTTGGCGCCGAGACCTGCGAGTCCCCGGAGACACCACCCGTGGCTTCTGCCGACATTTGTGGACCTGCGTTGATGATGAAGGTCCTTCATCCTTTTCACCGTCCAGTCTCTGATCGTTGTTCGTTTGAGGGATGTTGTTGTTCGTTTGAAGAACGTTGTTGTTCGTTTGAGGGATGTTGTTGTTCGTTTGAGGGATGTTGTTGTTCGTTTGAGGAATGTTGTTGTTCTCTGTGGATTCAGGGTTATCCTGGGGGCTGGGGGATCCGTGGAAAGTTCGTTCCCGTACCTTGGTGGCTTGCACCGACAGTTCGGCCATGGTCAGGGGTGGTTTGCTACTTTTGAGGTTCTGGCGCGCTGGAGGGGAGGGGTCCTCCAGTATGAAGTCGAAGAGGGACGACGCTGCATCCGTGAATTCGTAGAACGGGGAAGTTACATCGGTGGAGCCACGTCTCAGCGACTTTCTGGAACGCCTGACAGGGTTTAAAAGGAGGCCGGGATTATTCCGCTGCGCTCTTCCCCTACCGTGACGATACCTCGCCGTCTCCTCTTCTTCTTTGTGCTCATCAAGGGATTTAGTCGACGTCTCAGGGACAGGGGACGTGGCATCTTCAGACTCGTGGTCCGAACCGTCGTAGCCGTATTTCATGGAATACAGAACCGCTGCCTGTTTGACGATTCTGTCCGGAACGCGCGAGGCTTTCATCCTGCGCTTCATCTTGACGTTGTTCCGCGGGTCGAGGGAGGAGGGGGTGCAGGCCTGGGGAGGGGGGTCCACGATGCCGTGCACGGAGGCCAGGCGGTCCACCAGAGCGAACAGCTGCTTGGTGCTGGACGTGTGCGAGTGCTGCAGCTTGATCAGGTCCCCGTAAGACACTCCGGATTTCTTCCGCGGCTTCTTTCGGGTTACGTTCACCTCAACGACTTCAGGGTGAGCCTTGGCGGTTTCCTCGTCAGGTTTGGTTTGCCTGGTGATGTGACCTCGGGTGCTGAGGGTAGCTTTGGAATGTTTATCAGGCTGGCTTACACATTTTGTGTTAAGGGATGTAGCAACTGGAGGCTGAGTGTCAACCAATGGTGTTCTTTGGGAGTGATCAGAACCTTTGTCAGGATCTGATAAGAGCTTGCTTACGTCAGGCTTGGAGACTTGATCAAAAACGTCATCTGAAACTACGGTCATTTTGTATTGCTCAACACTTTCTTCACTCTCTTCAGTGATGCTGGGTAACAGTTCTTCGTTGTTGCTCAACCGGGTTGAAACACCGGAACAATCCCGTGTTGAAGTCGCAGTGGCATGTTGATCCTCTT
>CM065685.1:57342724-57347724 GCA_017654935.2 Phymorhynchus buccinoides
ACGCCCACCTCTTGTCGGTTTGAGATGCAATGGACAACCAAGAACATCAAAACATTCATGGCCCCTAGAAAAGTTACATATTTATTTTAATTTAAGGCACACCTTATTATATAACCTTACAATGTCTTCAGTTTTTTTTATATTCCCTTTTCCTTCCTTTTTCGTTGTTGTAGTTTAGTAGATTGATTAAGAGTGGAAAATATATCCAAACCTTGTCTTCTTATGGTTTATGGTGGCATCTCATTGTGAAAGTCGTACTGAGGCTCATCATTCTCCCAATTCTTTCTTCTTAAAATCCATTCATTATTCTAATCTTTTTACACAAATCCCAACCTATCTACCCGAACCGAAACCCTTTCTGCAATTGTGCTACATCATTAGGGTAGGCCTGAAAGGGTGGTCTACAATCCCCAAAATTACACAACTTCAAAAGTTTATTACAGTGGTAACCCTCTAATAAGACGCTCGCAAATGCGACTTCTCCTCACATACGACGATTTTTTTCCACGAACACATTCCACTATATATTACTATGCCGAAATACGACTTTCTGAGTTCCGACTACGGACCCTCGATTTCAGGGGTTGAGATGCGACCCAATCTTATCGTCTGCAGTCAGTTCGTTGCAAATCGATCTCCGATGAAAGTAGTCAGAAATGTAAACATGGAAACTTCCATTGGAGCGCGCCCCCTAACTTTTTGCTTGAGAGTCACGACCCCGCGTACATCATGCGATTATAGAAGGGCCCGCTACTCCATCTGTTCTCTTCAAGTCAGTGATCGATATGCGACTGGAAAGAAAACAATGACATTGGAAGAACGCGTCCGTGTTGTGGAAAGAGTGAGAAACGGGAGACTGCGATCGCAATTGCGAAATCGCGCAGTGTCGGCAAAAACACAGAGCCCAAACAATAATCAAGGATAAGGAGTCGCATCAAATCCGATGGGAAAGTGCCGGCGAGTGTGGGAGCAGGAACTAGTGAAAGTAAGGAAACAGAAAACCATGTCATCGACGCGAAGTTTGGACTGGTTTTGTGATGCAAGATCACGCAACATTCAGTGGACTGGAAATTAATCCAGGAAAAGGAGCTATGTGGAGCTCCGAATGTGGCCTGGATGATTTATATGGCCTCAAATGGATGGCTGCGCCGTTTGGACTCAGCGTCACAACGTTCACATTTGCTGTGCTCAGTGGTGAGCGTGCGGAGGTAGTGTCAGTGTTAAAAGTGTTTTATTCATTTTTTTCCAAGATGCTGCGAGTCTGTACTCTGTACATAAGATGTGACATGCTATGGTTCCTAAATAAGACCACCCCTCAGATAAGACTTTTTTCACTGCACTTCAAGGTCTTATTAGAGGGATACCACTGTATTACATTCCTTACTATATTGTAGTTATTATTATAAGACGCAGGGAAAGAAAGTATTGCATTGCGGTCCGTAAAATAGGGTTTCGATGCGATGGGATCAGAAATGCGCACAGTGGGAGCCAACGCCACAGTACGACCAAGAGATAGGGACAGCAAAAAAGAAAAAAAACATAAAAGAGACACACGACACACACCCATTCCAACGTGAATATTCCTCTGACGTTCGAACAGCCGTTCTCACCTGGAGTAGTGTCTCCGTTGGCCTTTGAACTGGATGACGGGCATGTCCCGAGGCCAGGCAGAAGTCCAGATGTGCCGAGGACCCGGCCTCTACCGTGCTGGAGGCAACACACGCTGCAGTGGCCAGCTCCTGACCTTTGCTGTCTGGCCGTGGCCTCTGCTAACCACACCGCACATGGCAACCAACGGGATGACACGCAAATCGGTTGTTAAAAATACCCCAGTCGGGATACTGGGTCTTGTATAAATAGGTTCCCCCACCTTCTGGAATCTGTGCCTGTAGCTTCCTCTAATCTGTCACTCTCTTTTGACTTTGCCTTCCCTTTGCTTACTGTCATATACTATCTTTCTGCCTTACCTGTCCATTCTCCTGCTTTTTTCACGAACACTTTCAAAAATATTTCCTCTAGCTGAAGTCGGACTTGCTGGGATTAACTATTTCTTAGTTAGGCGCAAAAACAATACGGCAGCATGACGCATCTGCGATCAAACTTGACAGCAAAATGTCTGAGCGATCGAGGAAGATGAATTTGTTAAAAATAAAGATACAAATTATGCAGGTAAAATCCTTATATAACAAAATTGAAAGCAGGACTATTTTAGAGCAAACCACCCCAACATTTTACACAAATTCAGAATTTGTGAATATAGTTTCTTCCTATACTTATTAGTCATATTATAAGGCGCAGGGGTCTCAGCTAGGAAAAAAGGTATCGCCTTATTAGTCCCATAATATACGGTAACATACATTTTCCACATTTCTAAAATCGATAATGAAAAAAAAAAATATCAAAAGGCAAAACCTAAACAAAAAGAACACAAATTTACAAACAGCTGTCATAATTTGTTGTCATCTATACATAAAATGAAGCATAAAAAAAGAACATTTCAATTGTTTTGTTTGGATTGGGTCTATGGATCTTACATAGCCCATAACTTTGGTCTCCGTCAAGTTTTAGCTATATAAGCAAAAGATGTGCTTGTGAGTTTGAGCTTGTGGTGTGAAAGTAAAGCCACTAAATAGCCAAGGACGGCAAAAGGTTTACACTGTGGGATCACAGTACATGAGAAGGCTGACACTCTCTCCAAAGCAGGCAGCAAAAGGTTTACACTGTGGGATCACAGTACATGAGAAGGCTGACGCTCTCTCCAAAGCAGACAGCAGAATGGAGCAGTTCAGCCATCCAGTGAACTACAGGAGAAAGCAGAAACATCGTCTGCAACCACTACCATTCCCAATGGAAGAGAAGGCTAGGCAAAGACAGTGGTGTTGATGCAATCCACAGCTCAACAGACACCAGCAAACAACACTCTTCCGGCTGAGGACTGGCCACTGCAGACTACTGAGCCACCTCAACCCAGGGCTGCCAGGGACAGGACGCCCATTTTAAACCGTTTCCAGGGACAAAATACCTGGGGGGGGGGGTGGGGGGCAGTCAATCAGCCCGGTCTCAATCGACTCAAAATCGCCCACGCTGATGAATGTCCATGTGGGTCAGGACCCTAGACCTCAGGACAAATTCCTCAACACTGTTCTGCCCACAATGCTCTAAGACGCCTCACTTGACCAGGGGAAGAGGGGCTATAAATGCAGCTCGGGGGCAGCCTCCACAACCTGGAGAAGACTGCAAACTGCATTGCGGCGACTGGTCTGCCAATGGAATCGACCGCTGAAGAAGAAGAAGTACCGTAAAAACTGGACTATAAGACGCACCTGTATATAAGACGCATTCCTTAAAATAACAAAATATGAGGTATTTATTCACATATAAGCTGCACCAGTTTATAAGCCGCAGAGAAAACTGTATGTGCATAAAGCAATACAAAAATATAAATTTTCCCACCAGAACGTGAGTATTTAATGTTCTCAGACACTTTAAACATGAGATTTGAATCTATTGATTACCAAAACCAGTTTTGAGTCTAAAGAAGCTCAGAATAGGCTAAAGAATGTGGATAGAAACAGATTTAATCATATTGATCATACTGATAAATGTAGAATGAAAACAAAACCCACAGATAAGCCGCATCAGTCTATAAGCTGCATGGGTCAAAGCTGAGGAAAAAAGTAGCGGCTGATAGTACGGTAAAGCGTTTAGATAACCAGAAAAGCAGAAAGGAGGGCAAGAGACTGCTCACCTGTTGAAGACCCCAGGTGCCCGTCGTTGTACAGGCTGTTCCACACGTTGTGACCCGACCCTTTGGGGTCAAAGGCCGTGTGGTGGGTCACCTTCACCCCTGGCTGAAACCAGACACCAGCAACAAAGAAGCAATGACGCCGGGGCAGTGGGAGAGCAGAAGATAATACGATCAACAAAAGTATGAAACTCTCTCAAATGGAAAGGTACTTAACCCTTTCACTGCCAACGTCGCCTTCAGGCACCACAATGGTTTAACACCCATGTCTCTAAAAGGCAACAAATCAGGGCTGGTTATTTGAAGACCGTGTTTTCTTGATGTTAGGAGGTAAGGACAGGCCCAGTGTTATAGATGTCACAGAGGAATTCCCAATTAAGTTTAATGGCATTTTGGGGCTGAAAAATGGCTGGCGGCGAAAGGGTTAATTGCTATCAAAGCCTCCTTTGTGTCATTTATCGCTATAAAAAAATAACCAAGAACAATTTGATGGCTCTTGTTTTCATTGAGATTTTACAACAAACCAGTCAACCATAGCAAAGGCAACACAAAGTCAATGAAAGTATATCAACACAAAGTCAATGAAAGTATATCAACACAAAGTCAATGAAAGTATATCAACACAAAGTCAATGAAAGTATATCAACACAAAGTCAATGAAAGTATATCAACACAAAGTCAATGAAAGTATATCAACACAAAGTCAATGAAAGTATATCAACACAAAGTCAATGAAAGTATATCAACACAAAGTCAATGAAAGTTCCTCAAGCCTGTGGCCCAGACAAAAAGAAGAATAGTGTCCCGCCTAGAGAAGGACCACATAACAACTAACGTGGTGTCTAGTATGGCCAGAAACAACAGCCAGTGCTTTGTGGTCGAGAGATCAAATACCATCATCTTCAAAAATTCCTTCTTTCCACGGACAACAACCGAGTGGAACAGCTTGCCAGACAATATAGTCACCATGCCGTCGGCCAGCCAGTTCAGGAGGGCTGTGTCTGATCGCAGGCACAGCAATCAATCAGCACACTGAACTCAAGGTGGGGGCCCCAGTTACCATACTAGATGGTGCTGGGGGTCGGCTAGTCCCGCTGTTTGTCAGCAGGATAAAAAGCAAATCGTGTAGCCTGCCGATAAATAACCCCCCAAATCTCATTTATGTATTTTTTTTTTTTTAAGTTTCTGTTTAGACCATAGTGCTCTCCTCAGTTTTTCCCCCACTGGCGTTTATATCCAAGTTGGATTCTGCCAG
>CM065685.1:57355224-57392724 GCA_017654935.2 Phymorhynchus buccinoides
GCGTGCGTGTGTGTGTGTGTGTGCGTGTGCGTGTGTGCATGTGTGTGAGTGAGTACGCATTTGTGTGTACATGTATGCATTATATGTATGTGATTGATATAAACATGATGGATGTGTTAAAAGTTCAAAAGTATGAATATCTTATCACACCACTGGATCTAGTGAACTAATTAGTCCAGTTAAAAACAGTTCTTCTTCTTCTTCGATCGCTCAGACAGTTACTTGTCAATTATGAGTGCAGATGCATCATGCTGCCGTCATGCGCCTAAGTAAGAAATAATTAGGCCAGCATATCCGACTTTGGCTGAGGAAATCTTTTTGAAAGTGTTTCTTGAAAAAAGGCAGGAGAATGGACGTGAAACTTGAAAGGCAGAAAGATAGTAGATGACAGTAAGCAAGGGGAAAAGGCAGAGTCAAAGAGAGTGACAGATAAGAGGAAGTTACAAGCACAGAACTTCCAGAAGGTGGGGGGAACTATTTAAATACAAAAGACCCCCCGGTATCCCCACTTGATCTTTATTCAAGATAAAACAATTGTAAAAACAAAAAACACATCTAAAGTAGATAGAAACCTTTTTTTTCCTCTGTCCCTCTCCCCCTTTCCCAATATTTAAAAGTAAAAAGTAATGTCCCATATGGCTTCGGCCGGGAGGACGTAAAGCACTATTATTACGGTATCCCCACAGGGGGTAGAACAGTTCTAAAAGTAATACAGTGGAACTTCCCTTATAAGACCTCTCATTATAAGACTCCCTCCCACATAAGACTTACTTCTCTGAGACATTGCCCTTCTTTGTAAGTGTTAAAATGACCTCCCTTATAAGACCCCTCTCTTACAAACCCCTCACTTATAATTCCCTTATAAGACCCTTATAAGGGAGCAGGGCTCCCAAGGACCCCCATTTGGGGGTCTATGAAGCACTAAAATTCTAAAGGACCCTCTAAAAGAATGTGCAGGGGGTCCCAGGGATGCACTAGAAAAATTCTTTTTAGAATTCGCAATGCCACTGGGACCCTCTATCCCGCCTCTAGGACCCTCTATACTGTAAGTGAAGGAGTCCCTGGGAGCCCTTGTTTTGCGGGACGATTGGGAGCCCTGATGGAGGTTCCAGTGTATAGAAGTAGCACACAAAATGTCCCTCTAACCTGATTGGCCTCCACCTCCTTGTAGTGGTACAGTCCGGGCGACATCTGGAATCGACAGAACTCCCCCCGATACCCACGTCCAATGGTACCACACCCGATGCCTCCGATCGGGCAGCCTTTAAAATTGTTGGAAAAGAAAACAAAATTCAGCTTTAACCCTTTCATGCTTTAACCCTTTTATGCACCACAATGGTTTTACACCCATGTCATTAAAAGGCATTAACCCTTTCACCGCCAATGTCGCATTTTTGCACCACAATGATTTAACACCCATGTCACTAAAAAGCATCAAATCATGGCCTGTTATCTGAAGACCCTATTTTCGTAATTTTGGGAGGTAAGGATAGGCCTAATATTTATCAACATGCCACAGAGGAATTGACAATATTGATTTTTCTTGGTCGACCCAGGTTAAGTTTAATGGTTGGTATTCTGGGGCTAAATAAAAAAAATGGCTGGCAGCAAAAGGGTTAAATCAGGGCCTGTTATCCGAAGACAGTATTTTCTTAATTTTGGGAGGTAAGGATAGGCCTTACTTTATACATGCTATAGAAGAATTCACAATCTTGCAGATACTTTTTTTCTACGCTTAACGGGAAGTTAACCTTGTTAAATTGAAGGGTATATTTTTGGCTGGAAAATATGGCTGACGGGGAAAGGGTTAAAAACAATACAAAACCAAAGGAAGATTCATGATTGAAAATAATGGTAAAACAAGACAAAGAATTATGGACACCTTAAATCAAGAACATTAGTCTTCAACACTCAGAATTCTACAACTATACAGTAGGTTGCCTTGCAATCAACAAGGCTTCTTAATAGCATTTAGATGTAACTTTTGAATATTTCAAAGAACCATTAAAAATCTCACATTCATCTCGCCAAATCCCCCCTCCCTCCCTCTCCTCAGTCAAAAATGAAAAAACAAACTCTTACTCAGAAGAGCCCCCAAAAAGACAGTTTTCCATAAACTGAACATTTGTCATATAATTTCAATTAATAATATTTTTAGAACTTTGGCATTAAAACACAACTTATTCAAAAGCAAATTTACACACTCTTACTCTTACTCTTAGGGGGGTAGAGCAATGATCATTTATAATTTGAAATCATAACTTGGGCATTTTATAAATGAGGTTAAAAATAATAAATGTTCACATTTCAACCTAGTTACGCTGATCGTATATGATGAAATTGAATTTTACGTCCTCTCGACCTGGCAGCTGATCGTATATATGACAGTCTGCACTTTTTTTCTATATGAACGTGCTTTAAACTTTTGTGTGCATGTAATTTGTAAATGACTAAATCTCTTAACTTTGTCTCTACAGTGCAGGTCTGCAAATGCAAGCAAACGTTTGAACAGTTACATTGTGTGTATTCTTTATCCTCTTTATTAGGCCAGGGGCATCAAGAGTCATGACCCGAGTGTAAGGAGTTCAACGTCGAAACACTTGATAGAGGGGAGGCTACTCTTCTCTGCAGACCCTCTGTTGTCCGGCTCTCCATAGAGTTTCTTTTCATTATCCTCTAATAATAGATATATGTACATGATTCTTAAACACAAATACATGCTTTGTTTACGGTAGAAAACAAACGCTCATACCATATATTGGTTTGTGTCCCATTTGATTCAGCTGATCAATGTATGGTTGTCTCCCTTGCCGTCTCTTGTTGATCCAGAAGTACATGTACCTGTAGATCAAGGTGGATTTATTTTATTTTTTAACAAACAAAAGCCTATATTATAGTTTTTATACACAACAAAACACACACACACACACCCCGTGGGGATACCAGGGGGTCTTTTGTATAAATAGTTCCCCTACCTTCTGAAACTCAGTGAAAGTTCTGTGTTTGTAACTTCCTTTAATTTGTCATTCTTTGATTCTGCCTTTTCCCTTTGCTTACTGTCATCTACTAGTACTATCTTTCTGCCTTACCGGTCCATTCTCCTGCCTTTTTACTTGCTGGGCCTATTTCTTAGTTAGGCGCACAACGGCAGCCTGACGCATCTGCGCGCATAATTCATTAATTGACAGGAAACTGTCTGAGGGATTGAAGAAGAAGAAGACACACAACAAACAAAATTGATATACACTGAAGATTCTTTATAATAAAAAAAAATCATAATGCAATGTTTTTTGTAAGTGTGCATGTATATATATGTGTGTGCATAAGAATGCCTGCCTGTGTGTGCTTGTGGGTGTTGTGTGCGTGTGTTCATCAACTATCATAGACAAAGTATGTGCATGCGTATGAGTGTGTGTTCCATGTTTGACTCTAGAGCATGCAGAAATGGAAAGGTGCACTGTGTGTTTGTGATTCTGGTTCTGGTTTGTGTACGTTGAAGATAATGGCTATGAACTTTTAGTTAATGGAAAAATGGAAAGCGCACTGAGAGTGGAAAATAAAATTACTTTCTTAAATATGAAATATCTCTACTGTACTGTCTGGGGGTATGTCTATTCACCGGAAAATGCCGAAAGGTGAATGCTGGATGGTCACTGTTTGATAGATTTCCACATTTATAGTGAGCCCATTTTTCGCATACATCGCAAAAAATGCAGTCGATGTCACACTGCTTACCACAACAGGAGCAAAAATAATCGGACAATGTTGATCTTAAAAACAGGCAATCTTTAAAAAAGGTTAGCTTTTTAAAATAACACACGGCCTAGGCCTAGGTCACTACGTGCCCGGTGACGATCTCAGCCTGTGTGAACGGTGTGTGATGGCACAAAAAAAAATTGACATCTACTCATTGATTTCTTCGATTTATGTTGAGCGCCGATGTGTTTGTAATTGTACGCGTGCACACGCTGTTTTGTTTGTAAACACGTCGATATGATGTGATTTTTATTCTAGTGTGCGGGATAGCCGAACTACGGAAATGTGTCATCGGGGCAGTGTTAATCACTTTACTTTTAGGCAATTTCACTTTCCATTGTAATAAACTTTTTGGGGTTTTCTGTAGAATGTTTTCATAATTCAGCCTTACCATTCGGCATTTTGATCATTCCGCCTTCACCATTCGGCATTTTTCGGTATGTTTTGACCATTCTGCATTCATTTTCCGACCATTCTGCATTCATTTTCCGGTGTATAGACATAGCGCGTCTGGTGGTGTTGACAGTCTTTTAAAAAGTTGACCATGGGCCTTTATTTTGCAGTATTCAGGCTGGACCACTCCGGGTAATGTAGTGCTCACCAGGACTGATGTGTGTGTGTATGTGTATTCCAGTGTGTGTGTGTGTGTGTGTGAAAAGAGAGAGAGAGAGAGAGAGAGAGAGAGAGAGAGAGAGAGAGAGAGAGAGAGAGAGAGAGAGAGAGGGAGGGAGGGAGAGGAGAGAGAGAGAGAGAGAGAGAGAGAGAGAGAGAGAGAGAGAGAGAGAGAGAGAGAGAGAGAGAGAGAGAGAGAGAGAGAGACCATATCAGCATATATATGCGTGCATGCTCCACATTCTGTGTGTTTATGTAGACCGTCTAATGTGTGTGCATGAGTGACTGTACATATTTAAGAGTGTATGACTACTATGAGGAAGGCATGGAGAGACAAAAATCCCAGATCCTCAAAACAATTTTACAGAACTGATGAAGATTACCTAAAACTCAGTCCGATGTACTGTGGAATCTGACTCAGTCGCGGTTGGAAGAATGCACGACATTTCAGATCACATGAGTAACTCAGGGGTACCCTCCATCCGAAGTCAGGCACTCCAGGAATATGTTCCCTGGGTGTTGTCGAACTTTCGGACGGACTCACACACGGCATTGTGAATCACACTGGACTTCCTTCCCGGCTTCCGTAATACTAATAGCGACCACAGTCACTGCTGACTATTCTGTAGCACTGCACACATGCGTGAAAAGCAGACGTGGTTCAATAAAACTTCAGTCGATTTGAAAGCGGCAGAGTAAACAAGCACAACCGCCGCAGAGTTTGTTTGGGACAGCTGCAACACACAGTGCAAGTGCAAGTGAAAGTGGGGATTGTGGTGGGGGTTGGGTGGTGATGCCAGAAAACAGACTGTTGTTGTTAACAATCTGCAAGAAAATTAAACTAGTATTAAGCCAGTTTATGACCTTTAAGAAATCCCTTTCAGCTACAAACTACTATTGAGATTTAATATTGCCTTTTCATTGATATTTTGCTGGAATAAAAAAAAAAAAAATTACTTTATTACGACATCAAAAAGGTGTGACGTGTTTCGCACTAAGCAGACGCTTTTTGTTTAGTTTCTGATGTTTTGACGTGTAAAGACTGACCAAGATCACATTTATTTGATGATATTAGATAATAATTTCAATGAAAAAAAGGGCCAATATCACCCTGATTATGATGGAAGTGTGCCAGATTTGTTTTGTTTGTCTTCTGAAATCCTGAACGTGAAACTGGTTATATATTTCACCAGCATTACTCAATTAAGACAGAATAGATACTAATCTTAGATAGTAAGATAGGCCCTAGTCCTAGATTAGTAGGTTAGATCTAGGTAAAAAGATCAGATTGATTTATTGATTGAGTGAGAGTGCTAAATATAAAGTCCATGATATTTGGCGGGGGTAGAGAAACTGTACCCTTGCTTTCCTGGTTTCCATTTTCTTTCTGAAATTCACTAGGTCTTTCAGCGTCACAGTGTCAGTTGTTTGGCTGTGTGTTGCTCAAGACTTTCAATGTGAAGTAGAGAGCTGAGCTGGTTAGTGGATTCTCTCCTGTCCTCCACGATGATTGAAGTGACGGCCTGCCTGCCCCGCGGGCCTGTCTTCCTGGCCGGGGAAACCATCACCTGTGACATCATCTTCACCAACATTTCAAGGGACAGCAAGTGAGTCCATGTGCAGTAGAAGGGGAAAAAAACCCACACACTCAGGGCTCCCAATCGTCCCGCAAAACAAGGGGTCCCAGGGACTACTTCACTTACAGTATAGAGGGTCCTAGAGGCAGGATAGAGGGTCCCAGTGGCATAGCGAATGCTAAAAATATTTTTTCTAGTGCATCACTGGGAACCCCTGCACATTCTTTTAGAGGGTCCTTTAGAATTTTAGTGCTTCATAGACCCCCAAATGGGGGTCCCTGAGAGCCCTGACACTCAAGAGCGAAGCCTGCAACAACTCGCTCGAGTAGTGTGTGTGTGTGTTTGTGTGTGTGTGTGCTTGCATGCAACTTGCAAGTTTGTGCACACATGTGTGTGTGGAGATGAGAGAAATGGAGCAAGTTAGACATGCTTTTACTATAACTAGTTTTTATTATAAGTTCCGTCGCAATTTATCATCAGAAGTGGCATCTGCGACATACCCAGACAGACACAGAAAGAAGTTGAAGTTTTTATACTCAGTTTTCTCTCTTCCTTTTGCTGAGTCATACCAGCTGCCAGCCTGCAGGACTCAGTACTGCCAGCAGTCCTTCTTCCCTCGGACAAATGCTGACTGGAACAAGCTTCATCCAGTGGCAGTGTCATCAGCCACGGCAGAAGCCTTCAAAAACTGGATCTAACTCTCCCTTTCCCCCTCCCTCCACTCCCTTTCCCCCCTTCTCTTGCTCCTCTCCCCCATCCTCTACCCAACCTTTTGTGACAAAGCCCTCCCTCCCTACCCGTCCCCTTGTGCCCCGTCATTGCCTACCAGTACCACTCTCCTGGATAACAAACCAAGATAACCAAACCTAAGCGCAGAACCTCTTTAAGTTAATCATCAGAGTCTTCATTACGTTGAAGTTGGATGATCAAACGAAGAAGAAGAAGTTCTAAGAAAAATGCTAACTATGTGATCACTTTCGCTTTCACTGTTTCAGTGCTGAGATGGACACAGTGGCGTGGTCCAGTGTGCAGATCATCTGTCAGTGCACGGTCAGCGAGTCCAGAGTACAACTGCCCAAGATGCAGGCCATGTCCACTGAAGAGGCGTCCAGCACCGGATGTGACACCTCCTTCGTTCCAAATAAAGGTCAGTATTGTAATTTAGTTTCTACTATTACAATTTTCATGGTCAGCGAGTCCAGAGTACAACTGCTATGTCCACTGTAGAAGCATCCAGCACCGGCTGCTTCGTTCCAAATAAAGGTCAGTATTGTAATTTAGTTATTTAGTTACTACTATTACAATGTTCATGGTCAGCGAGTCCAGAGTACAACTGCCATGTCCACTGAAGAAGCGTCCAGCACTGGCTGTGACATTTCCTTCGTTCCAAATAAAGATCAGTATTGTAATTTAGTTACTACTATTACAATGTTCATCAACTTCATGTCAGTGAGTCCAGAGTACAACTGCCATGTCCACTGAAGAAGCGTCCAGCACTGGCTGTGACATTTCCTTCGTTCCAAATAAAGATCAGTATTGTAGTTTAGTTAGTACTACAGTGGAACCTCCCTTATAAGACCTTCAAAAATCATCCCAAATGAGGTCTTATAAGGGAGGGGTCTTAATAAGGGAGGTAATTTTAATACTTACAAAGAAGGGCACTGTCTCGGAGATGTAGGTCTTATGTGGGACTGGGAGGGACTCAGGGAGTCATAATGGGGGGTCTTATAAGGGAGGTTCCACTGTATTACAATGTTCATGGTCAGCGAGTCCAGAGTACAACTGCCATGTCCACTGAAGAAGCAGTCCAGCACTGGATGTGACACCTCCTCGTTCCAAATAAAGGTCAGTATTGTAATTTAGTTTCTACTATTACAATGTTTGTGGTCAGTGAGTCCAGAGTACAACTGCCATGTCCACTGAAGAAGCATCCAGCACAGGCTGTGACACTTCCTTCGTCCGGGGACCAATATAGTTAACTGAGGTTATTAACAGTGATGGATCGAGGATTGAATATGATAGGACAAACTGTCATAGGACAGTGTCCTTGCTCTTGCAGAAATCAATAAGACAAAGTGTGTCAACTGGGATGTTAACAATTTAATCAGACATTTGTCCTGACAGGGAAGAACACAGTAGGACATTTTCAACTTTAATAGGTCAATGTCGTGTGACCAAGGCCTCGGGACATCATTGTTATATATATGGTTATTAGTATTATGATCATTGTTATTGTTGTCATGGTCAGTGAGTCCATCCTCCAGGGTGCAACTGTCCCAGACCCAGGCCATGTCATGGAGGAGAAATCCAGTACAGTGGAACCTCCCATTAAGACCTCCCATTATAAGACTCCCTCCCACATACCACATAAGACCTACTTTTCTGAGACATTGTCCTTCTTTGTAAGTATTAAAATTACCTCCCTTATAAGACCTCATTTTGGATGATTTTTGAAGGTCTTATGAGGGAGGTACCACTGTACTGGGTTTGACACCTCCTTCATTCCTAACAAAGGTCAGACAATGAAGAAAAGATGGCTTGGGTACTTACTAAAGCAGTAAGTAAATCTAAGGTATTTGTGATTTTAAAAAACACACCAAAAGTCGTGCATTTGTAAAGAGGCATAATTATAAGAGAAACATTCTTATATATACCTGAATCATTCAAAAACACTCACAAATGTCCCATATGTGCCTTCCCAGGTCGAGAGGACGTAAAATTTCAAATTTCATTCTCATACCTGAATCATGATTTTGATTAACTTGAGTGAAATACAGTAGAACCTACCTTATAAGACCTCTCATTATAAGACTCCCTCCCACATAAGACCTACTTCTCTGATGCATTGCCCTTCTTTGTAAGTATTAAAATTGCCTCCCTTATAAGACCCCTCCCTTATAAGACATAATTTTGGATGATTTGTTAAGGTCTTATAAGGGAGGTTCCACTGTAGTGAGAAAAATGACTGTAATTCAGGGGGGAGAGGGTTGACTGTGTGCTGTGTGTTTCAGGGGAGAGAGGGCTGACTGTGTGCTGTGTGTTTCAGGGGAAAGAGGGCTGACTGTGTGCTGTGTGTTTCAGGGGAAAGAGGGCTGACTGTGTGCTGTGTGTTTCAGGGGAGAGAGGGTTGACTGTGTGCTGTGTGTTTCAGGGGAGAGAGGGCTGACTGTGTGCTGTGTGTTTCAGGGGAGAGAGGGCTGACTGTGTGCTGTGTGTTTCAGGGGAGAGAGGGCTGACTGTGTGCTGTGTGTTTCAGGGGAAAGAGGGCTGACTGTGTGCTGTGTGTTTCAGGGGAGAGAGGGCTGACTGTGTGCTGTGTGTTTCAGGGGAGAGAGGGTTGACTGTGTGCTGTGTGTTTCAGGGGAAAGAGGGCTGACTGTGTGCTGTGTGTTTCAGGGGAGAGAGGGCTGACTGTGTGCTGTGTGTTTCAGGGGAAAGAGGGCTGACTGTGTGCTGTGTGTTTCAGGGGAAAGAGGGCTGACTGTGTGCTGTGTGTTTCAGGGGAGAGAGGGCTGACTGTGTGCTGTGTGTTTCAGGGGAGAGAGGGTTGACTGTGTGCTGTGTGTTTCAGGGGAGAGAGGGCTGACTGTGTGCTGTGTGTTTCAGGGGAGAGAGGGCTGACTGTGTGCTGTGTGTTTCAGGGGAGAGAGGGCTGACTGTGTGCTGTGTGTTTCAGGGGAAAGAGGGCTGACTGTGTGCTGTGTGTTTCAGGGGAAAGAGGGCTGACTGTGTGCTGTGTGTTTCAGGGGAGAGAGGGTTGACTGTGTGCTGTGTGTTTCAGGGGAGAGAGGGCTGACTGTGTGCTGTGTGTTTCAGGGGAGAGAGGGCTGACTGTGTGCTGTGTGTTTCAGGGGAGAGAGGGCTGACTGTGTGCTGTGTGTTTCAGGGGAGAGAGGGCTGACTGTGTGCTGTGTGTTTCAGGGGAGAGAGGGCTGACTGTGTGCTGTGTGTTTCAGGGGAGAGAGGGCTGACTGTGTGCTGTGTGTTTCAGGGGAGAGAGGGCTGACTGTGTGCTGTGTGTTTCAGGGGAGAGAGGGCTGACTGTGTGCTGTGTGTTTCAGGGGAGAGAGGGCTGACTGTGTGCTGTGTGTTTCAGGGGAGAGAGGGCTGACTGTGTGCTGTGTGTTTCAGGGGAGAGAGGGCTGACTGTGTGCTGTGTGTTTCAGGGGAAAGAGGGCTGACTGTGTGCTGTGTGTTTCAGGGGAAAGAGGGCTGACTGTGTGCTGTGTGTTTCAGGGGAGAGAGGGCTGACTGTGTGCTGTGTGTTTCAGGGGAGAGAGGGTTGACTGTGTGCTGTGTGTTTCAGGGGAGAGAGGGCTGACTGTGTGCTGTGTGTTTCAGGGGAGAGAGGGCTGACTGTGTGCTGTGTGTTTCAGGGGAGAGGGGGCTGACTGTGTGCTGTGTGTTTCAGGGGAGAGAGGGCTGACTGTGTGCTGTGTGTTTCAGGGGAAAGAGGGCTGACTGTGTGCTGTGTGTTTCAGGGGAGAGAGGGTTGACTGTGTGCTGTGTGTTTCAGGGGAGAGAGGGCTGACTGTGTGCTGTGTGTTTCAGGGGAGAGAGGGTTGACTGTGTGCTGTGTGTTTCAGGGGAGAGAGGGCTGACTGTGTGCTGTGTGTTTCAGGGGAGAGAGGGCTGACTGTGTGCTGTGTGTTTCAGGGGAGAGAGGGCTGACTGTGTGCTGTGTGTTTCAGGGGAGAGAGGGCTGACTGTGTGCTGTGTGTTTCAGGGGAGAGAGGGTTGACTGTGTGCTGTGTGTTTCAGGGGAGAGAGGGCTGACTGTGTGCTGTGTGTTTCAGGGGAGAGAGGGTTGACTGTGTGCTGTGTGTTTCAGGGGAGAGAGGGTTGACTGTGTGCTGTGTGTTTCAGGGGAGAGAGGGCTGACTGTGTGCTGTGTGTTTCAGGGGAGAGAGGGCTGACTGTGTGCTGTGTGTTTCAGGGGAGAGAGGGCTGACTGTGTGCTGTGTGTTTCAGGGGAGAGAGGGATGACTGTGTGCTGTGTGTTTCAGGGGAGAGAGGGCTGACTGTGTGCTGTGTGTTTCAGGGGAGAGAGGGTTGACTGTGTGCTGTGTGTTTCAGGGGAGAGAGGGCTGACTGTGTGCTGTGTGTTTCAGGGGAGAGAGGGCTGACTGTGTGCTGTGTGTTTCAGGGGAGAGAGGGTTGACTGTGTGCTGTGTGTTTCAGGGGAGAGAGGGCTGACTGTGTGCTGTGTGTTTCAGGGGAGAGAGGGTTGACTGTGTGCTGTGTGTTTCAGGGGAGAGGGGGCTGACTGTGTGCTGTGTGTTTCAGGGGAGAGAGGGCTGACTGTGTGCTGTGTGTTTCAGGGGAGAGAGGGCTGACTGTGTGCTGTGTGTTTCAGGGGAGAGAGGGCTGACTGTGTGCTGTGTGTTTCAGGGGAGAGAGGGCTGACTGTGTGCTGTGTGTTTCAGGGGAGAGAGGGTTGACTGTGTGCTGTGTGTTTCAGGGGAGAGAGGGCTGACTGTGTGCTGTGTGTTTCAGGGGAGAGAGGGTTGACTGTGTGCTGTGTGTTTCAGGGGAAAGAGGGCTGACTGTGTGCTGTGTGTTTCAGGGGAAAGAGGGCTGACTGTGTGCTGTGTGTTTCAGGGGAGAGAGGGCTGACTGTGTGCTGTGTGTTTCAGGGGAGAGAGGGTTGACTGTGTGCTGTGTGTTTCAGGGGAGAGAGGGCTGACTGTGTGCTGTGTGTTTCAGGGGAGAGAGGGTTGACTGTGTGCTGTGTGTTTCAGGGGAGAGAGGGTTGACTGTGTGCTGTGTGTTTCAGGGGAGAGAGGGCTGACTGTGTGCTGTGTGTTTCAGGGGAGAGAGGGCTGACTGTGTGCTGTGTGTTTCAGGGGAGAGAGGGCTGACTGTGTGCTGTGTGTTTCAGGGGAGAGAGGGCTGACTGTGTGCTGTGTGTTTCAGGGGAGAGAGGGCTGACTGTGTGCTGTGTGTTTCAGGGGAGAGAGGGCTGACTGTGTGCTGTGTGTTTCAGGGGAGAGAGGGATGACTGTGTGCTGTGTGTTTCAGGGGAGAGAGGGCTGACTGTGTGCTGTGTGTTTCAGGGGAGAGAGGGATGACTGTGTGCTGTGTGTTTCAGGGGAGAGAGGGCTGACTGTGTGCTGTGTGTTTCAGGGGAGAGAGGGTTGACTGTGTGCTGTGTGTTTCAGGGGAGAGAGGGCTGACTGTGTGCTGTGTGTTTCAGGGGAGAGAGGGCTGACTGTGTGCTGTGTGTTTCAGGGGAGAGAGGGATGACTGTGTGCTGTGTGTTTCAGGGGAGAGAGGGCTGACTGTGTGCTGTGTGTTTCAGGGGAGAGAGGGCTGACTGTGTGCTGTGTGTTTCAGGGGAGAGAGGGTTGACTGTGTGCTGTGTGTTTCAGGGGAGAGAGGGCTGACTGTGTGCTGTGTGTTTCAGGGGAGAGAGGGCTGACTGTGTGCTGTGTGTTTCAGGGGAGAGAGGGCTGACTGTGTGCTGTGTGTTTCAGGGGAGAGAGGGCTGACTGTGTGCTGTGTGTTTCAGGGGAGAGAGGGCTGACTGTGTGCTGTGTGTTTCAGGGGAGAGAGGGCTGACTGTGTGCTGTGTGTTTCAGGGGAGAGAGGGTTGACTGTGTGCTGTGTGTTTCAGGGGAGAGAGGGCTGACTGTGTGCTGTGTGTTTCAGGGGAGAGAGGGCTGACTGTGTGCTGTGTGTTTCAGGGGAGAGAGGGCTGACTGTGTGCTGTGTGTTTCAGGGGAAAGAGGGCTGACTGTGTGCTGTGTGTTTCAGGGGAGAGAGGGCTGACTGTGTGCTGTGTGTTTCAGGGGAGAGAGGGTTGACTGTGTGCTGTGTGTTTCAGGGGAGAGAGGGCTGACTGTGTGCTGTGTGTTTCAGGGGAAAGAGGGCTGACTGTGTGCTGTGTGTTTCAGGGGAGAGAGGGCTGACTGTGTGCTGTGTGTTTCAGGGGAGAGAGGGCTGACTGTGTGCTGTGTGTTTCAGGGGAGAGAGGGTTGACTGTGTGCTGTGTGTTTCAGGGGAGAGAGGGCTGACTGTGTGCTGTGTGTTTCAGGGGAGAGAGGGTTGACTGTGTGCTGTGTGTTTCAGGGGAGAGAGGGCTGACTGTGTGCTGTGTGTTTCAGGGGAGAGAGGGCTGACTGTGTGCTGTGTGTTTCAGGGGAAAGAGGGCTGACTGTGTGCTGTGTGTTTCAGGGGAGAGAGGGCTGACTGTGTGCTGTGTGTTTCAGGGGAGAGAGGGCTGACGGTACTGTGCACTAAACCCAAGATACTGTTCTGTGACCTCAAGCTGCAGCCTGGAGACTCCAAATCATGTAAGTGCGTTGAGTTTGTCTGCTGCTAGGTGTTATTTCATCTTCTTCTTCTTCTTCTTCTAATAGACGATTTTCAGGGAAAAAACTAGGGGAGCATTTCGTGAAAATTAGAGTTGTTTACCTCCATTACTCGGTCAAATACCATGGCAACAATGCAACAATGGCGTCGAAGCTTGAAACCGCAGGATGCGGGTCAGCGACTTGCACATTTTTTTTATAGAAAATGTAGGGGTGGCCAGTGGCCACAAACTAATAAAACTTGCAAAATGTGACGTAAAAATACAAATGACATAAATGTTTAGAATGACGCACAGTGTTCTAAGTGCTGTATGTCTACTCAAACACAAGAGTCGATAGGCTACGAGAGCTGATGGTAGAGTGACTTCCCCTGTTTGACCGATTGAATTAGGTGAGATCATTCCCACACACCATGAAATTACTCCCCTTAATTATTTCTGAACAATTCTTATTGGGGGATGTTTATCCTGCCCCAGGCCTAAAGTCTCCATTTAGACTACAATGAGGCTTTATACCGAAAATTCTCTGCCCCTGTCTCGTGACCTGAGATGCGAACGCCACCTACTTAAGATTATCGCCCTTGCCTGTCATGAAGTAGTAGTATATAGCCACAGAAAATTATCTGCTCCTGACTCATCACCAGGGGGCATCGGCAGTTCGGGCCTAAAATTATCGCCCTTTCGTGTCAGCAAGGAGTAGTATAAAGCCTCACTGACACACAGGATGTATGCTAAGTGAGTTCACATGAAACACATCCATCCATCCTACTGGCACACGTGGCCTACTTGTACCGAACAGTGGAATGGGCTTTAATGTGTGCGCACCATCTTGGGTATGCGTTCACACACGGCACCTTGGTTTTAAGTTTTATGCAGTAGTAGCAGTAGCAGTAGTAGTAAAGGATCTGGCTTCTGCCTAAGCCTCACGGCTTATAAAATGTCCCATCCAAACATTGTGGTTTTCCAAGTGTGCCCCCCCCCCCTCCTCACACTATGCACTTGCGGTGACGCGCTCTCCAGGGGAGAGCAGCCCAAATTTCACAGAGATAAGTCTCTGTGACTAGAATATATACCAAATACCAAATTGGCATGCAAAAGGAAAGTATTGATTGCAATTTCAATCATCATAATCATAAAAATATAAAACATTTCACTGAAAGTTTCATTTTTGTCAAGTAGATTTTTGAAGGCGTTAGTAGATGGTGCATTTTTTAGTTCAGATGACAGTGAATTCTTCTTCTTCTTCTCTTTGGGGCCCACGGTCACTCAGTTGATCATTCCGGCACCCTCAAGTTCCAGGAGTTAGCAACTCTGTTACTGAAACAATGTTTGCGTTTGTTAAAATGCGAAGGACTTTTTTCTCAACGGATGTTAGATACCCATTTACACTTGGGTGGAGTGAGGAAATAGGAGTATCTGTCCCAAGGACACACTACCGCTGATGGAGTGGATGTGAACCTCCCATCTTTTTCTATGTGATCCTGTTGATCTGTTGTTGTTTTTGTGTTGCTATTTTAGTTTTTTTGTTGGTTAGTATAAGAGAACCCACCTTCTGTCCAGTTTCTTGGTCGTTTGTCTTCATTTTCTTGAAGACATTGCATGTTTGATCATTTATTTATCATCATCATCATCATTATAATCTTCTTTGGTCATTTTCTTGAAGACATTGCATGTTTGATAATTGATTTATCATCATCGTCATCATTATAATCTTCATATTCATCCTCATCATCATCATCATCTTCTTCATCATCATCATCATCATGAATTTGGTGCCTTATTTAATATACAACAAACCAACAAGCACACAACAAGTGTAAAGTGCCGTTATTTTATTCACAAGAGACACAACAAGACAACTGGATATTTCGGTGAATGCGCCTTTATCAATATAGACACTCAAGAAAACAGCAAAGATAGCAAAAGGAGCACACAAAAACAACAATACTTCCCCTCTACAACCCAATCTGTGAATGATGGATGTTTTGTTGCTTTATTTAAGAGAAAACTTACTTATAAGCTGTGTATTGAGGGATGGTTGGGGTGGGGCTGGGGGGGTGGGGTGTAAAGGGAGGTGGGTGCTAGTGTGTTGTGTTATGATTATATGCAATGCATTCTCTAATGTATTCATTTTCATAGAGATGTATGGTGAGGATACGTGAACCAGTCTGTCAGAAATGTTTGTACGAATGGTGAGTGAAAAGCGCATTGAGTTGCTTAGCAAGATTATGCGCTGTATGAGAATTATTATTATTATTATTATTTCTGTCTTGTTACAGTCCGGTTTGCAGACACCATCCCGACAGAAGCTCCACCGTCGTTTCGCGGCCAGGCGGTGAAATACTCGTACAAAATCATCATGGGCACACAGAGGCTAGGGGCTCCCACCAAACTGCTGAGAATTCCATTTAGAGTCATGGTCATGCCAGGTAGTAATAGGGATGATAGCGTTGATGATGGTGGTGGTGGTGGTGGTGATGATGATGATGGTGGTGATGATGATGATGGTGGTGATGATGATGATGGGGGTGATGATGATGGATGTGAGTGAGGATAATGGTGATGATGATAATGATGGTGGTGATGATGATGGTGGTGGTGGTGGTGAGGATAATGATGATGATGGATGGTGGTGATGATGATGATAGTGAGGATGAGGATGGATGGTGATGATGATGATAGATGATGATGACAATGGATAGTGATGATGATAGTAATGATGAGGATGGTAGTGATGATCATGATGACAATGGATACTGATGATGATGATGATGATGACAGTAATGATGACAATGGATAGTGATGATGATGATGATAGTAATGATGAGGATGGTGGTGATGATGTTGACTTTGACAACAATGACAAAGATGATCATGATGACAAAAAATGTGTAATGATGAGGATAATGGTTATGATGGTGATGGTGGCAGCGAAGATGAAGATGATGATAGTGATGGAGGTGTTGCTATTACACTTACAACTACTACTACAACTACTACTACTTATCAAACCGGTTTGACCGAACCAGGTTTTTTTAAACCAGTGCTCGCATCACTAGTTTCACCAATGCAAACACATATTTATTTGTCAGAATATTCACACACATGCACGCAATCGCACACATACATGCACACACAATAAAGAAACATGACTTATGACACACACACACTCAACTCAACACTCAGTCAAAGTCAAAGCCATAGACCACCACCAACTAGAAACAGCTACTCTTGGTTTACAAACACCCAATCTGCGCTGAGAATCAGTTGTTTTTCGAAAAGAATGCGTTATTCTAAGAAAAACTTACTTTCAGTTTGCAGTTAAAAAAAGGGTCACTGCAACTCGAACCGGTTTTTCGAACCGCGAAAGTTTATCACCGGTTTTTCGGTTCAAACCGGTTTTCCCCCCCACCTCTAACTACTACTACTACTACTACTACTACTACTACTACTACTACTACTACTACTACTACTACTACTACCACTACTACTATTACTACTACCGCCAACACCACCATCATCAACATGATAATGATGACACAGTGCTGATGATGATTCCCAACTTTTCTCACAGCAGTTTATTTCCAAATTGTACACGTCATTCTGTTCATTTCCAGGAATGAACGACCTGAGCGTCTACAATGAGACGGAAGAGATTCGACCCAGCAACCCCTTCCTGAACAACCAAAGGAAAGAGAACTCTGTGCTGGACATCGCTCTGCAAGTTATGGCCACTGTCACCGCCAAGAAAGCCCCGCGTCAGTCAATTTTTAAACAAAAAATGATTTCCTTCTGTTTGTATGTTTTTTTACTTTTTTTTAGGTTTAAACGATAATGATTATGATATGAAGAGTGGGAAATAACATAGTAGTTCTTCCACCTTCTGGAAGGTCTGTGCTTGCAACTTCCTCTAATCTGTCACTCTCTTAGACTCTGCCTTTTACTGTCATCTACTATCTTTCTGCCTTACTGGTCCATTCTCCTGCCCTTTTTTCAAGACAGTCTTACAAAGAGTTTATCCAGCCGAAGACAGACATGCTGGGCCTATCTTTTCTTAGTAAGGCGCATAACGGCAGTATGATGCATCTGCACTCATAATTGACAGGAAACTGTCTGAGTGATCGATGATGAAGAAAAAGTGACAGCTCTGGTTGTACTGCAGAGTAAACATCAAGTTGTGTGTTATTATGCACATTCACTTATTTTTATTTCAATGTGCACAAAAAGTTAAATTGTTGTACATGGATGCTCCTGCTTTCATGATGTCCTGAACTGTAGGATTTTGTTTATTGCCTGGAGCCGGCGTGAAGCAACAAATTTCCTATTTAGGTTTATCACTTGTGTAGAATATACATTAAACAAATGAATACAGATAAATATTTACATACCTTTACCAGGAACTTTATATTTTTAGGATTGTTTTACCCTCTTGCATTTATTCCGCCTCACACCGCCCAGCCGGAAGTTGCCTCTGTGTATTCAAGCCGCCCCAAACCGCCCATAGCTTGCCCCCACTCTGAGACCCCCTCTGGTGGCATTTTCATCACGCACTAAGTTCTGGCTTGTTATACACACACTATGAAGAAGCTTCTTACTTGTAATGATGTGATAGTAACTGTATGGCACTCTGTGTGCCTCAAAAGACAGATTTTCCCGAAAATGAGAGAAAGAATCTGAATACTAGACGATGTGTTTTATTTAACAAATGCAAATGCAAGAGGGTTAAGTCATGTTGTTAACTGGGTGGCCCCTGGACCCTTCCCTTGCAGGATTTTTTGTATTTCCCAGGAGCACTCATGGTTCTATAAACAGAAAGTGGAATGCTGTGAATGTACTCTATAAAAATACACACATAATATTGCAAATTGAACTGAATTGCAGGCTTTTGTTGTTGTTGTTTTTTGGGGGGTCAACAGAAAATGTTGTGAGTGTCAGTACAAGACAATGCTGTGTTGTTGTGGCTTCAGACTCGTACAACATCACCAATTCCAAGGGCAGGGTGGCCAAATTCCTCTTGTTCAAGCAGGCCTTCAAACTGGGGGAGGACATTGTGGGCATGTTCGACTTCTCCAACGGAACCATCCCTTGTGTTCAGGTGATTGCATGCACACACACATACGCATGCACACACACACACATGCAAGCATGTACTCACTCAAACACACTTACACCCACCCACATAATGCAAGTATACATGCATGCACGTGAGCTTACACACATGTACGCATGCACACACGCACGCACACGCACACGCACACACACACATACATACAAACACCATCACACACACACACACCATTCATACTTGCCTGCACACATGCACATACACAGTTGTTCACACTGTAACACATTCACATATACACACATGCATCCATCATCATCATCATCAAAATCATCATCATTGTTATTGTCATCATTGTCATGATCATCACTATCATGATCATCCCCATCATCATCATTGTCATTAACGTCATCGTTACCATCATCATCATCATCATCAAAGAAGAAATCCCACTCAATCCAGTGTTTGAACCTTCTTCTCATTCTCACAGCTTCTGTTCCCAGGCCATGTATGGCCATAATGGATGAGATATGTATGTGTCCGGTTTTCTGTTTTCACTGGTCTCCCTTCTGCATTCAGCCGACACATTCCGATTTCGGAGGAGTTCAAAGAAGAACATAACATTATTTGGAAGATTTGTTTTTATTTGGATACATTTGTGGTGATGGCTGGAAGTGGATGGAACTGGGTGAGGGTGTCTGTGTTGGGGAGGGTGTGCGTGTAACAATTGGGGTATTTATATGTACAGTTCATAAGCGTGCGTGTGCATATGGGTGCAGTTGTATGTGCGTGTTAGAGGGTGTGTGTAGTGTATATGAGAGAGAACTCGGAACTCAGAACTCAGAAATATTTTAATGATTTAGGCCAACAGCCCTTATCATGACAAGAAAACACAAAACATGCACAACAGCAGCTATGTATCGTTTTTAATATGAACACACACATACACACACACACACACTCCATAATATGAGAGAGAGTGAGTGTTTGTTGTGCATGTATAAGCTTTACTCATAATCTTATATCTGTGATATGTTACTTCTCATGTGCATTGTGTTTTATTGTATGTTTTAATTTGACAGCAAACAAAATTTCCTTGTTCATTTTAATAGGGATAATAAATATTGACTGATTGATTAAAAAGGCTGGAGAATGGGCCAATAAGGCATCATGATTATCATGAACACTATTCTGTTGTTTCAGTTCTCTGTGACTCTACAAAGCGAGGAGCAGATTTCGGAGGAGTGTCGCCGCAAACCCAGCCAGGGGTCGGCCATCACCTCCTACGTGAAGCACCAGGAGATGTGTCTGCACACCGTGCGCACCCACGTTAATCTGCCCATCCCTCTCACTGCCACACCCGCATTTATGACCGACATAGGTGAGTCAGGAGAGGAGAAAATGGGTGTAGATACTTACTGAAGTGTTGAGTTAATCACACAATAATTTCGTGAAACGTTAGAAGTGTCTGTACACTGTGCGCATGCATGTTAATCTGCCCATCCCTCTCACTGCCACACCCACATTTATAACCGACATAGGTGAGTCAAGAGAGTCTAGTGTCTGCTTTCGATACAAGCTCACGTTAATCTGCCCATCCGTCTTACTGCCACCCCAACATTTATGACTGATATAGGCGAGCTAAGAGAGGAGAAAATGGGTGTAGCTATCTACTGAAGTATTGAGTTTATTATACAGTAGTTTCATGAAGCATTAGATGTGTCTACATACCGTGCGCACGCATGTTAATCTGCCCATCCGTCTCACAGTTGCACCCGCATTTATGACCGATATAGGTGAGTCAAGAGAGGAGAAAATGGGTGTAGATACTTACTGAAGTGTTGAGTTAATCACACAATAATTTCGTGAAACATTAGAAGTGTCTGTGCGCATGCATGTTAATCTGCCCATCCCTCTCACTGCCACCCACATTTATGACTGATATAGGTGAGTCAGAGAGGAGAAAATGGGTGTAGATACTTACTGAAGTGTTGAGTTAATCACACAATAATTTCGTGAAACATTAGAAGTGTCTGTGCGCATGCATGTTAATCTGCCCATCCCTCTCACTGCCACACCCGCATTTATGACCGACATAGGTGAGTCAAGAGAGTCAAGTGTCTGCTTTCGATACAAGCTCACGTTAATCTGCCCATCCGTCTTACTGCCACCCCAACATTTATGACTGATATAGGCGAGCTAAGAGAGGAGAAAATGGGTGTAGCTATCTACTGAAGTATTGAGTTTATTATACAGTAGTTTCATGAAGCATTAGATGTGTCTACATACCGTGCGCACGCATGTTAATCTGCCCATCCGTCTCACAGTTGCACCCGCATTTATGACCGATATAGGTGAGTCAAGAGAGGAGAAAATGGGTGTAGATACTTACTGAAGTGTTGAGTTAATCACACAATAATTTCGTGAAACATTAGAAGTGTCTGTGCGCATGCATGTTAATCTGCCCATCCCTCTCACTGCCACCCACATTTATGACCGACATAGGTGAGTCAAGAGAGTCAAGTGTCTGCTTTCGATACAAGCTCACGTTAATCTGCCCATCCGTCTTACTGCCACCCCAACATTTATGACTGATATAGGTGAGCTAAGAGAGGAGAAAATGGGTGTAGCTATCTACTGAAGTATTGAGTTTATTATACAGTAGTTTCATGAAGCATTAGATGTGTCTACATACCGTGCGCACGCATGTTAATCTGCCCATCCATCTCACAGTTGCACCCGCATTTATGACCGATATAGGTGAGTCAAGAGAGGAGAAAATGGGTGTAGATACTTACTGAAGTGTTGAGTTAATCACACAATAATTTCGTGAAACATTAGAAGTGTCTGTGCGCATGCATGTTAATCTGCCCATCCCTCTCACTGCCACCCACATTTATGACTGATATAGGTGAGTCAGAGAGGAGAAAATGGGTGTAGATACTTACTGAAGTGTTGAGTTAATCACACAATAATTTTGTGAAACGTCAGAAGTGTCTGCTTTCGGTACAAGCTCATGTTAATCTGCCAATCACTCTTATTGCCACCCCAGCATTTATGACTGATAAAGGTGATATAGGTGAGTCAGAGAGGAGAAAATGGGTGTAGCTACCTACTGTAGTGTTGCGTTTATCATACGATAGTTTTGTGTAGTACTAGTTGGTATTTTTGCGCGCTGTGTGCACATATGTTAATCTTCCCATCCCTCTCACTACCACCCCCGGCCTTTATTACTGATATCCCCCCGTGGGGATACTGGGGGGTCTTTTGTATAAATAGTTCCCCCACCTTCTGGAAGTTCTGTGCTTGTAACTTCCTCTAATCTGTCACTCTCTTTGACTCTGCCTTTTCCCTTTGCTTACTGTTATCTACTATCTTTCTGCCTTACTGGTCCATTCTCCTGCCTTTTTTCATGAAACACTTTCAAAAACATTTCCTCCAGCCGAAGTCGGACTTGCTGGGCCTAGCTATTTCTCAGTTAGGCGCATAACGGCAGCATGACACATTTGTGCTCATAATTGACAGGAAACTGTCCGAGCGATCGAAGAAGAAGAAGAATTACTGATATAGGTGAGTGAGAGAGGAGAAAATGGGTGTAGGTCTACCTACTGTAGTGTTGAATTTATCATAGAATAGTTTTGTGTAGCATTAGATGTCTCTGCACATAGTGCTCGCCCATGTTAACTTGCTGATCTCCTTCACTGCAACACCAGCTTTTAATCAATCAATCAATCAAAAAAGTTACTGTCTTTAAAACATAAAGAAATTCTTTGTCTGGCATGCACATAAAACACACATATAAACATAGAGACAATAAGACATGCATAATATACAGTAAATACGTCATAAGAATTAAATTGCAATGCAATATAAGACACACACACACACACACACACACACACACACACACACACACACACACACACACACACACACACTGATTATGACTGATTTAGGTGAATTAGAGAGGAGTTGAGGGGTGTAGCTACCGTCCATAATGTTCAGTTTATCACAGAACAAGTACATGAAGCACCGAGAGATGTGTCTGCACATGGTACAATTTCATGTTAATCTGCCTATCCTTCTACGTGGTGTAGAGTGGCACAGAGGTTACGCGTTCATCGCATGCACAATTAACCTGAGTTTGAACCTGGGTACAGGGGATTTTTCCTCTCACTCTGCACTAGGCCTTACGGTCTGAGACAATAAACCGAGGTCCCGTGTGCCCATGCACTTAGTACACGTTAAACCCAGTAGCAATGAAAAAGTTGTCATTTCGTCAAAATTTACACACACACACCCCTTCCTTCCTTATCAATCACACTAAAGTCGCATGCAAAAGAAAAAAGGGTGGTGCGCCTCCGGCTGCGACGCGCTCTCCATGTGGGACCAACCTGAAATTCACAGAGACACCTCTGTGACTATAAAGTACCCCCCCCAAAAGAAAACCACCAAATACTTTCTGACGATAGACCTAAGTGAGTCAGTTTCCCTGTGGGAATACCAGGGGGTCTCTTAGTACAAATAGTTCACCTGCCTTCTGGAAGTTCTGGGCTAGCAACTTCCTTTAATATATTATAATGTACTTTGCATTGATTAAGGTCCGCTATTTGTTCACCCAAAAAAATAAGTTTTCTTAATGATCTTTGTTTTTGTTGTGTGGTAAATTATTGAGAGTGGTAACATTGCAGAGTCTTTCTGCAGTGGCAGTGGATTGTTCTGATGAAATGTGTTTCCATTTTGTCGAGTTTTCCTTTTTTTTCACTGTAATACCCATCAATTTTCTATCCACGCTCACCAGAACACCCAATCTTCTTCCTTCTCCTTTATGCTTTCCTTCAGTCAGTTGGTCTTCTTTCACTGCAACAATTACCGTCTTTTTCGGACTATAAGACGCACCTGATTATAAGGCGCACCCCCCAAATTTGACACAAAATTCAGATTTTGTTATTTATTTTCTTAATATTTTTATTCATATTATAAGGCGCAAAAGTATCGCCTTATAGTCCGTAAAATACGGTAAATTACTAGTTATATTATAAGGAGCAGGGGTCTCAGTCTGGGGAAAAACGTATCGCCTTATAGTCCGTAAAATACGGTAAATTACTATCTTCAATCTTCAATCTTCATTATTTCTTAGTCACGCCGTCTCAGTAGACATTCCAGTGACTTAAAAAAGAGGTTGCGCAATGCGAAAAATAAAATAGCTAGAAAACTATCTTTGGGCACAGTGTGTGTGAGGGAGGGGGAAAGAAAAAAGAAAGAAAGTGTGTGTATATGTTGTGTGAGTGGGGAAGCGGTGGGGGGTGGGCCATAGACCTTTCACAGTATCCAGGCAAGACCAATCCGGCTACCATAGTGGTGCCCAGGGCCAAACCTGCCAGTTATGTTATATAGTTATATTATAAGGCACAGGGGTCTCAGTCTGGGAAAAAAAGTATCGCCTTATAGTTCGTAAAATACGGCACTACGTTTTCTCTTTTCTCTCTGTTCCCAGTGTGCCAGCGGTGGCGGCTGCACTTTGAATTTGTCACGTCCACCTCCCCCCTGACCAGCCCGGAGAGCGTGATGACCAGCAGTGACAGGGGGACTGTGGGGGCCGGGGACGGGGGCCAGTGGCGCGGGCCGGCCACTCTGGATGTGGAGACCATGGTCTGGGACCTGCCCATCAAGGTGTTCCCCACCAACCCCCTCAACGCTTCCTCTGTCACGCTCCTCAAGACTGGGTCCACCATCCAGGTCTAGGGAATTGGATGGCCAACTTATTGGACTAGCACTCATTCTTTTTCTACTTCTTCTCCCTCAATGCTTCCTCTGTCACACTCCTCAAGACTGGGTCCACCATCCAGGTCTAGGGAATTGGATTGCCAACCTACCACTGTGCAACTCCGCTTTATGGACTAACACTACTTGTAACTTCCTCTAATCTGCCACTCTCTTTGACTCTGCCTTTTCCCTTTGCTTTCTATCATCTACTATCTTTCTGACTTACTGGCCCATTCTCCTGCCTTTTTTCAAAAACAAATCTTCAAAATAATTTTTCTCTTGAGCTCCTCCGAAATCGGAATGTGTCGGCTGTACGCAGCGGGGAGACCAGTGAAAACTGAAAACCAGACACATATGTACCTTACCCATTATGGCCATATGGCCTGGGAACAAAGAAGAAGAAGAAATGGACGAACACTCCTTCTTTTTTTACTTCTTCTCCCTCAATGCTTCCTCCTGTAACGCTCCTCAAGACTGGATCCACCATCCAGGTCTAGGGAATTGGATTGCCAACCTACCACTGTGCAACTACGCTTTATGGACTTTTTCTTCTTCTTCTGCGTTCCCATAATGGGTAAAGAACGTATGTGTCCGGTTTTCAGTTTTCACTGGTCTCCCCGCTGCATACAGCCGACATTCCTATTTTGGAGGAGCTCAAAGGAGAACATTTTTTAGCAAGATTTTTTTGGGGGAAAAAGCAGGAGAATGGGCCAATAAGTCAGAAAGATAGAAGATGACAGAGAGCAAAGGGAAAAGGCAGAGTCAAAGAGAGTGGCAGATTAGAGGAAGTTGCAAGCACAGAACTTCCAGAAGGTGGGGGAACTATTTTTGCGAAGACCCCCGGTATCCCCACGGGGGCTTTATGGACTAACACTCATTCTTTTTCTACTTCTTCTCCCTCAATGCTTCCTCTGTCACACTCCTCAAGACTGGATCCTCCATCCAGCTCTAGGGAATTGGATTGCCAACCTACCACTGTGCAACTACGCTTTATGGACTAACACTCATTCTTTTTCTACTTCTTCTCCCTCAATGCTTCCTCTGTGACGCTCCTCAAGACTGGATCCTCCATCCAGCTCTAGGGAATTGGATTGCCAACCTACCACTGTGCAACTACGCTTTATGGACTAACACTCATTCTTTTTCTACTTCTTCTCCCTCAATGCTTCCTCTGTGACGCTCCTTAAGACTGGATCCTCCATCCAGCTCTAGGGAATTGGATTGCCAACCTACCACTGTGCAACTACGCTTTATGGACTAACACTCATTCTTTTTCTACTTCTTCTCCCTCAATGCTTCCTCTGTGACGCTCCTTAAGACTGGATCCTCCATCCAGCTCTAGGGAATTGGATTGCCAACCTACCACTGTGCAACTACGCTTTATGGACTAACACTCATTCTTGTTCTACTTCTTCTCCCTCAATGCGTGACACTGTGTGACGCTCCTCAAGACTGGGTCCTCCAACCAAGTGCAGGAGTAGGAAACTACAGTGCAACCATCCCACCCCTTACACGCGCGCACACACGCGCACACTTACACTTACATACACTTCCCCCCTCCTCCACATTCCCTTTTTTTCCCCCAAACACACACACTACATTGATATGATTTCATACTCACTACTCTACAATTTTGCTTCTTTGACCCTAATCTCTATAATTCTCGTTTTCTCTATGCTGATTTGTGCTCACCTTCCCATTCGCCACAGTCCCCCCCCCCCCCCCCCCCCCCCCCCCCCCGCCTGATTTGATCCTTCCTTGTCAGTCTGCCATTCTCCTCTCAACTGCCTACGCTGGAAAGCTCCACCCATGACTCCTTCAACAGGTCAGAATTTCCTCTCCCTCTTTTTGTTTTTCATACAGTTCAGAGAGCTCTCCTCTGATCCATGACTTTCATCAAACACCTATGACCTTTCATTTGAGCTGGAAAAGAAAAACTTTCCTACCAATCCCCTCAACGCATCCTCCACCACCCTCCTCAACACCAGATCCACGTCTAAGAAATTACAAGTCTAAAGACCTGCAGTTCAGAGAGCTCTTTCCTGATCCAAGACTTTCTGCAAACACCTATGAACTTTCACTGGAAGGGAGAAACAAACTTTCCACCAACCCCCTCAACGTGTCCTCTGTGAGGCTTCCATGGATGCTCCTGCTTTCAGGATGTCCTGAAATGCAGGATTTTTTTTAATTGCCTGGAGCCGGCGTCGCCAGATTATGAGAAGCAACAAACTTTTTATTTGAAAACGTTTTGTCAGTTTCTCAGATGTGTAGAATATGAAAGAAATGAATACAGATAAATATATACATGCCTTTACCAGAAACGTTATAGTTTTAGGATTGTTTAAGTCAAGTTGTTAACTGGGGACCCCTGGACCCCTGCTTTGTAGGATTTTTGTTTGTGGCTCAAGCCACAAACCTATAACTCACTTTGTCGGTCGGTCGGTCTGTCTGTCTGTCTGTCTGTCTGTCGGTCCAAAATTGTCGCACTTCAAAACGAGGCTACACTTCTGGCCGCTCTTTAAAATAATGTATTTTAAAAGCGTACAAAATAATAAACATATGTAATACAGACACTACAACAGACACGAGTATGCAGTGCTTCTTTTGATGAGAATAAGTAGGATACATAGTTTTAAATGTTTTCCAAAAGATATAAAAAGTTACGAAATGGTGCAGAGATAACATTCTGGTTTACAGATTAAAATTATTGAAAAGCCAGGGGAGGTAACTCATGATTGGAGTGGTAAAAATAGACCGCGTGCCACAAACTATTGCGATTTCGCGCTTGTTTTAATTTCCCAGGAGCACCCTTGTGCTTCTCAAGACTGGATCCACCATCCAGATGTGAGGAAATACAGACTGGGAAACTGTAATTGAACACAAGTGTTTCACGGAACTCATGAACTTTCTCTGGAAGGGATAAACAAATCTCAGAATGATCCAGTATTCATGTTTGAGGAACTGACAGGTTGGGAAGTTCTATAATCCAATTATTTATGAGAACTCTGTGAACCTTCACCGGAAGGGAAAGAAAACAATCTTCACATTAACTCATTCGCATCGCAACAATTTTGAATTGTTAAAAAAACTTACAAATCACTCCAGCCATACACACAAACAAAGCATGCATAAACAAAGGAGAAATGAAGGAAGATTACGGGTTTTTACTTCAGGTTTAGATAATGGGAAATATACCGATCTCCAAGTAGTGCCACAGAGGCCTGCCAGCCGTGAGATATAAAACAATATCCAGAGATATCATTTGCATATAATTATTAACCCATAGGCTTAGTGTAAATTCGCGTGTAAGAATACACTGTTGCTATTAGAAACTTGACGTCACAGTTATATATCTCACGGCTTGCAACGCGAGCTGTTCCTACCACACCCAGAATTTGACAAGCTGTGCAGTGTTACCCCTAGGATTCATTCAGTGCTGACGACAACATTTAATGCTAGTACACAACGAAGATTCATGGTTTGAATGAATCAACAGTAGCAGATGTCACATATCTACACAAACCAATATGTGCATGCCACTTCAAACGTCTAGCCGTGGATCTAGGCCTAGGCTACTCAACTCCATGACCGCGTCGATATTAGCAGACGATTCGAGCTATGTAATTTTGGCACAGGGAGAGTCCATTTTGATAATGTAGACGCAGTACTGTCTCAAAACAGCTCGAATTCATCTTCAGTCCGGAAATAAAAATGAGCCCACTGAACCTGTGCGAAGAGCTATATTACCGCACCTTCGTTCAAAAGAAAAAAAAAAAGAAGCGTGATTTCGGGGCATGTGATCGTTCTTGTCAAAGCTGACTCCCCGCTTTTTCACGGTGTGTTGAAATTGACTCGCTCTCGTTAAGTGTAGTACGTTTTATTGTTGGTGTTTACAGGTTAAAATAACAGCAATTGTCGTTAGTGTTTCAGTTCGTTGCTTCTGTTTGTGTTCATGTTTTGTTACCACATCTTATGAAGTACATTTGAGTTAAAATTTTATATTTTGTTGAACTATATTCTTTGCGCAAGAATGCGTGTTACAGTGTGTGTGTGCTGCGACAACTGGTGTGAAAAATGGATGCGTTTTCATTTCGCTGCAGATCTGAGCCTGTTTCTTTTTCTTGCTTTTCTGTTGATACACATCGGTATATATCCGTTATTATGATTTGGGAGTTAGATATTGCTTTTATCCTATCTCGAGAGGCTTGCTGTTTATCACACGAAGTCTCCGACAGCAATATCTAACTCCCAAATCATAATAACTGATAGTGGTAGATCAGACTTTTTTATATGTAGACTTTATATAGAAAAAACTCTGCACCGATTGGTTTCCATACAACAAACCACTGCAAAAGCAAAGTCAGAGGCAAAATTGTTGTGTAAGGGAGCGAAGCGAGTTTAGAAGTGACCAAGGTATGGTGTGCACAAAGATTTACTTCCCTTGAAGCAAATGCATTAAATTGAGAGCTATCTATTAATTCCGGACATATATGGCCGCAACGACTTGAATGAGTTAAAAAGGACCCAGCGTTCAGGTCTAAGAAACAGACTGGAGAACTTTCTGTGGATCCAAGGATTTCAAGGAATTTATGAGAACTTCAAGACAAAGGAAAGTTAAGCTTCACAAAGGAAAAAGGGACCTTATACTGGAAACTAGAACCATCTCATATAAATAAATAAAAATTAGTATGGTGATGATACTGTGGATGCTAAGACAAAATTCTATGTTGCAGATATGATATTTTTGTTTGGGAGAAATTGTAAGTTCTTGAAAGCTCCGATGTAAGTTTAATTTGTTTGCTTGGAGTGAAAGTGTTTAAATACTTCTTATCTTGTAACTGTTTGTTGTTTTTCTGTAATGTACCGGTGCTTTCCAGCAGAGAACCGAAGAGGGATGAAGAAAGAGGGAGGGAGAGAATGCTTGAAAGAGAGTCAAGTCAAAGTCAAAGTCAAAACTCAAAATTAGTTTATTATCTCAACAAAAGAAATGACACTGTGGTCTCATGATACAACAAGGGCAGCAGAAAACAAAACATCCATGCATTCGAACAACATGAAAGGAACAGAGAACAAAAATCAAGGTACGCAAAAAAGTACTAAGAGCAAAGTTCATCTTACCAATAAGCAACAACCTTTTTCATCCTCAATGAATGTACCTCCCCCCCCCTTTCCCATCCTCTTCACATCCCCAACCATTCTACCCAATCCACTTCAATCCACCCCCTCCCATATTGGTACAAAGTATGAACAAAATTAGGTAGCACACAGAGCCAGTATACTTTTGAGTCTTCCCCATTCCCCACAGAGAGAGTCAAAGAAGGAATGGAAAGACAGAGAGTCAGAATTTGGAACCTTTTTTTTAAGGCATATTGGCCTTGGGCCACAATACATTGTTAACCCTTCCACCGCCAATGTTGCATTTATGCACCACAATGGTTCAACATCCATGTCACTAAAAGGCATCAAACCAGGGCCTGTTATCTGAAGACCCTGTTTTCTTGAATTTGGGAGGTATGGATAGGCCTAATGTTATACATGTTACAGAGGAATTCCCAGTATTGCAGTTACGTTTTTCTCTCTACCAAGTTAAGTTTAAATGTATTTTGGGGCTGAAGAAAGGCTGATGGTGAAAGGGTTAAGAGAGAGAGAGAGAGGCTTTATCATGGTTTTTAATTTGAATAGTCCATTTTGTTTTTGACAGTGAATTAATTGCTATGTTTTGTATGTGTTATAAATTGATTATTAATATCTTAAAGTGGCATTGATTCTCTTTGAGGGTTCATATCAAATTAATGTTAAATAGTCATTCTGTGAGATTATCATGTGAGAAGATTGTTTTTCCAGAAGAAAAAAACCGGTTGCATGCTTTGATTTTGTTGAAGCTTTTTCGTTTTCAATATGTAATTGTGAGTATGTGGTTATGTTTATTTATCCTTTATTGCTCTTGTAAGTGAAATGAGAAAGAATATATTGAAGTGTATGTGTGTATATGTGTGTCTGTGTATGTGTGTGTGTGCATGTGTGTGTGCGTGCGTGTGTGTTTGTGTGTGTGTGTGTGATTGTGTGTGTGTGAATGTGTGTGTGTGTGTGTGTGTTGGTTAGAAGGGGATGGAGAGAGAAAGTGTATTTGTCATAGTGCAGATGTTTATGTGTCATGTGCTTTGTGTGTGTTTGTTTTTGGTGAGAGAAGGATGGGGAGAGAGAGAGTGCATGTTTGTGTTTGATTTTTGTTGTTTGTGTGTGTGTATATATTTCTATATCTCTGTGTTTTTGTAAAGATATGCGTGTGTGTGTGTGTACACATACGTATGCACATAACTTCTTTTTTTCGTTTATGATGTTTGGTGTATCAGAATGTAATCTTATGAAGCTAAGCAATATTGGCCATATTGTATAATAAAAAAAAAGATTGGGAATCAGCATTACATTTGACTGTAATTCATGTGCTTGTGTTTTAATTTCGATATTTTCCCACTCTCTTTGTCTGTGTCCATCTGCTTCTCTCTCTCTCTCTCTCTCTCTCTCTCTCTCTCTCTCTCTCTCTCTCTCTCTCTCTCTCTCTCTCTCTCTCTCTCTCTGTTCTCTCTCTCTCTCTCTCTCTCTCTCTCTCTCTCTCTCCCTCTCTCTCTCTCTCTCTCGCCTCCTCTCTCTCTCTCTCTCTCTCTCTCTGACAGATTGTAAGAATAGGCATTGCCTAAAATATTCAACCTTGTTAAATAAAGTTTTTCAGTGCTCTATCTCTCTCTCTCTCTCTCTCATCTCTCTCTCTCTCTCTCTCTCTCTCTCTCTTCTCTCTCTCTCTCTCTCTCTCTGGTCTCTCTCTCTCTCTCTCTCTCTCTCTCTCTCTCTCTCTCTCTCTCTCTCTCTCTCTCTCTCCTCTCTCTCTCTCTCTCAAGTCTCTCTCTCTTTCTCTCTCTCGTCTCTCTCTCTCTCTCTCTCTCTCTCTTCTCTCTCTCTTCTCTCTCTCTCTCTCGGATCTCAGTCTCTCCTCTCTCTCTCTCTCTCTCTTCTCTCTCTCTCTCTCTGTTTTGTAAGGGTGTTTTTTTGGGGAAATTTGAGAATTGGAACCTTGATGGAGAACAGCTGGCAGTAGTCAATGAATACAATTATCTTGGGTTTGTTTTTACAACGAAGATGAGCATAAACAGAGGTGTAGAAACACTTGCAGTGAAAGCTAAAAGAGCTTGTCTGGATTGCATAAGATATATAACTAAACTAGATGATATTTCTAAAACATGTTTCTTCCTAATTTTTGACGCTCAGGTACAGCCAGTTCTACTATATGCTTCTGAAATGTGGGGTCACCATAGACTCGACAACATTGAAAAGGTTCACTCCTTGGCTTGTAAACGTTTTCTCAAAATACATCTTAAAGTACCAAACAAGTTTGTTCAATGTGAATTAGGGCGTTATCCATTGTATATAAATAGTGCATTCGATACTGGCTAAAACTAATGAAAATGGACTTTAATCCATTGCCAAAGCAAGCCTATTTGATGCTACTAAATTTAGATGAAAATGGTAAGAAATGTTGGGTAACTTTAGTGAAGAACATCTTATTTAGTTGTGGGTTCGGGTATGCCTGGCTTGCACAGGGTGTGGGTTGTGAAATGTCTTTTGTGTCATTATTCAAGCAGAGGATGAAAGAGCACATGGATTACAGTCAAGAGTGGAGTGAGTCTGTCATGAGCAAAGATATATATCAGAGGTATAGATTATTTAAAACAAACTTCGAATCTGAGCAGTATTTTGAGTATATTGATATAAGATGCTTTAGAGATTGTTTGACGAAACTCCGGCTTGGTGTGTTACCAATTAATTGATCTTTTTTTAAAAGAACTTTTAAAAGTAATGGAAACTTTATGTGTGAAAAGTGTAAGATTTTAGAGATGAGGACCATGTTCTGAATACATGTAACCTTTACAATGATATAAGGCAAAAATATCTTCATCGTGGTGACATGTCTTACATAAATGTGTTACAAAATGCCTCTGTTTGGAACATTCGCAGACTTAGTATATTTTTGTTTAATGCCATGAAAATCAGACAGAAATTTCTTGAAAATGTATAGATTTCCTAAGATGATTAGTGATTATTATTGTGTGCATTTTTCTCTTTAGTTCTTTTTTCCTTGATTTTATTCTAGGGGCTGGAGGCCTGAAGAATTAAAATATTGTTCAATTGTTTTCTCTCTCTCTCTCTCATCTCTCTCTCTCTCCTCTCTCTCCTCTCGGGCTCTCTCTCTCTCATCTCGACTCTCTCTCTCTCTCTCTCTCTCTCTCTCTCTCTCTCTCTCTCTCTCTCTCTCTCTCTCTCTCTCTCTCTCTCTCTCCCCCTATCTCTGTGTGTGCGAATCACAAAGTACAGTCTTCGATCTGTTTAAAAAACAAAACACCCAATCACGAATGATAACATCTATGGTATTCAAAACTTTCATAGAACCCTGACTGGCTATAAAATTACTCCAACATCTGTACACAACTTTAACAATGCATATGCTTAAAACAACAACAAAACAAACAGACAACAACAACAACAAACAACAAAATATGACTAAGGTTTTTTTGTCTTCCTGGGCCTGTATTCACGTTGAGATAGCATGAGACTTAGCATGATGCTAACTTAGAAGCTCTTCCAATGTCCTATAGGATTTAATAGTACTTTTGGAAGAGCTTCTAAGTTAGCATGATGCTAAGTCTCATGCTATCTCAACGTGAATACAGGCCCTGGTTTGCATAATGTAGGTCTAGAGTAAACATTCTTTGGGTTTGTTGGCTACACATTCCTCCACTAAATGTGGTTACATTTGGTCTCCAATAAATCATATCTTATTGTGATTTTGTTTACGTACAGACAAACAGAAAACAACAAAGACAAGACCATAACATTTCAGGGCCGGACCTACGGGGGCTGCAGCCCCCCACCCTTTTTCCTCTTCCCAAAAAAATAATTCATGTCGCCGAGCGGCACCTAAATTTCCTCACTAGCACTCATCAGCTGCACCAGTTGATAGGTACTTAATGGTTCAAAACATGTTTCAATAGGAGTATGAACAGTAATGGCATTAGTCCTTTATTTCATGCCAGGATTGCACCAGATTGCACTATTTTGCTTCTCGGATTAAAAACATTTCAGAGGAGCATGCCCCCGAAACCCCCTAGGGGTCTTGGTGCTTCGCACCTTCGATGAATTAGCCCCCACCCCTTGAAAACTTAGGTCCAGCCCTGCATCTCCAGTGGAGACTGAGAAAAAAAGAAGACACAGAGCCACTGACACCAGAGCTACTCCAGTATAATTAGTACAGTGGAACCTCCCTTATAAGACCTTCAAAAATCATCCAAAATGAGGTCTTATAATGGAGGGGTCTAATAAGGGAGGTAATTTTAATACTTACAAAGAAGGGCAATGTCTTATAATGGGAGGTCTTATAAGGGAGGTTCGACTGTATAGCGGCTCTGACTGACACTGTGCAGACTTTTAGCCAGAGAGACATGTGCTTAGCAAGGATTGTTTCAAGGGAAATAATTAACGCAAAACCTTGTAGCTTAGACCAACCAGATCACGTGTCAAAATCACGGGTTTCATGTGTTTTCCCTCTTACAGCTGGTAAGAAATCTTGTTTTGACCAGTTTGACTCCCATACAAATGCCCCCAAATTGAAAACGAAACATCATTTTTAAAGAGCAGCCTCAATTTGAAGTTGGGGGCATTTGTATATGGGCACAGCTACCCAGAAAAAAAGGGACTTAATCGTGGTGGGTCAGTGTAACTTTAAAGACCCACTGACCCACCACGATTAAGTCCCTTGGTTTTTCCAGAGAGGCATGTGCTTAGCAAGGATTGTTTCAAGGGAAATAATTAACGCAAAACCTTGTAGCTTTCTTTAAAGACACACTGACCCACCACGATTAAGTCCCTTGGGGGGGGGTTTCTGGGTAGCTGTGACCCACATACAAATTTCCCCAACTTCAAATTGAGGCTACTCTTTAAACATATGTTTTGTTTTCAATTTGGGAGCATTTGTGTGGGAGTCAAACCTGGTCAAAACAAGATTTCTTACCAGTTATAAGAGTGAAAACACGTGAAACCCGTGATTTTGACACGTGATCTGGTGGGGTTTTAATTTCAAAATTAGCCTTGTATTCCTGATGGCGCAGGGATAATTATGTCTACCCACCCACCACCCCCTACCACCCCCAACCAACCCCCCCCCCCCCCCCCCAAAAAAAAAAAAAAGAAGAAAAAAAAGTATATTGAAAAAAAAGAGATGACTAACTAAAGCTATATTTTTGGCCTAATGGGTGATTTCTACCCAGCTTGGAGGCAAAGTCAATATAAAATCCAAAATGTTTTAAACAGTTTTGCCTACAAACAAACAAAAACTATTTACTTTTTTGTGTTGCTATTAATGTCAGACGTTCTGGATGATCTGACACAATGTGCATCACCAGTTGAATATTTTGACACAGTTTTCATTATGATGTTGCTCTGCAGCTTTGGCTTGGGGTGGGTGCTAGGACGAACTCCACACCCCCCCCCCCCCTCTCTCTCTCTTTCTCTCTCTCTCTCTCTCTTTCTCTCTCTCTCTCTCTCTCTCTCTCTCTCACACACACATGTGTACACACACACACACACACACACACACACAGAGACCTGGCCTCCTCTCCCTTTCCACTACGATTACTGTTGTCAGTATTATGTACATGATTATGGTATTGTGCTTGCGGAACATACACATATACATTGTAAATTGACAGTTTTTGCTTTTCATCTTGTTTGCTTCAGTTGTATTTCTTATTTATTTATGACGACAGGATGAAAAAAAGTTTTGTTTAGCTTATTCCTTTATCGTCATTAAAGATCATTTTTGACTTGACACACACACACACACACACACACACACACACACACACACACAATTGTGCACACATACACACATGCGTACACACACACAAAACACACACACACGCCTTCGTTCTAATTGCTAGAAGTTAATATCTTTTCTTCTTTCATATTTTTCATATTTGATAGAACTGGATGCAAGAAAAACATAACTAGATCCAAGTCTTCAAGGGGCCAATACATCAAGGGTTTTTGCTGAAGTGCTGAGACAAATCGTACAGCGTATGGATCATTTTCAGTCTGCCGAACGCGGACTGCCAGGCCATCTGCCCGCCGCCACCCGGCGTCTCCTCCGCCCCGCCATTCAGCCTCCTCTGGAGCTGCTCCTCCACGCTCTCTTGGCGCCGAGACCTGCGAGTCCCCGGAGACACCACCCGTGGCTTCTGCCGACATTTGTGGACCTGCGTTGATGATGAAGGTCCTTCATCCTTTTCACCGTCCAGTCTCTGATCGTTGTTCGTTTGAGGGATGTTGTTGTTCGTTTGAAGAACGTTGTTGTTCGTTTGAGGGATGTTGTTGTTCGTTTGAGGGATGTTGTTGTTCGTTTGAGGAATGTTGTTGTTCTCTGTGGATTCAGGGTTATCCTGGGGGCTGAGGGATCCGTGGAAAGTTCGTTCCCGTACCTTGGTGGCTTGCACCGACAGTTCGGCCATGGTCAGGGGTGGTTTGCTACTTTTGAGGTTCTGGCGCGCTGGAGGGGAGGGGTCCTCCAGTATGAAGTCGAAGAGGGACGACGCTGCATCCGTGAATTCGTAGAACTGGGAAGTTACATCGGTGGAGCCACGTCTCAGTGACTTTCTGGAACGCCTGACAGGGTTTAAAAGGAGGCCGGGATTATTCCGCTGCGCTCTTCCCCTACCGTGACGATACCTCGCCGTCTCCTCTTCTTCTTTGTGTTCATCAAGGGATTTAGTCGACGTCTCAGGGACAGGGGACGTGGCATCTTCAGACTCGTGGTCCGAACCGTCGTAGCCGTATTTCATGGAATACAGAACCGCTGCCTGTTTGACGATTCTGTCCGGAACGCGCGACGCTTTCATCCTGCGCTTCATCTTGGCGTTGTTCCGCGGGTCGAGGGAGGAGGGGGTGCAGGCCTGGGGAGGGGGGTCCACGATGCCGTGCACGGAGGCCAGGCGGTCCACCAGAGCGAACAGCTGCTTGGTGCTGGACGTGTGCGAGTGCTGCAGCTTGATCAGGTCCCCGTAAGACACTCCGGATTTCTTCCGCGGCTTCTTTCGGGTTACGTTCACCTCAACGACTTCAGGGTGAGCCTTGGCGGTTTCCTCGTCAGGTTTGGTTTGCCTGGTGATGTGACCTCGGGTGCTGAGGGTAGCTTTGGAATGTTTATCAGGCTGGCTTACACATTTTGTGTTAAGGGATGTAGCAACTGGAGGCTGAGTGTCAACCAATGGTGTTCTTTGGGAGTGATCAGAACCTTTGTCAGGATCTGATAAGAGCTTGCTTACGTCAGGCTTGGAGACTTGATCAAAAACGTCATCTGAAACTACGGTCATTTTGTATTGCTCAACACTTTCTTCACTCTCTTCAGTGATGCTCGGCAACAGTTCTTCGTTGTTGCTCAGCCGGGTTGAAACACTGGAACAATCCCGTGTTGAAGTCGCAGTGGCATGTTGATCCTCTTTACTCTCCTGCTTGTTGTTGTTGCTTCTGCTGCTGCTGCTGCTGCTTCGCTTGGCTTTCAGGAAAGGAGCTTTGCCTTTGGTGGACGTGACGATCGTCTTTTGAGCACGGGATAACTTGGAGGCATCTGAGGAGTCGTGCCTCTGAGCTGCCGATTCTAGCGAAGTCCCGTCCTCCGTTTCACTGCCAAGCCCGCTGTCAGGGCTGGTAGAAAAAGCCACCGCCTTGTTTGGCTGTTCCTCTTCTCCATTGAAAGCGTAGTCTGAATCAGAAACGTGGGCAATATTACGGCTGGTAGATGAAAAATCATCGGACAAACTGTTTTTTAACGGTACGGCAAGTTCTACATGTCTGCGTTCAAGGAGTTGACTCCCAAGATGTAAAGCTCGCTCGGCTTTCTGGAACTGCTCCAAAATCTGCTTCTGCTGTTCCGCCTGCTCCTTGGCCTTGGCTTGGCGCTGCTGCCGGTGCTTCTTCCCCTCCAGCAGTTTCTTGGAGTACCTCTTCAGCGATCTCTTCAGCAGCCTCTGCTCGCGGCCGATCTTGCCGATGCTGTAGCGCAGGTCTCGCTGGTACGAGTCGATCGTTCGCCGGAACTCCACCTCACTTCCCGCCACGCGCGTCACCGTGACCTTGTTGATCTCGCTCTGCACGCCCGCTGCACGCGCGTAGGCCCCAGGAACCAGGGACATGCTTGGTGGTGGTGGTGGTGCTGCTGGGTCCTCTTTGATCTGCAACATAAAGCAGCGCGTAGTGAAGACAACGAGAACATAGGTCAGTTCATTTGGTCAAAATATAAAGCTCACCCCCACACATTATATTCCACCCCACCCCCTCCTTTCCTAAAAAGTGGGTCTTGTCTGAGTGCATGA
>CM065685.1:57397724-57400224 GCA_017654935.2 Phymorhynchus buccinoides
ATCCACCTTGGGGGGGTTAGTCGCGCGCTAAGTTAGCACGTACAGAAGAAGGTATGTGTCCGGTGCCTTTGAAGTTGACCGTGACTGGACTGGTCTGGTCCTTCGTCAGAGAAACGTCAACTGGAAAATGACAGATCAACAGTATCGGATATTATTACACCCTCCCCCTAGCCCACCTCTCCTTTTTCACACGTACGTACCCATATCACTTACACTTAACTTCTTCTCTCGTCTCACCCCCCCCCCCCCCCCCCCCCCCCTCTGCATAGAAAATTGCAGTAGTTGGATTGTATTTTCAATTTGTGCTTATTTTGTTGTAATTATCGTAGACTAGACTCGCTTATTAGGACCGAAAGTCTAACAAATGAATCATTTGTCATTGACATCGTCTCTTTTACAAATATAATATCTACTTCTCGCCCTGTTGCACGTCTCTCTCCCCCCCCCCCCCTTCTCTCTCTCATCTCTCTCTCTCTCTGGTCCTGGTCTCACACGCATCTATGTTCCCCGCACGAGTCTCTCTCTTATCTCTCTGCGTATGCTCTCTTCTCTCTCTCTCAGTATCGCTCTCTCTCTCTATCTCTTCTCTCTCGCTCTATCTCTCTCTGCTTCTCTCTCTCTCTCTCTCTCTCTATGGTTCAAATACACGCATGTATGCCCGCACGAGTATTAACAATTACGCATGTAAAATCTTTATCCTTGAAATATAAAGTTAAAGTTTTCAAAGTTTTTCAAGTTTCTCTCTCTCTCTCTCGTCTCCTCTCTAAAATCTCTATCTCTCTGAAATATAAAGTCTCAAAGTTCTCTCTCCTCTCTCTCTCTCGCCTCTCTCTCTCTCTCTCTCCTCTCTCTCTCTCTCTCTCTCTCTCTCTCTCTCTCTCTCTCTCTCTCTCTCTCCTCTCTCTCTCTCTCTCCTCTCTCTCTCTCTCTCTCTCTCTCTTAACCTGGTCCATTCATATTGCTGAACTTTGCAAAAAGATATATAGAAAGGTTTACCAACTGAACAGAATAAAGCACTTTCTTGACCAGCATACACGCAAGCTCTTCTTCTATGCATACATACAGCCAGATATTGATTATGCATCGACGTGCTGGGACATGGCTAGTGGTAATTCTTTGAAACCACTGAAAAGTTTATACCGACGTTCCTTAAAGCTGATTCTCCTCAAATCTTCTTCCCTCATAACAAATGACCATACAAATCTAGATATTCTCCCTTTGGATCAGAAATGTCGTTTAAATAAAGCCGTTTTCATGTATAAAATTATCAACAACCATACCCCACCCTATCTGCTAGCCAGGTTCCAGCACATCACTGTTCGTAATAAAAGCGCTATTTTTATTCCACGCCCGCGAACAAACCTCTTTATGTCTTCCCTTATTTATGCGGGTGCAAAATTATGGAACGACCTACCTGACTGTCTAAAAAATAAATCAACTGTACATGCTTTCAAAAAAGCATATCACAAACAATTAATGTATCAAATATAATTAGTTATATATGGTCTCGACATAACATATATTAAAAATCTTTTAAATGTTAGTATGAGTTCTAATATGTTGCATATAACATCATCATGTATGCATCTATCATTGATGCAAGATAATGCCACACACGTGTACCGTGTGTGTGTGTGTGTGTGTGTGTGTGTGTGTGTGTGTGTGTGTTGTGTGTGTGTGTGTGTGTGTGTGTGTGTGTGTGTGACTGTGTGTGTGTGTGTGTGTGACTGTGTGTGTGTGTGTGTGTGTGTGTGTGTGTGTGTGTGTGTGTGTGTGTGTGTGTGTGTGTGTGTGTGTGTGTGTGTGTGTGTGTGTGTGTGTGTGTGTGTGTGTGTGTGTGTGTGTGTGTGTGTGTGTGTGTGTGTGTGTGTGTGTGTGTGAGAGAGAGAGAGAGAGAGAGAGAGAGAGAGAGAGAGAGAGAGAGAGAGAGAGAGAGAGTACGTGTGTATATGTGAGTGTAAGTGCGTGCGTGTGTGTGTACATGTGTGTGTGTGTTGTGTGTGTGCGCGCGCGCGCGCGCGCGCGTGTGTGTGTGTGTGTGTGTGTGTGTGTGTGTGTTGTGTGTGTGTGTGTGTGTGTGTGTGTGTGTGTGTGTGTGTGTGTGTGTGTGTGTGTGTGTGTGTTCGTGTGTATGTGTATATGTTCGTGTGTGTGAGAGAGAGAGAGTGCGTGTGTGTATGTGAGTGTAAGTGCGTACGTGTGTGTGTGTGAATATATATATATTTGTATGTGTGCGCGTGCGTGCGTGCGTGCGTGCGTGTGTGTGTGTGTGTGTGTGTGTGTGTGTGTGTGTGTGTGTGTGTGTGTGTGTGTGGTGTGGGTGTGTGTGTGTTCGTGTGTATGTGTATATGTTCGTGTGTATGTGTGGTTATGTCTGAACCATTTTTGAGTACAAGTATGTATATGAGCCTGTATGTATGTGTATGTGTTTCGGTGTGTACCTGTAAGTGATGCAAGATAATGCCACACACTGTACCGTGCGACCGTGTGGTGTGTGTGG
>CM065685.1:57405224-57407724 GCA_017654935.2 Phymorhynchus buccinoides
CTCGGGGACTAACAACGAGTCTTCAGAACGTGAGAAACGAAGAGAAATAACTTCAGGCTTGGTCCCAGTAAACCTAAAAGATTATATGGAAGCAACTTCACGAAAAACCAATACAGTGCGACCCAAAACAGCAACAACAACAACAACAACAACAAACAACAAGTCTTCAGAACGTGAGAAACGAAGAGAAATACGTTCAGGCCTAGAACCTTCAACAACTGACAGCATAATTACTATGATTGAAGACTATTTTGCACACAGACAAAAAAACCCACCAAAGGGACGACATTCTGGTCTTTGATTATACCGGCCCTTGCTAACTAAAACCGGCTTTTTGGGCCCCCACTTTACTGCTACGAACAGAGCATAGTCTTTTTCTACATAAAGGGCAGAGTGTATGTGAGGCAATAACATCTTGTGAAGAGGGGGTAATTATCATGTTTTGTGGTGTACTACTGTAGGCTTTTCAAACGTGCGAACCCGCCCCACCCCCGGCCCCCAACCCACCCCGCCCCCCTACTTTATTGATCGATAAATACTTGTTGCCAAAATAAACGACCTGATTGATTTTATTGACTCCGCAGCTGAAGACTTCCTGGCTTGCTTGAGAATATGAAAAGACAGCTCGAGTTTGATTTTTTGTGTGTTATAAAAGAAAATCGATTCTGTCCATTTATTTTACTCAATTTATTTATTACATAGAGAGAAAAAAGTTAAGCCTGGTAGTTTATTCTATGAGTTAGCGGTTTACTCCATTACTCTCTCTCTCTCTCTCTTCTCATCTCTCTCTCTCTCTCTCTCTCTCTCTCTCTCTCTCTCTCTCTCTCTCTCTCTCTCTCTCTCTTTCCCTCTCTCTCTCTCTCTCTCTCTCTCTCTCTCTTTCCCTCTCTCTCTCTCTCTCTCTCTCTCTCTCTCTCTCTCTTCTCCCTCTCTCTCTCTCTCTCTCTCTCTCTCTCTCTCTCTTCTCTTCTCTCTCTCTCTCTCTCTCTCTCTCTCTCTCTCTCTCTCTTTTCCCTCTCTCTCTCTCTCTCTCTTTCCTCTCTCTCTCTCTCTCTCTTTCCCTCTCTCTCTCTCTCTCTCTCTCTCTCTCTCTCTCTCTCTCTCTCTCTCTCTCTCTCTCTCTCTCTCTCTCCTCTCTCTCCCTCTCTCTCTCTCTCTCTCTCTCTCTCTCTCTCTCTCTCTCTCTCTCTCTCTCTCTCTCTCTCTCTCTCTCTCTCTCCCCTCTCTCTCTCTCCCCCTCTCTCTCTCAGGGTGTAAACAAGCTGTAATGCTTATTCCTTTTATCCTCAATAAAGATCATTTTGACTTGACTTGACTTGATTATAGACGCCTTGGGTTAAGGCTGTGTCAGACCAATTGATCTAGGCTAGAACACCAAGGCTACATCGAAATGTTGTTATGCTATGCATAGTTATAAGCGGGGATTGTCTTTAGTCATGGCAAGCTCCTAGCATAACATCGCCAGTCTCCAAAATCCCCCGGAAGACGAAGTGTGGCTACCCACGTGGCGGGGTAATCAAAACGGTGACACGTTCTCATCCGTAGCTGATGCATTTGTACCATAGTGTTCAACTATTTCCGCTTGTTGAATAATCCCTGGAGTCTTTTAGCCAGGGTAAGCCAAACAAAACACAAAACAAACCTCCATTATAGGAGACAAATCGAGTTTGAAAATTCAGAATATTGTTAACCCCTATTATTGTCTGTTTTCTAGTGAATTAATTATTAGTTCGGGTGGTTGGGGGTTTTCCCACAAGTTCCTTGATAATTTATTTTCTACCACAAAGTTTGAATGAAAGAGTGAGCATATCAACAGAGTTTATTTGTTTGCAGTTCTCGGGATAAAACTCTCTCTCTCTCTCTCTCTCTCTCTCTCTCTCTCTCTCTCTCTCTCTCTCTCTCTCTCTCTCTCTCTCTCTCTCTCTCTCTCTCTCTCTCTCTCTCTCTCTCTCTCTCTCTCTCTCTCTCTCTCTCTCTCTCTCTCTCTCTCCGTGTGGCAATGACAATAACATTTCCAGTGACATTCCAGATGTTCCAGTTCTCTGTCTGTCTGTTCTTGTTCTTGTCTGTCTGTCTCTCTCTCTCTCTCTCTCTCTCTCTCTCTCTCTCTCTCTCTCTCTCTCTCTCTCTCACCCGTGTGGTAATGACAATAAAATTTCCAGTGTTCCGTGTGTGTGTCTCTGTCTCCCTCCCCCTGTGTGTCTCCCTCCCCCCCCCCATCTCCCCTCCTCTCTCTCTCCCTCTGTGTGTCTCTCTCTGAAACTCTCTCTCTCTCTCCACCCTGGTAATGACAATAACTCTCGCCGTCTCTTCTCTCTCTCTACTCTCTCTCTCTCTCTCTCTCTCTGAGCTCTCTAACTCTCTCCTCTCTCTGGCAACTCTCACTCCGAGGTGGCCGTGTCATTTCTCTCTCTCTCTTCTCTCCCTCTCTCCCTCTCTCTCCTCTCTCTCTCTCTCTCTCTCTCTCTCTCTCTCTCTCTCTATCTCCTCTCTCTCTCTC
>CM065685.1:57410224-57415224 GCA_017654935.2 Phymorhynchus buccinoides
CTAAATGACAGGACAAGAACAGCACTAAATGACAGGACAAAACAGCACTAAATGACAGGACAAAAACAGCACTAAATGACAGGACAAAACAGCACTAAATGACAGGACATGAAAGAGCACTAAATGACAGGACAGAAACAGCACTAAAGAGACAGGACAAAACAGCACTAAATGACAGGACAAAGACAGCACTAAATGACAGGACAAAAACAGCACTAAAGAACAGGACAAAAAAGCACTAAAGTGCACAGGACAAAACAGCACTAGGCATGGTTCAGGACAAAACTAAAGCTTTCTAAATGAATTTTCAAAACTGTTTTTTTCACTAAAGAACAGGACAAAACAGCACTAAATGACAGGACAAAAAAGCACTAAAAAACAGGACAAAAACAGCACTAAAGAACAGGACAAAACAGCACTAAATGACAGGACAAAACAGCACTAAATGACAGGACAAAAACAGCACTAAATGACAGGACAAAAACAGCACTAAATGACAGGACAAAACAGCACTAAATGACAGGACAAAAACAGCACTAAACTTGGTGCCAACGCAGCAGCGCAGACGCTCAAAATCAATGTAGCACTGCTGGCTAAAATTCAAACAGCCTGGTCGTTTCATTGTCAACAGTTCAAAACAGCACGTTATTAAAGACCAGGACGAGGCTGCATTATAATGGAAACGCTTGATTTAGCCCGTTTTTTTCCTGAAGGCATGGGGATATTCCGTTCTGTCCTTTCCCTGTTCGTTCTTTCCTCTTTAAATCTCATCGTTTTCTTTCTTTTTTCCCCTTTCATATGATTACAGATTCTTCATTCATGTTCGTGACTGGAACGAACACGCGTGGAATGATAGGAAGTAGACTGATTTGTTTGTTTTGTATTTTCATTTGATGTATAAAACTGAACTGAAAGAACGGCATTGAGAGACAGGACAGCAAAGAAATTGACAAAAACAAACAGGACAAAACAGCACTAAATGAAACAGGACAAAAACAGCACTAAATGACAGGACAAAACAGCACTAAATGACAGGACAAAACAGCACTAAATGACAGGACAAAACAGCACTAAATGACAGGACAAAAACAGCACTAAATGACAGGACAAAACGGCACTAAATGACAGGACAAAACAGCACTAAATGACAGGACAAAACAGCACTAAATGACAGGACAAAACAGCACTAAATGACAGGACAAAACAGCACTAAATGACAGGACAAAACAGCACTAAATGACAGGACAAAAACAGCACTAAATGACAGGACAAAACAGCACTAAATGACAGGACAAAACAGCACTAAATGACAGGACAAAACAGCACTAAATGACAGGACAAAACAGCACTAAATGACAGGACAAAAACAGCACTAAATGACAGGACAAAACAGCACTAAATGACAGGACAAAACAGCACTAAATGACAGGACAAAAACAGCACTAAATGACAGGACAAAAACAGCACTAAATGACAGGACAAAACAGCACTAAATGACAGGACAAAACAGCACTAAATGACAGGACAAAAACAGCACTAAATGACAGGACAAAACAGCACTAAATGACAGGACAAAACAGCACTAAATGACAGGACAAAACAGCACTAAATGACAGGACACAAAACAGCACTAAATGACAGGACAAAAACAGCACTAAATGACAGGACAAAACAGCACTAAATGACAGGACAAAAACAGCACTAAATGACAGGACAAAACAGCACTAAATGACAGGACAAAACAGCACTAAATGACAGGACAAAACAGCACTAAATGACAGGACAAAACAGCACTAAATGACAGGACAAAACAGCACTAAATGACAGGACAAAACAGCACTGAATGACAGGACAAAACAGCACTGAATGACAGGACAAAACAGCACTGAATGACAGGACAAAACAGCACTAAATGACAGGACAAAACAGCACTGAATGACAGAACAAAACAGCACTGAATGACAGGACAAAACGGCACTGAATGACAGGACAAAACGGCACTGAATGACAGGACAAAACAGCACTGAATGACAGGACAAAACGGCACTAAATGACAGGACAAAACAGCACTAAATGACAGGACAAAACAGCACTAAATGACAGGACAAAACAGCACTAAAATGACAGGACAAAACAGCACTAAATGACAGGACAAAACAGCACTGAATGACAGGACAAAACAGCACTAAATGACAGGACAAAACAGCACTGAATGACAGGACAAAACGGCACTAAATGACAGGACAAAACGGCACTAAATGACAGGACAAAACGGCACTAAATGACAGGACAAAACAGCACTAAATGACAGGACAAAACGGCACTAAATGACAGGACAAAAACGGTGCTAAATGACAGGACAAAACGGCACTGAATGACAGGACAAAACAGCACTAAATGACAGGACAAAACAGCACTAAATGACAGGACAAAACGGCACTAAATGACAGGACAAAACGGCACTGAATGACAGGACAAAACGGCACTGAATGACAGGACAAAACGGCGCTGAATGACAGGACAAAACGGCACTAAATGACAGGACAAAACAGCACTGAATGACAGGACAAAACGGCACTGAATGACAGGACAAAACGGCACTGAATGACAGGACAAAACGGCACTGAATGACAGGACAAAACGGTGCTGAATGACAGGACAAAACGGCACTGAATGACAGGACAAAACGGCACTGAATGACAGGACAAAACGGTGCTGAATGACAGGACAAAACGGCACTGAATGACAGGACAAAACGGCACTGAATGACAGGACAAAACGGTGCTAAATGACAGGACAAAACAGCACTGAATGACAGGACAAAACAGCACTAAATGACAGGACAAAACGGCACTAAATGACAGGACAAAACGGCACTGAATGACAGGACAAAACGGTGCTGAATGACAGGACAAAACGGCACTGAATGACAGGACAAAACAGCACTGAATGACAGGACAAAACGGCACTAAATGACAGGACAAAACGGCACTAAATGACAGGACAAAACGGCGCTGAATGACAGGACAAAACGGTGCTGAATGACAGGACAAAACGGTGCTGAATGACAGGACAAAACGGCACTGAATGACAGGACAAAACGGCACTGAATGACAGGACAAAACGGTGCTGAATGACAGGACAAAACGGCACTGAATGACAGGACAAAACGGCACTAAATGACAGGACAAAACGGTACTAAATGACAGGACAAAACGGCACTGAATGACAGGACAAAACGGCACTGAATGACAGGACAAAACGGTGCTGAATGACAGGACAAAACAGCACTGAATGACAGGACAAAACAGCACTGAATGACAGGACAAAACAGTACTAAATGACAGGACAAAACGGCACTAAATGACAGGACAAAACAGTACTAAATGACAGGACAACACGACACTAAATGACAGGAAAAAACCGGTACTAAATGACAGGACAAAACGGCACTGAATGACAGGACAAAACGGCACTGAATGACAGGAGAAAGCAGCACTGAGGGACGGATAGGAAATGTAATGCTTTCACACCGTAATGGTGGGATAAAGAAAAAAGACAACATCAAAGACGAAACGGGAAATTGCGAAATGGCACCCAAAACTCTAAATGTCACAAAGAGTGATTACTTCGCAGCCTACAAGCCTTTCAAAGAATGAAGCCAACTTTCTTACTTCTCACCTGGAAGGTGAAAATGTGGAAGATGGGAAGTGTTAAGTATCGTAACAGAGGCAGTGAGTGAGTTCACAATGATCCCCACCTGTAGTGTAGGTGAAAGGGTGGGAGCAAATAAAATGACTTCAGTCAGCTGCGGACTGTCAACTCTTTGTATATACAGGGTTTTTGATGGCACCTAAGCCGTCTGTATTGTTGGATAATCCTTCGTCAAATTGTTTGCCTTAGATGTCTTGCTGATATGATAAGGCGGAAGACTTAACACTTCGATAGATGTAGGCCTACTATAAATGAATGTGAAAAGATTTCCACATTGCATGATTCATTTCTTTAATATTGGTCAGTTACTCTTTCTGTCTTCCTTCCTCCCGTATCGCGACCACAGTCACTGCTGACTATTCTGTCGCTGTGTCTCTATCCCTGTCTCAGCGTCTAGTAGTAGTAGTAGTAGTAGTAGTAGTAGTAGTAGTAGTAGTAGTAGTAGTAGTAGTAGTAGTAGTAGTAGTAGTAGTAGTAATTAGGGCTAGAAGTGGGCCTCGCGGCCCTTTTACGCCCTTTCTCGTTTATGACTTTGATTTGTTTCAAGGTGGCTTGCTTTCTACAGCTAAACTATAAAACTTAACAAAAATATGGAATGGACTAGTTTTTCTTTTTTTTTTATTCATCGAAAGTATTATAAAAAAAAATTAACATCATTGTGTCTTTGTTCAGAAGATTTTTGAATATATTTATGCTAGGTGCAGCCTTAATGTTAGTTGACAAATTATTCCGAGAGTCTGTCTGTCTGTCTGTCTTTCTCTCTGTGTGCGCGCACACAGCCTATTTGTGTAGTAGTATCGTACCATCACCATCAACAGCAGGAGCAGCAGCAGTTGTAGTAGCAACAACAGCAGTAATATATAAGTAAACATTGATTACGTGATTTGCATTACTGATCGCTTCTCGGCCTTTTGGCTAAGACAGTGATTCAGGAACATACATTTTTGTTTATACCCTGGTTGGTTGGTTTAGCCCGTCGTACATGGCGAAAGCCGATACGCGACGTTAAACTGAACTTCCATCCGTGATTTGTTTTTCCCAAATTTGAACTTTTCAAATCTATAGCTCAAAATCTTGAAGAAAATAAGAATGAATGATCTCTCTCAACATCCACCTCTCTCTCCTCTCTCTCTCTCTCTCTCTCTCTCTCTCTCTCTCTCTCTCTCTCTCTCTCTCTCTCTCTCTCTCTCTCTCTCTCTCTCTCTCTCTCTCTCTCTCTCTCTCTCTCTCTCTCTCTCTCTCTCTCCTCTCTCTCTCTCTCTCTCTCTCTCTCTCTCTCTCTCTCT
>CM065685.1:57425224-57437435 GCA_017654935.2 Phymorhynchus buccinoides
GCTGTACCCATAAATGAGCGCTTCTGGCCGACCAACTGGAGATCATTCTACCGACTTATACTACTTCCCTTTGTTAAATAAGAAGCAAAATCTATTTTGCGCCGCGTGCGGGCGAGCGAGGCAGAGAGATAGATAGAGAGAGAGAGAGAGAAAAGGAGAGAGAGAGAGAGAGAGAGAGAGAGAGAGAGAGAGAGAGAGAGAGAGAGAGAGAGAGAGAGAGAGAGAGAGAGAGAGAGAGAGAGAGGAGAGAGAGAGAGAGAGAGAGAGAGAGAGAGAGAGAGAGAGAGAGAGAGAGAGAGAGAGAGACAGAACACTGAACACTGAACGATTTTAATGAATAGGCCATTGGCCCATGTCACGAGGGATAGTTACAAAAGAAAGTGGGCTAATTATCATTGATTTCAAACAACATGCACATCCATAATTATAATATACAAACAATTAATCAAACATTCTCGCGCATTCGATACATATGGATACAGGATTCACTCAAGCATATTCAAATAACGTACCTTGAATGCCTTATCTAAATACACAGCTGAACGTAAAACCACAGATTTGTTTTCACATGCTAATAATAAAGTCAGTCTAAAGAGAGATGGAGTATTATAGTATTTAGCAGGGATATATTGTTGCCTTAGGTTATCATACATGGGACATCGTAACACAAAATGGACCTCTGTTTCTCTTTGGGACTTACAAAATGGGCATGCTAAGTCTTCCTCTCTTACATTCATTCTGAAACGTAATTTGTGAATATTAAGTTGTGACACACCGAGTCGAAACCGTATAAGACTGATTCTCGCTTGAATGTGTTTCAGATCCAACAAGTAATGTGAAAGTATTAGGTCACGTTTGAGAGTGCAGTAAAAGGAGAAACGTTCACTATCATGAAGTTGAGAACACCATTTTTCTTTAAATTCGTTAACTAGTCTTAAACGTAAGAGTGCAAGAAAATGCTTTACATTTCCAACTCCCTGATTCTCCCAGACTTCTTGAAAACCATATTTATGAAGCATGAAACAGACAGATGTGGCCCACGTGTTTCTATTCTGATGATGCAGGAAAAGTAACATTTTATAAGCTTTTAGGGGTAGTCTGTATTCTGGCATCTCAATAACTTTCAACCAATATTTAACTGATCTTACATATAAATTAATGTATAAAAGAAAACGTCCAAGCTCACCGTATACCATTGCATTGGGCGTTCTGATACTCACATTTAAAAATCTTTTCAATGCAAATAAATGCACTTTCTCTAAGATGTCTACGTTTGCAATAATACCCCAGATTTCAGCACCATAACTTAACATTGGTTGTATTTGTGCATCAAAAATTTTGAAAAATATACTTGGAGATCTTTCACCAATCGAATTTAACAATCTGAAAATATTAATTACCCCCCTTCTTGCACGACTGGCCATGTCATGTAAAGTATGAGAAAACGATAATCTGGTTGACAAAATAATACCTAAATATTTATACATATTTACAACATTTACTTTAGTTTGTCCGTAAAACCAATTTTCTGTTGCTGATAAATGCCCACCATTCCTAAACACTACAATATTAGATTTATCAAGATTTACAGACAGTCCAAGTCTTGTCGACGTCTCATGCAAAACATTCACAGAGAGAAGAGAAGAGAGAGAGAGAGAGAGAGAGAGAGAGAGAGAGAGAGAGAGAGAGAGAGAGAGAGAGAGAGGAGAGAGAGACTTGAAAAACTTTGAAAACTTTAACTTTATATTTCAAGGATAAAGATTTTAGGCAACGCCTAGTTTTCCAATCTGTCCTTGATATATATGCGAACATAGACTACAAACATGGCAAGGCGGTTGCTAGGAATTTGCCTCTAAATGAAACGCCGTTGTGGTGTCAAGGGCTCAGGATGAACGGTCCACCAGAGCAGCCTATTTAGACGTAATGGATTTGCTTGTTTCCTCCACACATCATAGCTGATCGTGCTGGATAAACCATGCTGTTTATTTCACCCAGTGGACCGTTCATATCAGCTCATGCCAACAGTTGATCGATAATTGAGCAGGAAATTGTCCAGCAATTTTAAAAAAAGAAAAAGAAATGACAAATAAATAAAAAGGAAGAAAACGGAAAGTAAAGAACAGAACTGGAAAGGGAAAAGGAAGGAAACGGAAAGTAAAGAACAGAACTGGAAAGGGAAAAGGAAGGAAACGGAAAGTAAAGAACAGAACTGGAAAGGGAAAAGGAAGGAAACGGAAAGTAAAGAACAGAACTGGAAAGGGAAAAGGAAGGAAACGGAAAGAACAGAACAGAACTGGAAAGGGAAAAGGAAGGAAACGGAAAGAACAGAACAGAACTGGAAAGGGAAAAGGAAGAAAACGGAAAGAAAAGAACAGAACTGGAAAGGGAAAAGGAAGAAAACGGAAAGAAAAGAACAGAACTGGAAAGGGAAAAGGAAGGAAACGGAAAGAAAAGAACAGAACTGGAAAGGGAAAAGGAAGAAAACGGAAAGAAAAGAACAGAACTGGAAAGGGAAAAGGAAGGAAACGGAAAGAAAAGAACAGAACTGGAAAGGGAAAAGGAAGGAAACGGAAAGAAAAGAACAGAACTGGAAAGGGAAAAGGAAGGAAACGGAAAGAAAAGAACAGAACTGGAAAGGGAAAAGGAAGGAAACGGAAAGTAAAGAACAGAACTGGAAAGGGAAAAGGAAGGAAACGGAAAGAACAGAACAGAACTGGAAAGGGAAAAGGAAGGAAACGGAAAGAAAAGAACAGAACTGGAAAGGGAAAAGGAAGAAAACGGAAAGAAAAGAACAGAACTGGAAAGGGAAAAGGAAGGAAACGGAAAGTAAAGAACAGAACTGGAAAGGGAAAAGGAAGGAAACGGAAAGTAAAGAACAGAACTGGAAAGGGAAAAGGAAGGAAACGGAAAGAACAGAACAGAACTGGAAAGGGAAAAGGAAGAAAACGGAAAGAACAGAACAGAACTGGAAAGGGAAAAGGAAGAAAACGGAAAGAAAAGAACAGAACTGGAAAGGGAAAAGGAAGGAAACGGAAAGAAAAGAACAGAACTGGAAAGGGAAAAGGAAGAAAACGGAAAGAACAGAACAGAACTGGAAAGGGAAAAGGAAGGAAACGGAAAGAAAAGAACAGACCTGGAAAGGGAAAAGGAAGGAAACGGAAAGAACAGAACAGAACTGGAAAGGGAAAAGGAAGAAAACGGAAAGAACAGAACAGAACTGGAAAGGGAAAAGGAAGGAAACGGAAAGAACAGAACAGAACTGGAAAGGGAAAAGGAAGGAAACGGAAAGAACAGAACAGAACTGGAAAGGGAAAAGGATTACCGGTACTAGGCGTTACCGGTACGCGGCGTTGCGCTAGTTATATCTAATGCGTCTAAGATTATGAAAAGCCTTCTTGTCTCGAGTTATTTACAGCCCTTCTCTGTTCATGAAACTCACAAAGCCAGGCTATTTTTTGCCTGCCCCAAAATATGATCAGTGTTTTGTGCGAAAGAAACTTCTTTGAACCAACCCCCGGCGGGGTGTCTGTTTATATAAATAATCTTTGGAGCGGTTTGCAAGCGGGGAGTTTTTCATATATCCGACCGATACAGGACCGGACCAAGTGATTCGTAATGGGGGATTTCCGCCGGGGGTCCAGGGAACTGCCTAGGTTACGGGTTAAGAGGGAGTGCTCTTTGGGGTCCAGGGGAAAATGTTGCAATTTAGTGATTACTAAGGCAAAAATCGAGCCATTTCTTTACTTTTCACCCTTGTTTATAAGATACGTACGAGCATGGGGCAGAAGGGGGGGGGGGGGCAGAAACCAGGACCCCCCCCCCCCCCCCTAGATCCGGCCCTGTGCTATGACATATTAGGCCTATGTAAGCAACTATATTGATCAGTGCTTTATTGGAGAGGTTATACTGAAGGGATGTTGAAGGTCAAATTGTTACAATTCGCTAAATTGTTAAGGAATAATATAGCTGTTATTGTGAGATCCCAGCAAACAAACAAACAAACAAAAACTAAAAAATTAGTAGGCGCTGCGCTTGCTGCGACGCCCTCTCCCGGGGAGAGCAGCTCGAATTTCACAGAGATAAGACTCTGTGACTACAATTATACCAAATAAAAAAATAAAAAAACCAAATACCAGCAATCACCTGTACATTAAGTTGTGAAGTGTAGGCCTAATTATAATGTATGAAAACTTGTGACATTCAGTATTCTTCTTCTTTTTCGTCGCCGATCACTCAGACACTTTACGGTCATATGAGCGCAGATGCGTCATGCTGCCGTTATGCGCCTAACTAAGAAATAGTTAGTTAGACCAAGCATTGTCCGTCTTCGGCAGGAGAAAATCTGTGTATTAGTTTCGAGAAGAAGGAAAAAAGACAGGAGAATGGATCAGTAAAGCAGAAAGATATAATAGTAGATGACGGCAAGCAAAGGGAGGAAAAGGCAGAGTCAAAGTGAGTGACAGATTAGAGCAAGCTACAAGCACAGAACTTCCAGAAGGTGGGGGAACCATTTGTTCAAAAGAACCCCCCCCCCCCCCCACACACACACACACACCCCGGTATCTCCACGGAGAAGACGGGGGGGGGGGAGGGGGGGGGGGCATTCAGCAATAATGATAGAATAATACGATACTTTAGAAACAAAATGGACTATGTCTATTAGAACATTTGCCAGGTCTTAGATAAAAATGCTGAAAAGACAGTCTTTATACTGACTCAAAATGTTTTGAACAAAGAGAAATAAGCAATAAATACATTACCAAGATTAAACAAAACGTGATCAGTGACATTTTGATTTTTTGACAATCAAACGACACGACATGGGAGCTAACTCATCAGTATATCTGATCCAAATGTTGCTAGCAGTAATCTCCCTTTATCTTGCCGTTGTTTGAGATTAGCGCCCAATCGGTCAGAGACCCTTATGGACGGTGAGGCCGTTGTTTAGATGATGGTGAGATTAGCGTCAAATCGGTCGGAGACCCTTAGGGGAAGACGGGGTAAAAAGCGCATGGGCGGGTAAGAAGCCCACCCCAATTATCTCATGAAATAAAGAAAATTTCAGTCAAATTTGCCCATGAGACGAATGCTAGACATTAACGCTCGTCTCATGGGCAAAATGAGACTGAAATTTGCTTCATTTCATGAGATAATTGGGGTGGGCTTCTTACCCGCCCATGCGCTTTTTACCCCGTCTTCCCCTATGGTTGCTTAGAAACCCCTGGCCTTATATCCCTTTTGGTCCATTGCCCACCAATCACCTACCTGTCACCCGCTGAAGAAGGACGTTCGAAAGCTTAAACTGTCTAGATAATTGGGATGGGCTTCTTACCCGCCCATGCGCTTTTTACCCCGTCTTCCCCTACTCCATCAGGTCAATTCTACCTCTTCACTTTTCCCCCCCCACCTCCATTTCAGCCTGACCATTCCTATCTAGAAGGCTTGCTACGCCCCTGTGCTAAGGCATTGTATTAAAAAAATCGCCTAGATAATCATCCAAATTTTATAAATATATTTAGAAGCATTGATTAAAATTGCATGATAGGAAAATTCAACCGTATTACACCTTGATCCAAAATATATATTCAAGTTTGATGATACGATGGGACTGCCGAAAAGCTTGACGGCTTATTTAGTCCCTACCCTACTAGGGGAAGACGGGGTAAAAAAGCGCATGGGCGGGTAAGAAGCCCACCCCAATTATCTCATGAAATAAAGAAAATCTCAGTCAAATTTGCCCATGAGACCAATGCTAAACATTAACGCTCGTCTCATGGGCAAAATGAGACTGAAATTTGCTTCATTTCATGAGATAATTGGGGTGGGCTTCTTACCCGCCCGTGCGCTTTTTACCCCGTCTTCCCCTACTACTACTACTACTACTACTACTACTACTACTACTACTACTACTACTACTACTTGAATGGTTTGGCCCCATCATATCTCTACGAAAACTTAGCTTTACGTCCTCCCGGCCGTAGCCATATGGGATATTACTATTTATTTAGTTGGAGTAGGGGAAGACGGGGTAAAAAGCGCATGGGCGGGTAAGAAGCCCACCCCAATTATCTCATGAAATAAAGAAAATTTCAGTCAAATTTGCCCATGAGACGAATGCTAGACAGTAACGTTCGTCTCATGGGCAAAATGAGACTGAAATTTGCTTCATTTCATGAGATAATTGGGGTGGGCTTCTTACCCGCCCATGCGCTTTTTACCCCGTCTTCCCCTAGTAGTGTCTCTGATCTTCTATCGATTCATACCTACTCCCTCTGACACTCACGTTCTGCAGATCCCTCGTTTCCGTGCCAGAACTCTTGGCGAACGTTCTTTTTTTCCCCAAGCTCCCTCCTCCTGGAACGGCCTCCCTTCTGCACTCCGAACCTCAAACAGCCTCTCTTCTTTCAAGTCCTCCCTCAAAACAACTCTCTTCAAAACATAATCTTTCTCCTCCTCCTCCTACAAAGGTTATCCATTGAGTCATGTGTGTGTGCGCGCGCGCGCGCGCGCGCGTGTGTGTGTTTGTTGGTGTGTGTGTGTGTCTGTGTGTGTGTGTGTGTGTGTGTGTGTGTGTGTGTGTGTGTGTGTGTGTGTGTGTGTGTGTGTGTGTGTGTGTGTGTGTGTGTGTGTGTGTGTGTGTTTGACCTCAAGTTCGTGTGAGTGTTTTGTGTGTTGTCTAGCTTTTCATTTTGTTAGTATTGTTTTTATCATGATTGTAAGCGCTTAGGGCTTTTGTTAAGATTAAGCGCCCTAAATATTCATTATTACTACTACTACTAGGGGAAGACGGGGTAAAAAGCGCATGGGCGGGTAAGAGGCCCACCCCAATTATCTCATGAAATAAAGAAAATTTCAGTCAAATTTGCCCATGAGACGAATGCTAGACATTAACGCTCGTCTCATGGGCAAAATGAGACTGAAATTTGCTTCATTTCATGAGATAATTGGGGTGGGCTTCTTATCCGCCCATGCGCTTTTTACCCCGTCTTCCCCTACTACTACTACTACTACTACTACTACTACTATTACTACTACTACTACTACTAGGGGAAGATGGGGTAAAAAGCCCATGGGCGGGTAAGAAGTCCATGCCAATTATCTCATAAAATGAAGCAAATTCCAGTCACATTTTGCCCATGAGACGAGTGTTAATGTTTAGCATTCGTCTCATGGGCAAATTTGACTGAAATTTTATTTATTTCATGAGATAATTGGCATGGGCTTCTTACCCGCCCATGGGCTTTTTACCCCGTCTTACCCTACTACTACATTATGAGAAATACCATAGTCGTTTTGATGATTAGGCTTAATACGTAGGCCTAAATGAAACACGTAAAACGTAGTACGGTAAAAAAAAACCCACAAAAAACCCACCTTCACCCCGTCCCAAAACAAAAGCAGCCAGCCGAGCATGTCACAAAGATTTAACCCTTTCACCGCCAGCCATCTTTGAGCCAAAAATTCCCATTAACCCTTTCACCTCCAGCCATATTTGAACCAAAAAATTCCATTTAACTTACTTGGTTACAGAAAATATTTTGTTTGCAATGGTTATGGGATTTCTCTGTGACGCATTTAAAATAGGGTCAATCCTTCACTGTTCAAATTCAGGAACACAATATCGTTGAATAACAGACCCTGATTTCAAGGGTTTTGATATGACATGGGTGTTAAATGATTGTGGTGCAAAAGTGTGACATTGGCGGTGAAAGGGCTAAAGCTACTTGGCTACAGAAAATATTTCATCTGCAAGTGGGATTTCTCTGTGACACATTTAGAATGCGGTACATTTGAAAACGAAAGGTAAGTGGTTTGTGTATCCATGTGGGTGTTCGTGTTGGTAACAGATTGTCTGCATAAGCGTTGCAGATGTACAGACGGCAATGCGATAACTGTTGGAATTCTCTTGAATGTGTGTGTGTGTGTGTGTAAAAACACGTGATTACTATAGAGGTACGGCATGCGGCATTCTTGCCAACACTCAGACCATGTGCGAGAACTGGTTGGAATTCTCTTGAATGTGTGTGGGTGTGTGTGTGTTGTAAAAAACAGTCACAGTGGCTAGAGGTACGGCATGCGGCATTCTTGCAACACTCAGAACCATGTGAACAAACGAGAACTGTTGGAATTCTCTTGATATGTGTGTGTGGTTGTGTGTGTGTAAAAAAAACAGTGCACAGTGGATAGAGGACGGACATGCGGCATTCTTGCAACACTCAAGACCATGTGCGAGAACTGTTGGAATTCTCTTGATGTGTGTGGGTGTTGGTGTGTATGTGTCTAAAAAACAGTCACAGTTGGCTAGAGGTACGGCATGCGGTATCCTTGCTAAACACTCAGACCATGTGCTGAGAACTGTTGGAATTATCTTGAATGTTTGTGTGTGTAAAAAACAGTCACAATTGGCTAGAGGTACGAGCCATGCGGCATTCTTGCCAACACTCAGACCATGTTCATGGATAGTAACTTAGTAAGTGGTAACTCTTCCTAGTCGATTTTTTTGTCAACAAATGCATTTTCTTACGTCGTATATTTAACGCATCTTGGTCAAGGAATAGCCTCAATAGGGTTAGGGATAGGGTTATGAACATGTCAGGTGAGGTTAGGTAATTATTAGGGACAGGCTTTCATCAGCCTAGGCTTCGCAGCCTATAAAAAAAAAAAACCCGTTCCATCATTGACATAGGGGAAGACGGGGTAAAAAGCGCATGGGCGGGTAAGAAGCCCACCCCAATTATCTTATGAAATAAAGAAAATTTCAGTCAAATTTGCCCATGAGACGAATGCTAGACATTAACGCTCGTCTCATGGGCAAAATGAGACTGAAATTTTGCTTCATTTCATGGAGATAATTGGGGTGGGCCTCTTACCCGCCCATGCGTTTTTTTTTACCCCGTCTTCCCCTAATTATCAATTTTGATGTTAGTAGTTTTTGAAGACATTTGCGCACAATTTATGCGTCCCGTGCGTGATTGAGCGCCGTACCCGTAGCCTGGAGAATGTGAGATACGGGCCCGTACCCCGAGCCTCTGATGTGAAAAAACGGCTGGTGATAGCTCTCGCTGAGCTCCTATGGCTGGTACCCACGTGTCGTCATATCCGGCCACAAGGAGTTACGCCATCTTAGTCACTGAGTAACTTTAGTTTGAAAAATGCCAGATCGATGCTGTTTACACACAATCTGACTAAGATGGCGACACTTCCGTTGGCATGCGCACGCAGCAGGTAGGGGGGGGGGAGCCATACTCCATTTCTCGGTTCTTTCCGGTTGGTTGGGGTTTTTCTTTTCACTTCAGTCTTGCCTTTCTTACTGCAGAGTGAGCACTTTCAACCTCTATCGTTTTGTATATATTAACCCGTTAATTTTAATCCATTGAAACAATTGCAAATATGCATTCACTAATATAGTAGGGTAAGACGGGGTAAAAAGCCCATGGGCGGGTAATTAGCCATTCGTCTCACATGGGCAAATTTGACAAATTTGCTTATTTGCCCATGAGATAATTGGCATTGGGCTCGTCTTACCGCAAAATGGGCTTTTTTACCCCGTCTTCACCTATAATTTAAAAGCAAGACTGAAAAAACGCAATGAACCAAGACATTGAGGGTCTGTGTGTGGGGTGTTGATCTGCATCTTAGCCAACTAATGGGCAAAGATGATCGATCATTGGTCAATATGGGAAACCCCCCCCCCCCCCCCCCCCCCCCACCCCACCCCCACATTTCTCAGCTCTCCGCGCATTTTCACACTTGCCTTTCTTACCAAACACTAAGCTGTATTTTATTAACCTTTTCAGCTAATTATCTTTGTTGAATAATTAATCGCAGTCATCATAAAGGCCATTATCTAATAGGACCCCCCCCCCACCCCCACCCCCCCTATGTAGTGCAGTACACACAACAGCCGCGGAGCATTTGTCACAGTCCTGGTTCATTGCGTTTTTCCGTCTTGCCTTTATCTTCTACTATTACTGAATGCATGTGTTTAATTATGTAAATTGATGAAAATTAGTGTTAAATATAGCAAACGATAGAGGATGAAGTACTCAATCTGCAGTAAGAAAGGCAAGAACGGAAAAATGGAAACAAGCGATAAATGGTGGAGGGGGGGGGGGGGGGGGGGGGGCGCATCTTTACCTTTACCGATAATTTTGACAACCTGTTCATTTGCGACTCTCAATCTTAAAGTCTGATTTTTACAGTGGCACAATCCACATTTTCGCCCGTAGGACTAGGAGAAGATAATCTGATGACGGAAAGAGCAACCTGCTTCGCTCTTTTGTCATCAAATGATCTCCCTTGCGGGCGAAAATGTGGATATACGACTCTGATGCTCCTGCATATTTCAGGAACTAACAGGACGCCGCTCAAATTAACTAAGCTATATACATCTGTATCGTTAAAAATTCGGGACTTTCCTGGAGTTGCACTGCCTCCGGGCATTGCCTCCAGGATCGTTCCCACCATCTTTATATCTACTAATGTCCCATATGTGTCTGTTTCAGACCGGAGGACGTTAAACGGATTTTCACGCCGCTGAAGCTGTGGTCCTGCACTGATGAGAATCCCAGAGAAGACCCAGCACAGTCCCCAACAATGTCCGAGCCCTGTCACCATCTGATCATCCCACCAGCATCAGGATCATCGACCCACCACAGTCCCCAACAATGGCCGAGCCCTGTCACCATCTGATCATCCCACCAGCATCAGGATCATCGACCCACCACAGTCCCCAACAATGGCCGAGCCCTGTCACCATCTGATCATCCCACCAGCATCAGGATCATCGACCCACCACAGTCCCCAACAATGGCCGAGCCCTGTCACCATCTGATCATCCTACCAGCATCAGGGTCATCGCTGCTGCCAGGATGGGGTCCTGCACTGATGAGAATCCCAGAGAAGACCCACCACAGTCCCCAACAATGGCCGAGCCCTGTCACCATCTGATCATCCTACCAGCATCAGGGTCATCGCTGCTGCCAGGATGGGGTCCTGCACTGATGAGAATCCCAGAGAAGACCCAGCACAGTCCCCAACAATGGCCGAGCCCTGTCACCATCTGATCATCCCACCAGCATCGGGATCATCGCTGCTGCCAGGATGGGGTCCTGCACTGATGAGAATCCCAGAGAAGATCCACCACAGTCCCCCACAATGGCCAAGCCCTGTCACCATCTGATCATCCCACCAGCATCGGGATCATCGCTGCTGCCAGGATGGGGTCCTGCACTGATGAGAATCCCAGAGAAGACCCACCACAGTCCCCAACAATGGCCGAGCCCTGTCACCATCTGATCATCCCACCAGCATCAGGATCATCGCTGCTGCCAGGATGGGTCCGCTTCCTCTCGCCTACAAAAGGTAACTCAGCCGGGTTATATTCACACACATCCCCGTGGGGATACTGTCTTCGTAAAAATATTTCCCCCACCTTCTGGAAGTTCTGTGCTTGCAAACTTCCTCTAATCTGCCACTCTCTTTGACTCTGCCTTTTCCCTTTGCTTGCTGTCATCTGCTATATTTCTGCCCTTAGCCAGTCCATTCTCCTGCCTTTTTTCATGACACTTTCAAGATTTTATCCAGCCGAAGTCGGACTTGCTGGGTCTAGCTATTTCTTAGTTAGGCGCATAACGGCAGCATGACGCATCTGCGCTCATAATTGACAGGAAACTGTCTGAGCGATCAAAGAAGAAGAAGAATATTCACACCAGACGCATAATGATTTTTTTTTTAAATCGGGTCTTTACTGATATTGCAGTACCCCCAGGACCGACCCAATACAGACATGGGGATTTTCAGCTTTTAAGCAAATTTCAGCTTTTTTGATGGCCCAAGGGGGCATTTTGTTTTTAGATAATAAAAAGAAAACCAATTGAGTAAGAATTACTTCTTAGGAGTGAATGCAAAATGAATGAGATCTATTGGTTCTATTTCTCATGCTGTTTAAAGGCTTAGATTATTTTTAAAAAAAGCTTCATCTTAAGGGGGCTTTGTCCCCTGACCCCTTTTTCAGCTTTGTTCACGATTCCTCATCCCCATGCCCGACTGTAATAAATGCCCCATATGTACCTGTTCCAGGTCGGAGGACGGTAAATACATGTTCTTATATTCACATTTCTAACCGTGATCGCTTCAGTTGAATGGAATCAAGATTTCATAGAATGTTTAAATTAGTTTGTTTAATTCTTGACTGCTACACGTTTTCAGT
>CM065685.1:57437935-57440435 GCA_017654935.2 Phymorhynchus buccinoides
AAGTTTGTTTTTCTTGTTGGGAGGGGGGCGGTAGAGGCAGAAAAGCTGTAGGCAGTGCTGACGGAGAGTAACGGAGAGCTGGGCCAGTTCAAAGGAGGAGTGTGGAAAGGGGAAGAGGGAGGTAGAGGTGAGATGGAGGCACAGTTTTTCATGCACGACAAAGGCAATGCCTCCGCCACGTGAAGAGCGAGGATAGGAGATGGTTTTGTAGCCAGGGGGAGAGAGATCAGCGCATTTAGCTTCATCACCCGAAGGCAGAAGCCAGGATTCAGTGATGCAGAAAATATCAACATCGTTCTCTACAATGAAATAATTAATAGAAGAACGTTTCTGTGGGACGCCAACGGAACGGGGGTTAAACTGGGCAACAATAAAATTAGCATCTTTTGTAGGCGAAGCAACGGGAACAATAAGTAAGTTAGAAATTATACTCATCCGTTTGGTAGGTGAAGGGGGAGGGCGAGGAATTGAGCAGACGACAGAAATCTTCCGTTGCTTCCTTTTTCCTCCTCTGCAGCCTCGCGTGCGTGGAAGATTAATCCCTATACGCAGATGACGTAGCGTGGCAACAAGGGCAGAGTCAGGGGTCGAAGGTTGTACAGCCAGTAACGCATTGTGTTGCGTGCGTGTAGTGGTCAGGCAGAGGGAAGGAAGAGGGAGACTGAAGAAAAGGGATGGTAGGCAATTTAGGCATGGCGTTGTTTGGCCGGTGCTGGAAACATGGCTGGCTTGGAGAATCCAACAAGCCAACCAGTCTCGTCAAGAAAATAAACCAAATTACTCTCATGTCCGGAGGCAGAGAGGCACAGAAAACAGCCCAAAATAATGTGCAGTTCATCACGAACACACAGACACAAAACAACAACTCAAGCACTACTGGAAACACACCAACAAAAGAATATTGACGAGAGTAAATGATTCAGCCGGCTAGGCGAAAAACTCCCGCTATAACAAACTAACCATAAGTAACTTCGGTTTTTCTTTTGAATGAATTTCTTGTTTTATTTATATCTATATTTCTTTCCTCTTCTTCTTCTGTGTTCTCAGACTACGGTCTTAATGGATAAATGTGACCCAGCACCACGAAAGGGACATCAAGTCGCTGGGCTAGTTTCTCACAACAGGCTTGAAAAGTCAAAAATATCTTCTTTTTTATTCTTAGCAAACCAGAGTTACGGGTATTTTCATCTTCTCTAGCACCTTATCGTTCATATTTATAAAGGACAATCTTTAATTATTGTCTCTAAATACTCTTATAAGTGCTTTAAAAACAAGTAAGCCCATGCATTTTCTTCACCTAGGCTAGACTTTTAGACTGATTCACAAAATGGCCAACACTTTTACCCTAGCAACATTAAAGGGTCATGACTCTGGAACGGAAAAAGATACAAGCATGGTTCTTAATGATTAGAAAGAGAATTGATTGACATATCATTGTACCGTTTTCTCAGAAAAGTCAGTCTGACACTTAATGTCCCTTTTGTTTGTATTTTTAAGTAGCCTACGTAAGCTTATGTGTCAGGATTTCGGATCCCTGGACTCCTCGTTGTGTCCTCAGCCAACACATTCTGACTTCGGAGGAGCTCAAAAGAGAAAACCGCTTAAGCGAGTTGCTACATTAAAGAAAGGGTAAGAAAACAGGCCAATAAGCCACGAAAATAATAAATGGCTATAACTAAAGGAACAGGGTTGTTTTTTTGGTTGTTGTTGTTGTTTTTGGGGGTGAAAGAGCATCGTAAGCTGCTAACACAGAAGTCCCAGAAGGAAGAGATGCTTCTTTCTATAAACACACACACACACACACACACACACACACACACACACACACACACACACACACACAAACCACACCACCAAACCAAACAAGTGTATATATTTTGTTTTGTTTTGTAAAACTATCGATTTTAATTTGACCGAAGACTGAGCGCAGACAAAAATCTTTTTACACCATTTTTATTTATGTGTTTCCACGTGAACCGTGTAGCCAGTATGCTTCTTTAAATTAATGCCCGTAGGGCGACCTTGAATTTCACCACGTTGAATTTAGAGAGTTGAATTAGAAAGGTCAGCGTAACTCGGGCAGAACGAGTGCGGGCAAATTAGGGGAAGACGGGGTAAAAAGCGCATGGGTGGGTAAGAAGCCCACCCCAATTATTTCATGAAATAAAGAAAATTTCAGTCAAATTTGCCCATGAGACGAATGCTAGACATTAACGCTCGTCTCATGGGCAAAATGAGACTGAAATTTGCTTCATTTCATGAGATAATTGGGGTGGGCTTCTTACCCGCCCATGCGCTTTTTACCCCGTCTTCCCCTAGTAGTCTAGTATAGAGAACGAACACTCGTGGCAAATGCCCTATTGCTACACATGCAACAGTCATGGGGTTTCCAATTATACTTGTACTTTAGTGGAGAGTGATTAGAGTCAAATATATTCTAAAAGGGTAAGATGGATTACTTAAAAGCTCGGCGAACCGGGCTGATAGAGTTATCGTTAGT
>CM065685.1:57445435-57480764 GCA_017654935.2 Phymorhynchus buccinoides
GACTTCTGTGTTAGCAGCTTACGATGCTCTTTCACCCCCAAAAACAACAACAACAACCAAAAAACAACCCTGTTCCTTTAGTTATAGCCATTTATTATTTTCGTGGCTTATTGGCCTGTTTTCTTACCCTTTCTTTAATGTAGCAACTCGCTTAAGCGGTTTTCTCTTTTGAGCTCCTCCGAAGTCAGAATGTGTTGGCTGAGGACACAACGAGGAGTCCAGGGATCCGAAATCCTGACACATAAGCTTACGTAGGCTACTTAAAAATACAAACAAAAGGGACATTAAGTGTCAGACTGACTTTTCTGAGAAAACGGTACAATGATATGTCAATCAATTCTCTTTCTAATCATTAAGAACCATGCTTGTATCTTTTTCCGTTCCAGAGTCATGACCCTTTAATGTTGCTAGGGTAAAAGTGTTGGCCATTTTGTGAATCAGTCTAAAAGTCTAGCCTAGGTGAAGAAAATGCATGGGCTTACTTGTTTTTAAAGCACTTATAAGAGTATTTAGAGACAATAATAAAGATTGTCCTTTATAAATATGAACGATAAGGTGCTAGAGAAGATGAAAATACCCGTAACTCTGGTTTGCTAAGAATAAAAAAGAAGATATTTTTGACTTTTCAAGCCTGTTGTGAGAAACTAGCACAGCGACTTGATGTCCCTTTCGTGGTGCTGGGTCACATTTATCCATTAAGACCGTAGTCTGAGAACACAGAAGAAGAAGAGGAAAGAAATATAGATATAAATAAAACAAGAAATTCATTCAAAAGAAAAACCGAAGTTACTTATGGTTAGTTTGTTATAGCGGGAGTTTTTCGCCTAGCCGGCTGAATCATTTACTCTCGTCAATATTCTTTTGTTGGTGTGTTTCCAGTAGTGCTTGAGTTGTTGTTTTGTGTCTGTGTGTTCGTGATGAACTGCACATTATTTTGGGCTGCTTTCTGTGCCTCTCTGCCTCCGGACATGAGAGTAATTTGGTTTATTTTCTTGACGAGACTGGTTGGCTTGTTGGATTCTCCAAGCCAGCCATGTTTCCAGCACCGGCCAAACAACGCCATGCCTAAATTGCCTACCATCCCTTTTCTTCAGTCTCCCTCTTCCTTCCCTCTGCCTGACCACTACACGCACGCAACACAATGCGTTACTGGCTGTACAACCTTCGACCCCTGACTCTGCCCTTGTTGCCACGCTACGTCATCTGCGTATAGGGATTAATCTTCCACGCACGCGAGGCTGCAGAGGAGGAAAAAGGAAGCAACGGAAGATTTCTGTCGTCTGCTCAATTCCTCGCCCTCCCCCTTCACCTACCAAACGGATGAGTATAATTTCTAACTTACTTATTGTTCCCGTTGCTTCGCCTACAAAAGATGCTAATTTTATTGTTGCCCAGTTTAACCCCCGTTCCGTTGGCGTCCCACAGAAACGTTCTTCTATTAATTATTTCATTGTAGAGAACGATGTTGATATTTTCTGCATCACTGAATCCTGGCTTCTGCCTTCGGGTGATGAAGCTAAATGCGCTGATCTCTCTCCCCCTGGCTACAAAACCATCTCCTATCCTCGCTCTTCACGTGGCGGAGGCATTGCCTTTGTCGTGCGTGAAAAACTGTGCCTCCATCTCACCTCTACCTCCCTCTTCCCCATTCCACACTCCTCCTTTGAACTGGCCCAGCTCTCCGTTACTCTCCGTCAGCACTGCCTACAGCTTTTCTGCCTCTACCGCCCCCCTCCCAACAAGAAAAACAAACTTTCGGACTCCCTCTTCCTCGACGAGTTTCCCTCTTTGCCTGCAGTTGTCAAACCTCTCTTAAAGAAGCCTAGTCTTGATCCTGAAAATCTAAAGAACTATCGGCCTGTCTCTAATCTTTCATTCCTTTCTAAGCTTACGGAAAAGGTGGTTCTTAAACAGCTGTCTGACCATCTTCAGGTAAATGATCTCTACTATCCAAACCAGTCTGCTTATCGAGCAGGTCACAGTACTGAGACAGCCCTCTTAAAGATAACGAACGACCTGCTCACTGCCTTGGATGAAAACAAGGTTTCTCTTCTCTCTCTCCTTGATCTTTCTGCAGCGTTTGACACTATCGACCACTCCATCCTCATTTCTAGACTTCACACCCTCCTTTGGTCTATCTGGGGCTGTTCTTTCCTGGTTTTCTTCCTACCTCTCTGATCGCACACAGACAGTTGTTGTCAATGGTTCTCCATCTCTTCCAAAAGGTCTTCAGTTCGGTGTGCCCCAAGGTTCAGTCTTAGGCCCTATCCTTTTTGTTCTTTATACCCAACCTCTCTCCGCCATCATCAACCAGCATTCTATTCTACATCATAGCTTTTCTGATGACAATCAACTGTACATTTCTGCCCACCTGAGTCAATTAGATCAAATGATTTCTTCTTCTAAGTTGTGCATCTCTGCTGTTAAAACATGGATGTTTTACAACAAACTGCAACTGAATGCTGATAAGACAGAGATGATTCTTGTAGCCTCTAACCACACAATTAAAACTCAGGTTCTCCCAGGTTCTGTCGACATTGATGGCACTGAGATCAAGCTATCGGCATCCGTCCGCAATCTAGGTGTTACTTTGGACCAAACCCTTTCTTTCAAACAGCATGTTTCCAATGTTTGCAAGGCTTGCTATCTAGAACTTCGAAGAATTAGTTCCATCCGCCGTTTCCTCTCTCAGGATGCCCTGAAGACTCTAGTATGTGCTTTTGTCCTGTCTCGCCTTGACTACTGTAACTCACTTCTTGCTGGCTGTCCATCAACTCTCATCTCTAAGCTCCAACGGGTCCAGAATAATGCTGCTCGTCTCATTTCTCGCTCCCCTAGGTACGATCACATCACTCCGGTTCTTCGTTCCCTACATTGGCTCCCAGTTCAATCACGTATTGACTACAAAATTCTCCTCCTTGCCTTCAAGTCACTGAATGATCAAGCTCCCCTGTATCTCTCTGATCTTCTTCATCTCTATGTCCCAGCTCGCCAACTACGTTCGTCTTCTGATTCTCGTCTCCTTTCCATTCCCTCCATCCGTCTCAAATCTGCTGGCCAACGTTCTTTTTCTTGTCAAGCACCATCTCTGTGGAATTCTCTGCCTTCTCCTCTCCGACACTCCAACTCAGTCTCCTCATTCAAAACCTCTCTTAAAACCCATCTTTTTCCTGCTGCGCCCTAAATATTTGATCAGTTGTCTATCGTTGTGTGCACGTGAGGGAAGATTGATTTAAGAGGTTTGTGCTGTGTTTGTGTGGTGCGTGTGTGTGTGTGTGTGTGTGTGTGTGTGTGTGTGTGTGTGTGTGTGTGTGTCTGTGTGTGAGTGTGTGTGTGTGTGTGTGTGTGTGAGTGTGTGTGTGTGTGTGAGCATGAATGTGTGCTTGTGTGTATTTTGGTTTTGTGGGTTGTGTGTGCACGCATGTGTGTGTGTGTGTGTTTGTGTGTGTGTGTCTGTCTGCGTGCGTACGTTGTGTGTGAGGGTGTTTGTGTATGTGTGTTGGTGTATGTGGTCAGTCCATGCGGCTCAGTTGCTGTGGCTTACCGAATGGGGTATGAACGAGTTGGCGTCAATAATTGTGTGTTTGTGTGTGTGTGCGTGTGCGTGTGTGTGTGTGTGTGTGTGTGTGTGTGTGTGTGTGTGTGTGTGTGTGTGTGTGTGTGGTGCGTGTGCGTGTGCGTGCGTGCGTGTGCGTGTGCGCGTGCGTGTGCGCGTGCGTGTGTGTGTGTGTGTTTGCGTGTGTGTTAGAGAGAGAGAGAGAGTTGCTTTGCATATGCGCTGTTGGTGGTTGGTGTCACTCTTGAATGTTGTTTTTTTTGTTATCTGTTGATGAATAATTGATTGTAAAGCGCTTTGGGCTCATCTGAGGTAAAGCGCTATATAAATGTACTGTTATTATTATTATTATTAAAAGAAAGTACGTGAAACTACGACCCACACAAAACAACATGGCCACAAAGAAAGCAGAAATAGAATTCAAAACAGAACAAAACTGAGCATAACGAATGCGTTAGAAAGTACAAACACTACGCAAACCATCTGTTTAAAGCAGCAATACGCTTTTGATTTGGTTTTATCAAAGACTGTATAGGGGAAGATAAGCATCCGGTCTCCTTTTCCCTATATGAGTAGTGAGGACAGAAACACTGATTATGTCCCTTTTAAACAGGACACATTTTTACACGTCGATAGGCCAGTTGAATTCTCCGTTCAAGTTCCAGTCTGAGTTTTTGGATAGCCTCCACTGTGAATAGTGTACTGTCCGCACTAACGATAACTCTATCAGCCCGGTTCGCCGAGCTCTTAAGTAGTCCATCTTACCCTTTTAGAATATCTTTGGTTTTATAGCACAATCAACAACAACAAAAACACTAAGGAGGCATAAAAAAAAAGATCGCAAGTTGCAGCCTGCTTTGCACTTTGAAAGAGAAGGATAAAAACAAAATGAAAACCGCTTATTAGAATGATAAACCAAATAAAATCAAAATGTCTGAAAAGCCTTTTTAGGAACCAAAATCTGTTCATAAAGTTCCACGTCTTATGTCTAATGCGTGTCAATTAATCCTATCTCCTTTACTCAAATGGCTTTTATCACTGGCTGACACTAGCCTGTAGAAAGGGCCAATAGTAAATGAGAGCTGTACAATAGATGCTTTTCTACAGTATTGGAATATCATGCTACAGCTTAGTCTTTCGTGGAAGACTATGACTCTCGAACGAGGGGGGCCCTTGCACCGGCTCTGGTGCTGCAACCAAGAGGATTGGTTGGCCTTTGGGGGCCTTCCCCCAACGCCAACTCTCGTCCTCAAATCCTCTTTGGCCGAGTGAGTGGGGATGTACCTTGGGCAAGACATCTTCACTATAAACTAATTCTCACCCAGCCCGCCAGAATAGTAGGCTATCTGGTTTAAATGTTTTATTTTCCAAAGAAACAATAACAGCAACGACATAACTGAAGCAGCAACAAGCAACGCTTATGACGTGCTCAGTTCGAGATAAATGACACAGCATAAACATTAGGCGGGATTATACCAGTTTGCAATAATTACATAACAAACAAAGAAAGAAAAACAGTAGGCTATCTGCCCCCTCTGCTACCTGGCAGTCATTGTCGGAAACGACAGACAGGCAACAACAACAATCCTCTCTCATTCCTCAATTTATTCATTGTTTTTTGTTTTTTATGTATTGTTTAGCCTATGTAAAGTGTATGCAAAAATGTTAAGTGAATTTTGAATTTTTTTAATTTTCATACCTTTCACAGCAAATCTGCTCATATAAGTACAGTGGAATCTCCCTTATAAGATCCTCCCATTATAAGACTCCCTCCCACATAAGACCTACTTCTCTGAGACATTGCCCTCCTTTGTAAGTATTAGAATTACCTCCCTTATAAGACCCTTCTCTTATAAGACCTCATTTTGGATGATTTTTGAAAGTTCTATAAGGGAGGTTCCACTGTATTAAAAAGCTATTAACATACACAAACACAAGCGCACGCGCGTGCGGATGCATTACATCACACACGCACGAACGCGCACTTTCATACTTTCACATTTTCGCAGAAACGTTAACATTATTAACAAAATATCACTATTTCCCCATGGCAACACAGTGAGTTGTAAGTCATAGTATGAGTGGCCTAACACCGTGTTGCCATGGGGAAATAGAGATATTCTGTGAATAGTGTTTAACGTGTACACAGACCTTTAGACTAGTAACGATAACCTATTATATTAACGACATACGACAACTGACTATTATCCCAATTATAAGAACACGTAGTGTCTATTGCTCTGAACTATAATATCGACATATTACGACTAGGGGAAGACGGGGTAAAAAGCGCATGGGCGGTAAGAAGCCCACCCCAATTATCTCATGAAATGAAGCAAATTTCAGTCTCATTTTGCCCATGAGACGAGCGTTAATGTCTAGCATTCGTCTCATGGGCAAATTTGACTGAAATTTTCTTTATTTCATGAGATAATTGGGGTGGGCTCTTACCCGCCCATGCGTTTTTTTTTTACCCCGTCTTCCCCTACATGTATACATTTAATTTATAATTCCCTCGATGCCAACATAATTACGGCTATTATTTTAACGATGAAGACATATTCCAACCATTAATCAAACTATGCTTATAGGCCAACACACCGAACACTGAATGTTTTTTTTAACAAGGATAAGGATTGCTGCTTTACTCTATGTTACTCAATAAACAAATCGTTTAAGCCAAGGATAAAGACACATTTCGACTGTTGTTTTCATTATAGCGACAATAACACGGCAATGATTATAATTATTCTACATTTATAACGACGGCTCACCAGACCAGCAAAAGGAGAAAGACTCGAGAAGGATGGAACCACTTGGGTTGCTGATTGAACCGTCGCCCGCTGCGAAATGAAATGCTGGGTACCTTGCTTACCTCCTCCTGCTGCTGTTGCTGCTGCTGCTACTAACCCCCAGCCCCCTCCCCCCTCCTTTGCCCACCCTCCCCCAGGTCACTCTATCCCCTCCTCCTCCCCTCCACCCCCCATTTTCTTTCTATTCTTTCCACCTCGTTTCTTTCTTCTCTCCTGTCCTCTCTCAAAACCGGTTTTTTCCACACTATTGTCTTTGATATCTGAAACCCCCCTTTACCTTGGTGGGTACCTGCGATGTTGACGCTCTCGCTTCCAAAGTTACAGAGTCTGGGTTCCGATTCTAAAAAGAAAGAAAAGAAGGAGAGAGAAAAGTAGCCGATTGTTCTCCTCTTCTTCTATATCCTATTGATCAGAAACACACACACACACACACACACACACACACTATACAACCGAAATGTGCACGGATTCGCGCGCGCGCGCACGCAAGCAGGCACTAACACACACACATACACACAGAGGAGATAGAGAGATAGACAAACTGAGACTGACATCATCGAGAGAGAGAGAGAGAGAGAGAGAGAGAGAGAGAGAGAGAGAGAGAGAGAGAGAGAGAGAGAGAGAGAGAGAGAGAGAGAGAGAGAGACAGACTAGGGCTCCCAGGGACTCCCCATTTTGGGGTCTATGAAGCACTACAATTATAAAGGACCCTCTAAAAGAATGTGCAGGGGGGTCCCAGGGATGCACTAGAAAAATTCTTTTTAGCATTCGCTATGCCACTGGGACCCTCTATCCCTCCTCTAGGACCCTCTATACTGTAAGTGAAGGAGTCCCTGGGACCCCTTGTTTTGTATGACGATTGGGAGCCCTGCTGTGAGACAGAGAGAGAGAGAGAGAGGACAGACAGAGAAGAGAGAGAGAGAGAGAGAGAGAGAGAGAGAGAGAGAGAGAGAGAGAGAGAGAGAGAGAGAGAAGAGAGAGAGAGAGAGACAGAGAAGAGAGAGAAAGAGAGAGAGAGAGAGAGAGAGAGAGAGAGAGTGAGAGAGAGAGAGAGAGAGAGAGAGAGAGAGAGAGAGAGAGACGAGAGAGACGAAGAGAACGAAACTTTTATTTATACAGGGTAATGAGATAAGTATAAATACTTTTTTTACACCCAGCCCTCAGAGAGAGAGAGAGAGAGAGAGAGAGAGAGAGAGAGAGAGAGAGAGAGAGAGAGAGAGAGAGAGAGAGAGAGAGAGAGAGAGAGAGAGAGAGAGGAGCAGACAGAGAAGAGAGAGAAAAGACGGAGACAGACAGGAAAAGACAGGCAGACAAAGAGAGAGAGAGAGAGAGAGAGGAGAGAGAGAGAGAGAGAGAGAGAGAGAGAGAGAGAGAGAGAGAGAGAGAGAGAGAGAGAGAGAGAGAGAGAGAGAGAGAGAGAGAGAGAGAGAGAGAGAGAGAGAGAGAGAGAGAGAGAGAGAGAGAGAGACAGAGAGAGAGAGACAGAGAGAGAGAGAGATGAGAACGGAGCAGACGGAGAAGACAGAAGAGACGGAGAGAGATGGAGACAGAGAAGAAGAGACAGGCAGATAACAAAATAACAGAAAGAAAAGACGAATGCCTCTGTGTGCATGTGTGTGCGTGCATGCTTGTATTCATGCATGTATATGCATGCGATCGCGCCCAGAGAAAGGGTTGGGGGAACGGAGAACCTGGGCAAAATGCGGTAGACAAGGAAACACGAAAGATCAACCATTCAGAAAAAGGAAATTGGACTCTGGCATTCAGTTGGCTGTATATCGATAATATCGATCAGAACACTGAAGGGCCTGCCACACTACATACGATTCTCGCTGCCAATGCGATGCGATTGTGGCGATGCGAGTCACGATTCGCGTGAAATACTTCCGTCTAAAAAATAATTCTACTACTTTCGCTCTGTATACTCAAGTAGACCGAATACACGAATTAATTTCGCGACTCGCATCGCATTGGCAGCGAATCGTATGTAGTGTAGCAGACCCCTGGCGTTCAAGTTCCACCAGTGAAGGATACAGGCTTACTACTACAGCGTGTATTTGTTGTTATCCGCTGTGTCGCTATTTCCACAGAACCCCACCCCCCCACCCCCTAACCCCCCCCCCCCCCCCGGGACCGTTTGCCTTAACCCTTTCACCGCCAAGGTTGCATTTACGCACCACAATGGTTTAAAAGGGCACCCTGACGGATTAGTTTTGGCAAGAAACACGTCGAGATCACCAGGAAAACACCCTTTACAGAGATCGCAACACTCACTTTGCTCTGGTTTCCCAGAAATCAAACCGTCAAATCGGCGATTCCTCCTTGGCGGAGGTGCTGGAAGTCAAATTATTTCAGTGAAAGAGAAGACATGTGCCTTCTCTTTTCTAATGGCCGCTTGAGTTTAGACTAAATCGTTTGTACGAAATGTTCACAATACAAGCCTTTTTATTTATTTTTAAAAAATATAGTTTACCTAAAGGAGTTTCGCTCACAACAAAGGCAATAGCTCCTTTTTTGTTTTTACTGCATTACAGAAAAGAAAAAGCTTCAACCACAATGAGTGCCCTCAACCCACCCCATCCAAAATGGCTTCTCTCTCCAGCATCTCCGCCAAGGAGGAATCGCCGTTTTTGACGGTTTGATTTCTAAGAAACCAGAGCAAAGTGAGTGTTCTGATCCTTGAAAAGGCTGTCTTTCTTGTGATCTCGACGTGTTTCTTGCAAAAACTCATCCGTCAGGGTCCACCTTTAATACCCATGACAATAAAAGGCATGAAATCAGGGCCTGTTATCCAAATACCCTATTTTCTTAATTTGGGGAGGTAAGGATAGGCCTAATGTTATGCATGTCACAGAGGAATTCACAATATTGCAGATTTTTGTTCTCTACTCAGCTAAGTTTAATGGTATTTTTTTGCCTGAAAAATGGCTGGCGGCGAAAGGGTTAAAGGCTAGAACCTATTGATCTATCGATCTTTTGGCCGCAGTATTATTGATTATCAAACTGCTAAATTCTTTTCAAAATGGTCCCCCCAACCCGACCCATCGCATCGATTTCTAAGCTGCTTAGTTAACTCTCTTTAAAACGGCTCCAACAGGAATGAAAGTGTTAAGGATTGTGGTTGTAAAGTAGCATTTTAAGCCTACGCGTGTGGAAAGGCGAACGCGCGAGTGCATAATTATACGCGGCTAGAGAGTATGTATTATGCATGCAGATGCAGTCACGCAGACAGAGAGATAGATGAATAGAGGAGAATGATGATGATATTCATTTTACAACAGTAAAAGTATTGGCCGGCCTGGACTGATCGTTCTTCATACACACACACACAACACACACACACACACAACGCACACACACTAAGAGAGAGAGAGAGAGAGAGAGAGAGAGAGAGAGAGAGAGGAGAGAGAGAGAGAGAGAGAGAGAGAGAGAGAGAGAGAGAGAGAGAGAGGAGAGACGAGAGAGAGAGAGAGAGAGAGAGAGAGAGAGAGAGAGATGAAAAGAAAATATTTATTCCATAAGGCCAAAGCCCCCTTTGGAAGTGGGGGTACAACAACAGTAATAGAAACATAGTGTCATTTCATGCACAATTTTTAGCAAAGGAATTAATTTATGACAAAGCAATTTGTCTTGCCTTTAGAGCTTGGTATGTAGGCCTAAAAATGCACAGTTTTCTATTAGTTTCGCTATTTCTAGAAGACATTAATAATGACAGACGAAAACCATTTGCATTACGATAAAATGTTGGCGCAATAAACTGTTTTCTTAGATTATCATAAAATGGACAGCATAGCAACAAATGTAGTTCATTTTCTACGTCAGCATTGCAAAGTTTACAAACTAAGTCGAGGGAGAGAGAGAGAGAGAGAGTGAGAGAGAGAGAGAGAGAGAGAGAGAGAGAGAGAGAGAGAGAGAGAGAGAGAGAGAGGAGGGGGGGGGGGGGCGGACGGACATACAGTCAGACAGACACATGTGTATTTGTATGATGTTAGACTTCAAACTAAAATCTGAACTGATGTCCATGCCATGCGACTTTTATCCAGCATCCCTTTTTTATGTTTTGTTAAAAAAAAAAAAAGAAGAAAAGTAGACCTATGCTGTATATCGTTTTTATAAAAATATCATCAAAATATTTACACTTTTTTTTGTCACGCTACAAACTGTAGGTTACATAATGGTTACGAAAGAGTATCGCTCAGTTTGTGATCAAAGAAAGTATCAACAGATATCAACATTAATATTCGCCGTCCATCTTAATTCCTGTTATGGTAATACCATTGCTAAAATAATCAAATGCTTAACGATTTTTTTTATAAAGGTAAAAATGTGTTTTCACAAACAGCGGAGAGTTGAGACCATTAGCAAGCAAAATACCAATAATTATTTTGTAACGTTACATCAGTTATTAGGTATTTTGATTGACTTTATTTTGGAGGCAATACCAAATAAAGACCCCAAAATACTATCTTGGTGGACCCAACAAAATTATGCAACAATTCAAAAATATAGGTGCGGGTAGACAAAAATGTGGCGGTGCCATAGCCGATGAGGTTTAACCGAGGCGTGGTTACTGCTACACCTATCTGCATTGTTAAAAAATCGGGACTTTGCTGGTGTTGCGCTGCCTCCGGTATTGTTTCCCACCATCTTTGTATCTACAAAATGTCCCATAATGTGTCTGTTCCAGACCGAGAGGACGTATAAACACCATTTTTAATTCATTCTTCTGGCTGTAAAAAAAACCACGCAAGCCTGGGTCTCAATGGTTGGTTACTGGCTTAAGGGTCAGCCACACTGCCCACGATGCGATCCGATTGTGACGATGTCTGTGAGTCATGATTTACGTGAAATACTAGCCGTCTAAAAAACAACTCTATTTTTGCTCAATATACTCATGTAGGGAAGTAACCCAAAAGGGCGCCTTTTGGCAAATGACGATTTGGGCGCATATTTCATGAAATCAAATGAGCGCGGGTGGTCGTATCCCATATGAGCGCGTATCTATCCTACAAGGCCGATATACGTATGTCCCAAAAGAGCGCATCTCAATCATAATTGTTTAATTTCAAAATCTACGAGAAAACACAGCACATAAAATAATTTCCACCTAACCCTAACCCTACTATCTGCTAATAGACTAGACAAGAAAACACGCGCTCATATGGGCCATCAAAAACGCGCCTATATGGGCTATAAAACGGGCTCATATGGGCTATGCGCTGTTTTGGGAATCTCCGCCATGTAGACCCCAATACACGAATCAAATTAAAATGCCTGATACAAAAACTACAGATATTTCATCAGATTCGTGTACAGGGGACTACAAATATATATAGTGAACATAACTTAGTAGGATTTTCATCAGATTCATTTAGACAGTAGAATTTCACGAGAATCATGCCCTCACAAATGTCACAATCGGACCGTGTTGGGGTCGAATCGTATGCAGTGTGACTGGCCCTTACCAAAGTGTTCGAGACTGGACGTGCAGTAAGCTGGCTCTCCAACAGTAGCTAAGCAACCAAGGACCATTGCAATATAGGGACCTGCATTATCGAGTTTCAATCTCCATTCCATTTAGTTTTACAATGACATATTTCTTTCATTTTCTGCATACCCCCCCCCCCCCCTCTCCCTCTGTGTCTGCTGTCGGTCTGTCTGTTTGTCTCTCTCTGTCTGTCTGTCTGTCTCGGTCTCTCTCTCTCTCTTTCATTATGTTTCAAATGTTTTCAACTGTCTGCGATTATGGCAACATTAGCAATTCTTATGCTTTACTGTTTATATGATTTGCATGCATGTGTGTTCTCTCTCTCTCTCTTAGTGTGTGTGTGTGTGTGTGCGCGCGCGCGCGTGCCTGCACATGTGTAAGGGATAATGACAGACTAATAGTGGCTCTCATGCATTCGATAAGGCATGGCAGCTGTTTCACTAAATAGTTGTCACGTGGTAGGCCAATAAATCAATTTCAACAATACGTTGGCATCAAATATAGTTTTGTTACAATAATACTAAATAAATTAAAAGGATATCGATTTGCCTACGGTCTGTTTCATGGTAGGCTTATACATATACACCTATATTTTAACCCCTTCAGGACATCACTGCCTTACACAAACATCATTACTGGCCTGGGGTTGACAAGAAATAATTATAACAAATAAGAAGCGCAACAAAACTCACACTGTCAATGATTCAATTTTGACGACAATACTGGTTGATCCAAGTTTATTTTTCGCTTTGAAATTGTGGTTACGTGCATTAAAATTGGAATCATTAGTCTCCTTATTACTATCACTGTTAATGAAAACATATTGGAGATTTTCTGAGGCTTCTCTAGGGACGATTTTGATTTACATTTTAAACATTAAAAATCAAGATAGAAGTATTAAACACATGCGAAACAAAAGCTGGAACGGTGATGAAGAGAAGCAACTCGAAAAAACGTGATGTGGATTGAAAACAACATGGATTTAGACAGGTTTTAGACTCAAAAAATCGCTGTTCCGAGAATACTCGGAATTAGACTGGCGTTCTCCTGTTCTGAGTAGTCTTCGTTCGGAATGAGTTAATTGAGTGCAATTGACGTAAGGATACATACAAAAAGAAGGAAATAAATAAACTGAATTATAGTGCAAATAGAATGGCTGGGTTGATTGAGACACTGTGACTACGCCATTACAATATGAACCAGGGGATAAATTAGAAATCAATGGATATAATAATAATAAGAGAGTGACAGATTAGATAAAGCTACAAGCACAGGGGAACTATTTGTACGAAAGGCAACCCCCCTCCACGTCTCCCTCGTATTCCCACGAGGAACTAGGCTGATCCTAACCCTATCTCTTTCCCGACAAAAGCAGAATGCTGCTTCTCAGTGATTTTCAAAGCGACAGGGTCGAGGGTGGGGGGTGGGGGTGGGGGTAGGGGGTTGGGAGGGTGCTTAAAGTACAACATAACCGTAAATCCTATGCCCCTATGCCTCTGTGACGTCCTTCGAATGAGATTGTAGGTGAAACCCTGGTTAAGTGTGTGCAAACCCATTGCTCAAAGTATGTTCTCAATCCTCTCTTGTAAAGAGAACACAGCTGAGATGAATGAGATTGCTCAAAGTATGTTCTCAATCCTCTCTTGTAAAGAGAACACAGCTGAGATGAATGAGATTGCTCAAAGTAGGGGAAGACGGGGTAAAAAAAAGCGCATGGGCGGGTAAGAAGCCCACCCCAATTATCTCATGAAATGAAGCAAATTTCAGTCTCATTTTGCCCATGAGACGAGCGTTAATGTCTAGCATTCGTCTCATGGGCAAATTTGACTGACATTTTCTTTATTTCATGAGATAATTGGGGTGGGCTTCTTACCCGCCCATGCGCTTTTTACCCCGTCTTCCCCTATGTTTCTTAATCCTCTCTTGTAAAAAGACACAGCGCGCGGCGAAAATGGTGTTTTACGTCCTCTCTGTCTGAATCAGACACATATGGGACATTTGTAAATACAAATATGGTGGGAACAATACTGGAGGCAATGCCCGGAGGCAGTACGAAACCAGTAAAGTCCCGATTTTTTTTAATTAATACAGATAGCTGTAGCGGTGACCACGCCTCGGTTAATTAAACCTCATCGGCTATGGCACCGCCACAAGTTTTTGTATTCAACCACTTAAAAGAACACAGCTGAACGTTATGTGCTGTTTAGGTCCCTATTGGCCACTGCAAAGAACACCCTTTTGCAAGAGTGAATGCCCTTGGTGGGTGGGGTAAGATGGTTGAGTACCTGCCAAACAAGGGCACAACTCTCGCCAAAACCCCGATTTGAGGCCACTCTTTTGCAAGAGTGAATGCCCTTTTGGATACTGATCAACAAGGGCTTAACCTTTTGCAAGAGTGAATGCCTTTGGTCGGTGGGGTAAGATGGTTGAGTACTGGCCAAACAAGGGTACAAGTCTCGCCAAAAACCCGATTTGAGGCCAATCTTTTGCAAGAGTGAATGCCCTTTTGGATACTGATCAAACAAGGGATTAACTTTTGCAAGAGTGAATGCCTTTGGTTTCGGTGGGGTAGATGGTTGAGTACTGACCAAACAAGGGAATGACTCTCGCCAATAACCCTATTTGAGGCCACTTTTTTCGCAAGAGTGAATGCCCTTTTAGGATACTGAACAACAAGGGCTTAACTATTGACGTTAAGGGCGTTAATAACCCTACTTGCAGTGGCCATATTGGTTTACATGCACACCAAGGAGCTTTAGGAACAGAAATCTTGACAATCGTGTATGGACATCCAAGATAGACACATGCACGCAAGCACACAAGCTCACGCACCCAGCCACACTTAAAAAAAAGTATATCTACACCTGCTTCTCAAACAATGAAAACTCCAAAGGACCATAAAAAACCCACTTTTGTCTAGTGGAACAATCAAGATGCCGAATTTTACTATAAAACAAATTAAAAGAAAGGAAAAATGGACGTGGGTGGATGTTAGAGTGTTTTCTATAGTGTGTTATTCCATTAGAAAACGTTTTAATCTGGACTCCTGAGTTTACCCTGCAAACATTCATTTAAATGAGAATTTGGTGCCTACATCGTGTGTGCGAAGGATTAACAGTAACGAGGGAAGATGGATTTTTTTCCCACCGTTCTCTCTCTCTCTCTTTACTTCTACACAAAACACATGATAGACTGTTATCTCTCACTTTACTTCTACACAAAACACATGATAGACTGTTCTCTCTCTTTACTTATACACAAAACACATGATACACTGTTCTCTCTCTCTCTTTCCTTCGGTTCGGGGAGCTATTCTTTTTGTCTGGTCCGTCCGTCCGTCCGGCGTGCCTCCGTCCGTCCGGCTATTCGTCCGTTTTTCTCAAAAACTATTCAGTCTATCATCATCAAAATTTGGTATACTAGTTTGCCAAGATGCAAGCTATCCACTGATGTATTTAGTTTTACATTAAGGTCAAGGTCGCGCCAGTTACGGGGTTCAAACCCCGAAACACATAATCGCTAATATCTCGCGAAGTTTTGCATGTATTTTAATGCAGTTTTTTTCTCACATTTCTTGATGAATGGTCTATAACACAGTTGTCATGAATTTTTGCATGTGTGCGTAGCCTACGTGTGCGTGTGTGGTGTACCTGTCTGTCTAATTCATTATTATTAATTTCATAATTTGACACACTGCAGCGTCACCTTTAATCGCATTTAACAGATTTAAGAGAGAAAAATAGCATTTTTTGAACTATACTCTGACTTTTTAAAACAAGTTCTTGGTTAACCGTGTAATGTAATGGTTGTTTTTTAATGGCAGAGAAGGGAGGGGGAGGGGGGCGGTAGAAGTTATTATACAGTTTCCTTTGCTTTCCCCTTTCTATCTCCCCGCCCATTGTATATGCCTATTATGATTCAACAATCATATTTAAAAAATCATAACATAAATCAAGAATTTTACTTTGATTTTCACATTTCATCCACCCGCCCATTGTATATGTTTGATATTATTTAACAATTATATTATTAAAAACAAATTCATACCAACATAAATCATGGATTTTTTTCCCATTCGTCTATTCACTTTTGTGCCTTTTATTTTATTGGACTCGTATGCATGATTCAACATGGCATTCTCTTACATCCAATATAGCAATTCTTACAGTTCCATCTAAGTTCTTAATCCTGGTTAAACTGATAAAGTTTTTTAGTGTGCAGTGTTCAGTTAAGAGATTCCGCGAGGAATTGCCTAATTACCCAAAGTCTGTCATCAAGTAGATTCGTTTGAATAATAGATAAGAGAAATAAAATGCAAATGAATTAGTCATGACGTGATCGAAAGAGAACGCATAACCCCGTGGCACAAGAATGATAATAAGGGTGATAGCAAAGAGTCTGAGTCTTTGGTGATAGTGAACAGTACAGTAGACCTCACACGCGCGCGTGCGCACGAGAGAGAGAGAGATAGAGAGAGAGAGAGAGAGAGAGAGAGAGAGAGAGGAGAGAGAGAGAGAGAGAGAGGAGAGAGAGAGAGAGAGAGAGAGAGAGAGAGAGAGAGAGAGAGAGAGAGAGAGAGAGAGAGAGAGAGAGAGACTGGACACTGGAAAACTTTATTTGACAAGGATAAAGATTTTAGGCGATGCTGGAAAACTATTCTTACAATCTGTCCTTGGATAAAAGAAAAACAAATTTAAGAAACAAAAAACGTTTGCAAACATACTCTCTCTCTCTCTCTCTCTACGCATGCAACAGCTCACTCACATCTCAGACAGGCAGATAATATTTTCACCACAAACATGCACATGCATAATAGAAACGCACGAGCACACGCCCACACATGCACGCGCGCCTGTTGCCTAGGCCTACACAGCTAATGTTTGATCAGCACGTGAGTCCAATAGTGTTTATTGATCGCGTTCAAAGTTAACAGGCCATCGGTGATTGTGCCTTTTTCTAGGAGAGGAAACAAACAGCCTGCAAAACTAACACTGTAGAATAGGACAGCCAGTTAAAGAACACCTCCTCTCTCTCTCTCTCTCTCTCTCTGTGTCCCTCCCAAAGGGAGTGGATATGGTTGGTTGGTTGGCTTACCCACCCCAACAGCGAGAAGCACTTGAACACTAAGGTACAAATGCATCAGCTAGGGATGAGAACATTACGTGTGTGACCGTTTTTGATTACCCCGCCATGTGAGCAGCCACACTCCGTCTTCGGGGGATTTTAGACTAATGATGTTATGCTGGGAGCTTGTCATGGCTTAAGACAATCCCCGCACCACCATTCAGAGCTGGATATAAAAAAGCATGTTATTTCTTTTTCTGTGATCCTCTATAATAACATTCATTAATTATCTCTCTCTCTCTCTTGTGTGTGGACATGTGTGTGTTTATTTGTGTGTGTGTGTGCGTGTGTGTGTGCGCGTGCGGTCTGTGAGTGTTGTGTGTGTGGTCTGTGAGTGTGTTGTATGTGCGTGTGTGGTCTGTGAGTGTGCGTGTGTGTTGTGTGTGCGTGTGTGTGTGCGCGTGCACACACACTTGCGCCAGTTGTGTGAGATTCAGTATTAAAACATTTGATTGATCATTACGTATATCGGTCTGCAGTTAATGTCTACGTTCTCAACAACAACAAAAAGTTCTAACTACCAACGTACGTTGCTTTTTGAGTGAGCTTAATTCGTTTTTAAGTTAAAAAAAAGTAGAAGAAAGAAACGAGAGAGAGAGAGAGAGAGAGAGAGAGAGAGAGAGAGAGAGAGAGAGAGAGAGAGAGAGAGAGAGAGAGAGAGAGAGAGAGATAGTTCAGACTTCAGACACTTTATTTTACAAGGATAAGAATTTAGGTTGGGCCTAGTCTTCCATTCTGTCCTTGAGAGAGAGAGAGAGAGAGAGAGAGAGAGAGAGAGAGAGAGAGAGAGAGAGAGAGAGAGAGAGAGAGAGAGAGAGAGAGGAGAGAGAGAAGAGAGAGAGAGAGAGAGAGAGGAGAGAGAGAGAGAGAGAGGAGAGATCACATAATATTGTGGTGAACACAGACTTTAAATAAAGAGAGATCACATTGTGTGAACAGACTTTAAATAAAATCAATCAACAAACACACACACACACAGAGTAAAAGTTAACCTTATTGCCACACTTTTGCTTCCTGCTTTCTTCAATTAACCAATGAAAATCGCCTACCCTGCTAACTGCTAGCAAAGATTCTAAAAGGGTTTCTTTTCAGTGTCTTTGCTGCTAGTTCTGAATTGTTGCCCCGAGTCACATAGTTTGTACGTGTCTGTCATGATGAAAACTGCACGTACAATAACTCATCCGTCACCTGCGCAAATATCAATCGATTACTGACGATGCAACCAACGAATCGATGGACTGCGCAGATCAATCCATCGTAATGGTCATGCTTATAACATAAGTGCCCGTCTAACTTTTCGAAGTTCCCCCCAAAAAAAAAAAGAAAAAAAAAAGAGAAGAAGAATGTATGTAACACACAAACAAACACAAAAACGCGCGCGCGCGCGCACACATACACACACTTTTATGGCGTCACTGTCATCTACTATGTTTCTGCCTGACTTAAAAGGTCTGCGTACATGTTAACAAAAAATCACAAAATATGTCACTGTCATCTACTATGTTTCTGCCTGACTTAAAAGGTCTGCGTACATGTTAACAAAAAATATCTCTATTTCCCCACGACAACACAGTGCTAGGACACTCATAATATGACTTACAACTCACTGTTTTGCCATGGGGAAATAGTGATATTTTGTGAATATGGTTAACGTGTGCACAGACCTTAACTGGTCCATTTTCCTGCCTTTGTTGTAGAAATCCTTGCAAAGAATGTCTCCAGCCGATGACGGACATACTGAACCTAACTATTTCTTAGTTAGGCGCATGACGGCAGCATGACGCATCTGCGCTTACTTGACAGGAGGCTGTCTGTGTGATCGACGAAGAAGCCACAACATACTCTGTTTCTTCTTTGTTGTTAGCCCCCTCTCCCTCTTTCTAAGGGGAGGGGTATTGTTATTGTGAACTCATGTCCGTTTCTTTGGCGGTGGTTCTGTCTGTGGGAGAAATACACCGTGAACCGCTGCCCAGAATCACCTGAAATTGTGCACGGTGGTATATTACCTCAGACTGATGTGTCAATGTTGAGTGAGTACTGCGGGAGAGGGCTTACTGCCGAATTATGCGAAACTATTATGGGTGTTGTTGTTGATGATGATGATAATATATTAATATAGTCATTAGGCCGAACACGTAGAAGATTACTAATAAACAATGTACACGCGCGCACACACACACACACACACATGCACGCACACACACACGCAAGCACGCACGCGCACACACATATACACATACACACGACGCGCGCACACACACGAATCATCACTCTACTCTTACGGTTCTGAAAGCTGTAAATACGAGGAAAATGGAGTTTTACGTCCTCTTGATCTGAATCAGACACATATGGGACATTTGTAAATACAAATATGGTGGGAACGATACTGGAGTAAAGTCCCGATTTTTTAAATTAATACAGATAGGTGTAGCGGTGACCACGCCTCGGTTAAACTTCATCGGCTATGGCACCGCCACAAGTTGCTGGTATAACGTAAAAAATGATGTAGGGGAAGACGGGGTAAAAAGCGCATGGGCGGGTAAGAAGCCCACCCCAATTATCTCATGAAATAAAGAAAATTTCAGTCAAATTTGCCCATGAGACGAATGCTAGACATTAACACTCGTCTCATGGGCAAAATGAGACTGAAATTTGCTTAATTTCATGAGATAATTGGGGTGGGCTTCTTACCCGCCCATGCCGCTTTTTACCCCGTCTTCCCCTATAACACAGCTGTAACATAATTTACTCTCTCTATATATATATCCCCCCCCCTCTCTCTCTCTCCCCCCTCTCTCTGTCCCTCTCTTCCCCCCCCCCCCCCCCTCTCTCTCTCTCTCGCGTCATTGTATTGTTTGTCGAGTTCTTTGTCCGTTATGGTCCGTGCGTTCTTTGGGATGCTGTCACCATGGAGACGGTGACGTCATGGTCCAATCCGCAGAGGCTTTTCCTTTTGGTGAGGTAAAAGGTCTTTGTTAGTTCACAAGCGAGGCTTCGGGAAGAATTGTGTGGGCTTTTTTTTCTTTTAAAGTGTTGTGCCGTCACCACAAACGATTGGAAGGGCTTACTTCTAATAGGCCCGCGACACTACATAAGAGTCGGATCTGAATGCGATGCGATTGTGAGTCACGATTCATGTGAAATACTTCCGTCTAAAAATAATTCTGCCATTTTCGCCCACTACAGTACTCCCCGTTTACAGTAAACTCGGTTATAAGAAATTTCGGTTACAGTAAAGGAAAGCACTGGTTCCCGGCCAAAGGTCTACTGTTTTATTACTAAATAGACCTCGGATAGTAGCAACTCGGTTATAATAAAAAAAAACCTGCTATAGTAAAGTTACTTTTGGTTCCCCACAGGACTGGCTCCTCGGTTACAATTAAAAAAAAAGTCCTCTTCGTGACCTTTGTAAATACGTCACAAATGTATGCATCACAGTCTCACCACTCCCTCCACCCACCCATAATAACAACTGGGTTATAATTAAAATTTAAAAAAAACTCCTATAGTAAAGTCATTTGTGGTTCCTCCTCTTTACAATAAAAAAAATTGTCCTCTTCCTGACCTTTGTAAATACGTCATCAATGTATACGTCACAGTCTCACTACTTCCTCTACCCACCTTCATCAACGAAATTGAAAGGCACTCAAAAACATGTTTCTTTCCCCTCATTACTTAGTGGGAAAAAAATATATACAGCCGAATCCGCTTATAAGAAACTCGCTTATGAGAAAACTCGCTTACAATGAAGCAAAACAAATTTCCCTGCCAAACTTCTTTTTTCTTATCTATGATCAAAACTCAGATATAAGAAACTTGCTTATAAGAAAACTCGGTTATAAGCAAGCAATTTTTTTCTCCCATCCGCAATGGAAACTTGGATATAAGAAAATTATGTCATACAAGAGAGTTGGTTTGCAGTTCATTTTCTTATAAGCGAGTTCTAAGCTATCCACAAAAAGTTAAGGATCACTTGCAAACTAATTCATAACTTTCCAAATAAGAAAGCCAATGCGTTGAATTTTGGCCAACATTTAATTCAATGCTTTAGTGATAACGATACACAATTGCCTTCAATTTCGAGCAATCGTTTGGTCTGTACATTTGATCAAAGTGGGTACGTATCGAAATTTGATTTCCCAAAGTCATTGAAATCACAAGACAGGGCATTCTGATGCTCCCAAAAGTTCAGTAATGCGTGTATCCGCCATGGCTGTTCTGGCACTCGACGCAGCGAGTCCTCATGGAGTTGACCAGGGTGGTGAAGATCCTCTGTGGAAGCGCCTGCCACTCAGCCTGCAGCATCTGGTAGAGGTGCTGGGCATCCCTGGGAGGGGGGTGGTTGCTCCTCACTTTGCGATCCAGCTCATCCCAGAGGTTCTCAATCGGGTTGAGATCGGGACTGCATGCTGGCCACTCCATTCTGTTGACTCCAGACTGCTGCAGGAAGTCGTTGACCACCCTTGCCCTGTGGGGGCGAGCGTTGTCATCCTGGTAGACAGCCGGCGGTCCCATCTGCTGCAGTGTAGGCACAGCCAGCGGTCGAAGGATCTCATCCCGGTATCGGAGGCCAGTCAGGTTACCCTGTACATGATACAAGGGTGTTCTGTGGTGAAGGCTGAAGGCCCCCCAGACCATTACAGAACCTCCACCAAAGGCCACCTTTTCTTGGACAGTGGCGTCAATAAAGCGTTCCCCTGGGCGCCTCCAGACCCTCAGTCGGCCGTCGTTGTGGTTCAGGGTGAAGCGTGATTCATCACTGAACAGGACCTGGGACCATTGCTGACGTGTCCACCTCACGTGACGTCTGCAGAAGGCGCGGCGTGCTGCCCTATGGGCTGGAGTTAAGCGTGGCCGTACAGCTGGGCGACGAGAACGGAGGTTAAACCCATGAAGGCGGTTCCGTATGGTCTGCTGGCTGATGTTGATGTTAGTAGCCACCCTCAGCTGCCTTCGAATGATGCTGGAAGAGGCTGTTCTTGTCTGCAGGGCTTGTCGTTCAATGAGACGATCTTCACGTGGAGTTGTCTTCTTCGGTCGACCAGATCTGCGTCTTTCATGGACCCTCCCAGTGGCTGTGAAGCGTTGAATCAGTCTGACAATGACCGAGATGGACACCTGAAGTCGCCTGGCCACTTCTTGCTTGGGAACACCATCTTGGAACCATGCAACAGCTCGTCCCCTATCCAACTCGCTCAATTTTCGTCGTGGAGGCATTGTCAAATCAGGCCTAATACTGGTGGTATGTCTTCTTATAAAGCCAAGCAAGAGACAGCATCTCACACATAAACAGCAGTGCTTGCACGTGCATAATGGTTTTTCCATCTGGCTTGTGCAATGTGTTCATGCAGAACGATCCAAAACAAGGTCCTTTTTCGCAAGTTTCCGCTTTTTCTTTTGCTGCCAAGCTCAGTAATAGAGAATCACGTGCAATGTTTCCACTAACACAACATCGCCCACTTACAGCTGAACAAGAATTCATAACAATTTGGCTTGACTGAGAAAAAAATAACAGGAGCGAACGGAGTTTCTTGCGCACCTGTTTTCTCATAGTGATCCTTAACTTTTTGTGAGTAGTGTATTTACTTATAAGCGAATTACCATTGACAACATTTTCTTAAAGACTTCATGAGTCAAAATCATGAGTTCCATGTGTTTTCCTTCTTATAGCTGGTACAAAATCTTGTTTTGACCAGGTTTGACTCCCATACAAATGCCCCCAAATTAAAAACGAAACATTTTAAAGAGCATCCTCAATTTGAAGCTGGGGGAATTTGCATGTGGGTCACAGCTACCCTGAAAAAAACAAGGGATTTAATCGTGTTGGGTCAGTGTGTCTTTAAAAGTGAGTTGGATTGAACTGAAAGGATGTTCCGAGAAAATTGAAGTCGTTCCAAAAAGGGAAAGTTTACCTCAAACCAGTTGTGTCACAGACATTCTAAACAGTACAGGCACTTGATTGGAAGACTAATTGAGTTGTTTTTGTTCCTTTATTCCATACTTTCCTTCAGTATTCTGTGCAAAATAAATGTTGAGCAGAAGAAAAAAATATGAGTACTTTTGTGTTGGTGATAGAGAGGCAGCAATGGCAGAGAGGAAAAGGCAATTCATTTCTCTAAGAAGATGAATACAAATAAGTGAATATGTAGACTATTTTGATTTTATGATGCAAGACATGCATCAAATTAGGAAAAAGGATTTTTTTTTCGTTTTGCTTTTCTGTCTTTCTTTTCTTTTCTCTTTTCCCCCATTCAATTTGTTTATGAGGGAAAAAACTTCAAAATGTTTTCTTATATCCGAGTTTCGGATATAAGAAAACTTGGATATGGTAATAAGCAAAACATCATCTCCTTTCGATTTTCTTATAACCGAGTTTTGCTGTATTTTGATTTTATGATGTAAAACATGAGTCATAGGTCGCAAGTTTCCTTATTGTCCATTGGCATTGTACAAACGCAAATACAATATTGTCTTCCACTGTGTAAAGTAAGTTATACATCCAAATTAGAATATTGATTAAAAACAAGAAACAGGAATTTACATTTAAACAAATATGTTACTCTCACACCTCACCCAATCATTCATCTGCTCTCCGCTATCTTGCTCACTCATCATGCAACTCACACCACATCTGCCTTCATTTTTGTTTTTAATTTTCTGTTCTGTTCTTTCTTTTTTTCCTCCTTTTGTTTTGCATTTTTTCCCCTTTTTTTCATGCACCAAATTATGTAAAAGCATTTTTTTTTCTTCGTTTTATGTTTCTGTTTGTCTTTTCTTTTCTTTTTTTTTTTCTTTTTCCCCATTCAACTCGGTTATAAGAAAAAAAAATCAAAAGGTTTTCTTTTATCCGAGTTTTGGATAAAAGAAAACACGGATATAATTTTTTTTATCTCCCTTCGATTTTCTTATAACTGGGTTTTGCTGTAGCATCATGAAAATGCGATATTTTATTGCAGGCATGATAATCTATTATCAGGCATAATGTCTGTAGGCATAATGTCCAGTAGGCAAAATGTCCGGTGAGCATGGTGACCATAGGCATAATGTCCGTAGGCAAAGTGTCCATAGGTGAAATGTCCGCAGGCAAACTGTTATCGGTCACGGTGCGTGTGTGTGTGTGTGCACGCACGCACGTGCGTGTGCATGCATGAATAGATTCAAAGGCGATTCTTGAAGTTAGAGGTTGTACACTATATGCTTTTACAGCCAGTTTTGTTTTGTGCACAGGGAAATATACCATGTATAAACCCAATCACCTTTCTGGACCTCAAACCATATGAGGAAGGGGTAGGATGGGTTTATATTTAGTATTTTACGTTAGCTTTGACTTTGAAAAACGTCATCGGATAAGATAAAAAATACCATCAAAACTTTACTATATCCGAACATCGTTTATAAGAAAAACCTGTTATAGTAAAGGAAAAGCCTTGCTCCCCTGCACTTTACTATAAGCGGGGTGTACTGTATACTCATGTAGGCTAGACCCAATACATGAATCACGTTTTCAAAATCGCATCGCATTCAGATCCAATCGTATGTGTGTGGCTGCCCCTCATCTCTCCGCTATTTATCTAATTATATCTATCTTCTGACTGTATGCATGTCCGTCTGGCTCTATTTCTCTCTTTGCGTGGTGTGGCACTGTGCTTGTGTGTGTGTATGTGCGTGCGTGTGTGTATGTGCGCGCACGCTTGCGAGTGTATGTGCGTGCATGTGTGTGCGTGTATATGTGTCTGTGTGTGTGCGTGAGTATATGTGTCTGTCTGTTTGTGTGTGTGTGTATGCGTGTGTGTTTTGTTGATCTTCCATACTCTAATAATGGACAACAAAACCAACATGGAAATTTCACACTATTGACAATAGAAATTTAGCAGTCACCTAATCAAAATAATATATATAAAAAACTAAGCTATCTGTGCTGCCTTCTCTTGCTCTTGGTTGATTTGTGTTAAAAAGGCGTTGTAGTGCCTGTCGATGACTTTGTGGACAGGACATTTAATAGGGCATTTGCCGCATGCCGGCGACCTTGAATTTCACCGAGTTGAATTAGAAAGGTCAGCGTAACTCGGGCAGAACGAGTGCGGGCAAATTAGTAGTCTAGTATAGGAGAACGAACACTCGTGGCAAATGCCCTATTGGAAGCAAATGGACACTCGTGGTTATCTTACAGAATACATCCATAGAGAAGAAGAACACGTTGGGGATTCACAGGGAGACCTAACTGACCAGGTCACTAATTAATTAGCTTAGGGTTTTTGTCTGACCTGAAATCTCGACCGGTGATAGTGCCAATGAATCAGTGTTGATTGTGAGCAAAGATATTCTAAAAGGGTAAGATGGACTACTTAAGAGCTCGGCGAACCGGGCTGATAGAGTTATCGTTAGTGGCGACAAAAACTCAGACTAGAACTTGAACGGAGAATTCAACTGGCCTATCGACGTGTAACATGTGTCCTGTTTAAAAGGGACATAACCAGTGTTTCTGTCCTCACTACTCATATAGGGAAAAGAGACAGGATGCTTATCTTCCCCTATAGGCTAGTCTTTGTTGTGAGCACTCAGTTGGAAAAAAAGAACAGAATTTTTTTAGATAAGAAAAGGTTGTTCTTTATTTGGTTTAAAGCAATTCAGTCACCTTCCTTTCCCATACCCTGCCCCCCCCCTCCAAATATCCTTTCCCCCTACCTTTCTTTCATCCATATCCCCCCTTCCCCCCCTACCTTTCGTTCACCCCCCCGTCCTTTCCCGCTACCCTCCTTCACCCAATCACAATACCCACCCACCCCCCTACATACCTTCCCCCACCCCTATCCTGCTTTCTTCTACCCTCCATCCCTCTAACCATCCCTACCCTTCTCCCCCCCCATCTCTCATTTTCCTTTTTCGTCCTTTCTCATTTATCCTTCTCACGTTTTACCTTTTCCCAGTTTGACTTCTAGTTTGCCTTTTCCCCAATTCGCCTAGTCTCATTTAACTTTTTCTTATTTTCCGTTTACCAGTTCGCCTCCTCCCATTTTACCTTTTCTCAGTATTATCTCTTTTTGCCTGTTACCGTTTTAGTTTTTTGTATTTCTTCTTTCCCCATTTCCTAGTTTGCCCTCTTATTTGCCTTCCCCACTTCCATTTCAATTCTTCCCCATTCGTTTTCTCATTTCGCCTATTCCTGTTTTACCGCTATCCTTCTTTCACTTACCCTCCTTTCCTATACGCTTCTCTTCTTCGCCCCCCCCCCCCCCCCCCCCCGACCACCCCCCCCCCCTGACCATCCCTTTCCTTCTCCTTCCCCCCCCCCATGACCATCCCTTTCCTTCTCCCCCCCCCCCCGACCACCCCTTCTCCCTGACAATCCCTTTCCTTCTCCCCCCCCCCCCCGACCATCCCTTCCCTTCTTCCCCCCTGACCACCCCTTCCCTCCTGACCATCCCTTCCCTCCTGACCATCCCTTCCCTCTTCCCCCCTAACCATCCCTTTCCACCTTCCCCCCTAACCATCCCTTTCCACCTTCCCCCTGACCATCCCTTTCCACCTTCCCCCCCTAACCATCACATCCCTTTCCACCTTCCCCCTGACCATCCCTTTCCTTCTTCCCCCCTAAACCATCCCTTTCGTTCTTTCCCCCTAACCATCCCTTTCGTTCTTCCCCCCTAACCATCCCTTCCCACCTCCCCCCTGACCATCCCTTTCCTTCCCCCCCCCCCCCCCCAGACCATCCCTTTCCACCTTCCCCCTGACCATCCCTTTCCTTCTCCCCCCTCTCATTTCTTTTTTTCCCATTTATTCCCCCCCCCCCCCCTCTTTTTTATACTTTTCCTACTTCACGTTTTGGTACTTAATTTTTCCCACTTCACCTTTCTCCTATTTTACCTTTTCCCACTTCGCCTTCTCCTATCTTACTTTTCCCACTTCGCCTTTCTCCTATTTTACCTTTTCCCACTTCACCCTTCTCCTATTTTACTTTTTCCCACTTCGCCTTTCTCCCTTCTCCCTATTTTACCTTTTTCCCACTTCACCTTTCTCCTATTTTACCTTTTCCCACTTCGCCTTTATGCTATTTTACCTTTTCCCACTTCATCTATTTTACCTTTTCCCACCTCACCCTTCTCCTATTTACCTTTTCCCGCTTCGCCCTTCTCCCGTTTGACCTTTTCCCGCTTCGCCCTCTCCCGTTTGACCTTTTCCCGCTTCGCCTTCTCCCGTTTTACCTTTTCGCCTTCTCCCGTTTTACCTTTTCCCGCTTCGCCTTCTCCCGTTTTACCTTTTCCCGCTTCGCCATTCTCCTGTTTTACCTTTTCCCGCTTCGCCATTCTCCCGTTTTACCTTTTCCCAGCTTCGCCATTCTCCCGTTTCGTTTTTCTGTCAATTTGCGTACTCCTGTTTTACCTTTTCCCGGTTTGCATTCTATTTTCCGTTTTACCTTTCCCTAGTTTGCCTTCCCCTATTTTTACCTTTTCCCAGTTCGCCTTAATTCCCATTTTACCTTTCCCACTTCGCCTTGTTCCATTTCACTTCTTTCCAGTTCGTTTCTTCTCAATTTGCACGTTCCATTTGAGCTTTTCCCATTTCACCTTTTCCTATTTCATCTCTCGGTTTTCGCATTTTCCTATATCTCTGTTCGCCTCTCCCATTCTTTTCTGTTTTCTCTCATTTTTGCCCGTTCCCGTTCCACTTTCCCAGTTGGCCTTCTCCCATTTCATCTTTGTTCCATTTTGCCTTTTCCCCCCAGTTAGCCTTTATGTAATTTACCCGTTTTTTTAAATTTCGTCTTCCCCCGTTTTACCTATTCTGTCTGTTCCCATTTCCACCTCTACAATCTTAGTTCCCCATCTCCTCACTTAAAGGGGCACCCTGACGGATGAGTTTTTTGTAAGAAACACGTCGAGATCACCAGGAAAACACATTTTACAGAGATTGCAACTCACTTTGCTCTGGTTTCCTATAAATCAAACCCTCAAATAGGTGATTCCTCCTTGGCGGAGGTGCTGGAAGTAAAATTATTTCACCTAGAGAAGGAGTGTGCGTCTCTTTTCTAATGGCCGCCAAATCGTTTGCAGGAAATTTTCGCAATACAAGCCTTATTTATACAGTTTATATAAAGGAGTTTTGCTCACAACAAAGGAACTAGCTTCAATTTATTTATTTTATTGCATTACAAAAAAAGTAAATGCTTCAACCACAATGAGTGACCTCCCTCTACCCACCCCATCCAAAATGGTTACTCTCTCCGGCATCTCCGCCAAGGAGGAATCGCCGTTTTGACGGTTTAATTTATAGGAAACCAGAGCAAAGTGAGTGTTCCGATCCTTGAAAAGGCTGCCATTCTGGTGATCTCGATGTGTTTCTTGCAAAAACTTTAAAGGGCAGCAACTTTCCTCTTGGAATGTCAAGTGAACTGCATCGTTTAACTTGGGCAGGTTTCTGCAAGCACTAGCGTAGGGCTCATGTCCATGTGCCCACGTGTCGCAACCTCCCACCCCCCACCCCCGTGTCATTGTCACTCCATGTCTTTTTTTACCCCAGATATTGTGTCAGGTCAAGGGTTGATTGATTTCAGGGTGCGCAAAATAGGATTTTTTCAAAAGTACCCCACAGACTTGGGTTTGGGTCTGGGGTTAGGTTTATGGTCTACAGCACTGAAATGACACATTTTGAAGCGGTTCTGTGCAGCGGTTTACAAAATATTGCGCAAACAGGGGAGCATGGACAACTCGAACGACTGCGTGCCCCGTGGGGGATCTTTCTATGCAAATAGTTCCCCCACCCTCTGGAGGTTCTGAGCTAATAGCTTCCATTAATTTATCACTTTTCCTTTTCTTACTACGGTATATATTTTTTCTGCATTATTGGCCCATTCTCCTGCATTTTGTTTTTTCAATCAAACAAAATCTTCCAGATAATTCTCCTTTAAGCTCATCCTGGAATGTGGTGTCTGAATGCACCACACAGACCTATGAAATCCGGACAGATACGTATCCTCCACATTATGGCGCTACGGCCTGGGAACTCAGAAGAAAGGGATTGGAAATCTCAAATCCCACCGCTCCACAAGGGGACGAAAGGCTACATAGACCTCCAGTCAACTCCAGCGAAAGGTAGAGGAGCTGTGCGTGCGGGCGCGAGCATGTGTGTTCGTGTAGGTGTCAATATTTGTTGCATGCTTGTTCCGTAGTTATAAACAAAAACTGTCACACAAAAATCACACACACACACACACACACACAGAGGCAGGCATGAATTACCAGATTTACATACACACATGCACGCACACACACACATAAATGAACACATCAAAACGAGAGAGAGAGAGAGAGAGAGAGAGAGAGAGAGAGAGAGAGAGAGAGAGAGAGAGAGAGAGAGAGAGAGAGAGAGAGAGAGAGAGAGAGAGAGAGAGAGAGAGAGAGAGAGAGAGAGAGAGAGAGAGAGAGATTAAATTTAATGCGAATTTACCTGATAAATCATGAATACAAAATGATGAACTTTCCACCCGTCAGTAAGTGTGAACAAAACAAATGTCAAAATAAAATATATGGAAATTGCTGGCATTCTCAGAACCTCGACTGGGCACCTCACTACACTGAAACACTGGGTTCAGAAATACAAGAGCAAACATCCAGCAAGTTATCAAACAAATGAATTAGAAATGATATTCATAGACTATTTGGCCTAAACCCCATTTTTATATTCCTGTAACCAAAGGTGCCACAAAAACTGTGTATGAAATAACCGCGGGGAACCATGTATATTTTGAATTGCTGGAATTAAACTTTTAAGATAGTAAATTGACCACATAAAAAATATACAACTTATAAGAAACCGAAACATTCAAGGGTTGCTAACCAAAACGGTACAACTCAAAGAAATGAAGAAGGCAGGTAGTCGGCTTTGGCACAAAAAGTCAGTATTCATGAATGCGTGCTGGATGCAGTTATTATTCTCACACACACACACGCACACGCACGCACACACACACACGCACACGCACGCACACACACACACACACGCACGCACACACACACACTCACACTCGCACACACATACACACAATGCGTGCTCTGAAGATATGTTTTTACACTGAAGAAATGTCGATGGTGTTATGTTGTTCACTGAAAAGATGTCGGTTTCTTCACTGGAGAGATGTCGGTTTTTTTTTGTGAAGAGACGTTGATGATATCGATTTTTTTCACCGTAGAGATGTCGATTTTTACACAGAGGAGATGACAATGATGATAGTTTGCTCGCTGCATAATTATTGTTGCTGGTTTTCTTCTTGGCAGAGTGGTCATCGCGTGATGGCCGTTCCGTTTATTCAGGTGGGCTGCGTCTGTCCAGTGTAGTCCTCGATTCCTGTAAGTTGTATAATAATGAGAAAGTAAAGATACTATCATCATTTGTATTATTGCTGTTTTTTGTCAAAATAGAAAAAAATAGAAATACAACAGAATATACAATAAAAACTTTTTAGTTTTTATTAACGACCTACCTGACGAAGTACAAAGTGTCTGTAAAATCTTTGCAGACGACACAAAAATATACAACTCATCTAAAAATTCTAATAAATTACAAAATGACATTAGCAAACTTATTGACTGGTCTGCAAAGTGGAATCTTTACTTCAACGCAAACAAGTGTAAAGTCATGCATTTGGGCCTAAACAATCCTCAAACAGAGTACGAAATAACACGTGGTAACGACAGACACGTTTTGGAATCTTGTGTAGAAGAAAAGGATCTTGGAGTTAATTTTTTATAAGCATATAACATCCGCAATTAATAAAGCAAACAAAATTTTAGGATTAATAAGGAGGAGTTTTATAGGACTGAATGGAGAGGTGTTTGTAAATCTGTATAAAAGTTTGGTGAGACCCCATTTGGAATATGGCAACTTAATTTGGAATCCTTTCCTAAAAAGACAGTCTCAGGCTATCGAACGTGTTCAAAGGAGAGCAACCAAACTAGTAAAAGCATTACGAAATTTAGATTATGGTGACAGGTTAGATAAACTGAATTTACCATCCCTAAAATATCGGCGACTACCTGGTGATTTCATAAATGTTTATAAAAATGTTCACAGTTCTGTATTACTAACAAACATTTGTTACAACTTTCTAACTACTCAAAAACTAGGAATAATGATTTGAAACTACTAACCCAATACAGCAGAACTAACATTAGAAATAATTTCTTTAGTAACAGAGTCACTAAATACTGGAATTCTCTTCCAGCACATATTAAATTGGCACCTAACCTTAATCAGTTCAAAAACCTCCTCGATAAAGACCCCAAGAATCAACAATTGAAATGTGTATATGATTAACACATCTAAAAGCGTCCTAGTCATGCCAATTATGAAAAATACAAATAATCAGAAAGGACACATTAAGAGGTAAGGCCGCGAGGCCTAGTTGTCCTCATTCTCTGACCTGACCTGACCTGAATAGTGTATTTGATTATCATGCAGAAGTCATATATTAACTGTTCTTGTATGCACAGGGTTTCACATTTTCACAGGCAACTAAACGTATCTAGTCGTACCTCTACCGGCTTATGTCCACTAAAAGGTCGGACAGTTAGTCGTTTATAGTCCTGTCAACAACTATGGGTCGTCTCAGGACTGTCACCACGTAAACGCTGCCTCGCACTATCCAACCAAGTTGGGTGAAAATGGTTATGACCTTTCCACAGTTTTCCCTATGGAAATCACAAATGCATGAGTGCAACTACACAAAAGGAAAAAAACCCTGAAAGGCCAGGGTCCAGGGGTAATGTCCCCCTGCAGCTGAAGCAAAAATTGATTTATGTAGGTATTTTAGTTTCCTTTTTCCACGATTTAAACCAATGTTTACTTTAAAGTGTTTGAAAAATACAGTAGACACACAAAGATCTTGTTTGACAAATAAAAAAAAGGAACTTCCTTTTTCTGGTAAAATTCAAAAACAGGAAATCCTTGTATACCAGGAAAAGTTGCACCCATGCAAATGCAAATTTTGGTAGGATGAAACCCTTCCAACTGGTCTGAAGGAATTGGCGTCTGGCACCACTTACTTCCAACTCGCTCAGGTCGTTGTGGGGGAACACAGCCAATAAAAATAATGATAATGAAGACGGCACAAGTAGTAGAATAGAGTTCACAACTGAATTTTCTTCTAACTAAAAAGGTTGGACAGTGTGAGGCGGCTTTAAGGTTCAAAACCGCGTAGAACAAAAAACACATCAATGTATCCTCCTACCAACGTTCATGTCATAACTACGTTGCACAAACATTTTGGTAGATTATTTATTATAATACAAACAGACCCACCTATATCATCAGCTGTCAGGAAATCCACAGCTCAGCCAGACTCAGTACCGTACAGTGCCGGCAGGTTCTTTATTCATTACAAACAGACCCACCTATGTCAACAGCTGTCAGGAAATCCACACCTCAGCCAGACTCAGTACCCTACAGTATCGGCAGGTTCTTTATTCATTATAAACAGACCCACCTGTGTCAACAGCTGTAAGGAAATCTACAGCTCAGCCAGACTCAGTAACCTACAGTGTCGACAGGTTCTTTATTCATTACAGACCTATCTATGTCAACAGCTGGTAAGGAAATCCACAGCTCAGCCAGACACAGTAACCTACAGTGTCGACAGGTTCTTTATGCATTACAAACAGACCCACATATATCAACAGCTGGTAAAGAAATCCACACCTCAGCCAGACTCAGGTTCTGTCTCCGCCTTTCGGTCTCCGCTCCCGTGCCTCCGACAGCCTCAGCAGGTTTGGGTCTGCTCTTGTGTTGGTAGGGCAGGTGTGGGTCAAGGAGTCTATAGGTGCCATTGGCACCTTCGTGAATTTTCGTTTTGATCCTGTGCCTCCGGTGGCCTCAGCTCCATGGTGACCCAGGCAGGGAAGGCCTTGTGCAGCTTCTTCTCAGGAGGTAGGGGCAGCTTCAGGGAAACCCGCACTGTGTCTGTACAGTCTTCTATGGGCCTCTGTGACGCCTGTCTTCTAACAAACTGCCCTTTATGGGCGACAGTCGGTTGTGTCTGTGCAGTCTTCTATGGGCCTCTGTGACGCCTGTCTTCTAACAAACTGCCCTTTATGGGCGACAGTCGGTTGTGTCTGTGCAGTCTTCTATGGGCCTCTGTGACGCCTGTCTTCTAACAAACTGCCCTTTATGGGCGACAGTTGGTTGTGTCTGTGCAGTCTTCTATGGGCCTCTGTGACGCCTGTCTTCTAACAAACTGCCCTTTATGGGCGACAGTTGGTTGTGTCTGTGCAGTCTTCTATGGGCCTCTGTGACGCCTGTCTTCTAACAAACTGCCCTTTATGGGTGGTAGTTGATTGAGACAGGGACTACTGTCGTTTCCTGTAAATGACAAAAGTAGAATGTTGGTATGTAGTGTTAAACACAATGTATTTATTTATAAAGAAAACTTTTAAAGTGCTTAATATTAAAGCTCTAAGCGCTTTACAACGTAGCAAAATAAATTAATATTAAAAACAATCCCTTGTATACATGCATTAGCACACCAACACCCCCGGCCCCTCCCTACCCCCCTCATTCACACACACACACACACACACACACACACACACACACACACATACACATATATATATATATACGCACGCGCGCGCGCTTGTATGTAGTGTTAAACACAATATATAGTTGTATTTTCCTTCCAAATAAAGAAATAGGAATAAAATCTTAAAAAAAACAATTAAGAGAAAATGGTTATTTTAAGTAATTAATATAACTAAGGGGCAATGACATAATTTCAATTGAAACATTTAATATCCTTTCAAAGCTTCTAACTTGCTTTTGGGTTTATGCTATGACTAATTGAAATGCATTTTTTTTTTTTTTTTTCTTGCTTACTCTCTGCACTTTTACAATCGCACGTCCTTGCTCATTTTCTTCGTATTATGTTCAACTATGCACAGCATGTTAATTACTGAGGAACACCTCATATTTTGTTACAGTCATAACGGTTTTTCTCTCTCTTCATTTCTTAATGTCACCTTTTTACAAAGATATTCTAAAAGGGTAAGATGGATTACTTAAGAGCTCGGCGAACCGGGCTGATAGAGTTATCGTTAGTGGGGACAGTACACTTTTCACAGTGGAGGCTATCCAAAAACTCACTGGAATTTGAACGGAGAATTCAACTGGCCTATCGTCGTGTAAAATGCGTCCTGTTTAAAAGGGACATAACCAGTGTTTCTGTCCTCACTACTCATATAGGGAAAAGAGACCGGATGCTTATCTTCCCCTTTAGAATATCTTTGCTTTTTTATTAAGATAGACGTTCGTACCACACTTTATATCAATTCCCCACATCTCAAGTACAGTATACTCTCTCTCTCTCTCTCTCTCTCTCTCTCGCTCTCTCTCTCCCCCCTCTCTCTCTCTCCCCTTTTGTTTCCCTTGTCTCCCTTTACCTGCCTTCGGTCAGAAGTGAAGCCCGTGGTTGTCCCAGTCCTGGACATCCTCTGTCCCTCCCCCATGTTTCTGAAGTTTCTTCAGGTCATTTCGGCTTGCACAAAATGGCAAACCCAGGTCATTCCACATTTATTCTCTTATTAATTTCCCAAATTTTATTAGTTCCCGAGCGAAGCTTCGGGGAAGTATTGTTGTTGTTTTTTTACATTATTTTTCTTTCAATTTTGATGCGAGACGTGGGAAAGCAGGGGGTGGGGTTGTGTGGGGTGATGGTATTATTTTGAGCCATGTCCACTGAGCAGATACATAAATGAACAGCACGCAAACCAATGAACATTCCTTTGCTCGATAGGATCCCCTATCAGAGATACAGACCTGTTTACCCCCTACACAAGTTTCAAGTAGTCTGGATAGCTGAAATGAGTAGTTTGGGCTCAAAATGTGTAGCTTTATTCATTAAACCATCAAACAATGTTCACTGAAAAAGTAATTAGAGCATTATTTTCAATTTTGAAGAGTAGTAGAGGTCCAAATTGAGTAGAATATTACTCGAAAAGAGTAGAGTAAACAGGTCTGGAGATATCAGTAAGAAACGTGCCGCCAGGAAAGACAACTACCCACCTATCAATGGAACACAATTGACACGAGTTATCTCTGTGAAACTTTGCAAAAACACAAAATCATCCACCCATCTGGGACCACTCATTATCTGACAAAAGTTATCTGTGTGCAACACTCCAACAAATTCCACGGGACCGGCCAGTGATTCGAATAGGGGTGGGGGGGTGGGGAGTCCGCCGGGGTCTAGAGAGCTGCACGGGGACCTACGGGGCGAAACTCCCGAAAAACATTTGCAATTTAGTGATTATGGAGGCATAAATCGAGTCATTTCCTTACTTTTCACTCTTGTATAACAGGGCC
>CM065685.1:57481264-57513764 GCA_017654935.2 Phymorhynchus buccinoides
CACAGAGGCCCATAGAAGACTGCACAGACACAACCGACTGTCGCCCATAAAGGGCAGTTTGTTAGAAGACAGGCGTCACAGAGGCCCATTGAAGACTGCACAGACACAACCGACTGTCGCAGTTTGTTCACAGAGGCCCATAGAAGACTGCACAGACACAACCAACTGTCGCCCATAAAGGGCAGTTTGTTAGAAGACAGGCGTCACAGAGGCCCATAGAAGACTGCACAGACACAACCAACTGTCGTCCATAAAGGGCAGTTTGTTAGAAGACAGGCGTCACAGAGGCCCATTGAAGACTGCACAGACACAACCGACTGTCGCCCATAAAGGGCAGTTTGTTAGAAGACAGGCGTCACAGAGGCCCATAGAAGACTGCACAGACACAACCAACTGTCGCCCATAAAGGGCAGTTTGTTAGAAGACAGGCGTCACAGAGGCCCATAGAAGACTGCACAGACACAACCAACTGTGGCAGTTTGTTAGAAGACGGGCGTCACAGAGGCCCATAGAAGACTGTACAGACACAGTGCGGGTTTCCCTGAAGCTGCCCCTACCTCCTGAGAAGAAGCTGCACAAGGCCTTCCCTGCCTGGGTCACCATGGAGCTGAGGCCACCGGAGGCACAGGATCAAAGCGAAAATTCACGAAGGTGCCAATGGCACCTATAGACTCCTTGACCCACACCTGCCCTACCAACACAAGAGCAGACCCAAACCTGCTGAGGCTGTCGGAGGCACGGGAGCGGAGACCGAAAGGCGGAGACAGAACCACGGCCTGAGTCTGGCTGAGCTGTGGATTTCCTTACCAGCTATTGATATATGTGGGTCTGTTTGTAATGAATAAAGAACCTGCCGACACTGTACGGTACTGTGTCTGGCTGAGCTGTGGATTTCCTGACAGCTGTTGATATAGGTGGGTCTGTAATGAATAAAGAACCTGTCGACACTGTAGGTTACTGAGTCTGGCTGAGCTGTGGATTTCCTGACAGCTGTTGATATAGGTGGGTCTGTAATGAATAAAGAACCTGTCGACACTGTAGGTTACTGAGTCTGGCTGAGCTGTGGATTTCCTTACAGTTGTTGACACAGGTGGGTCTGTTTGCAATGAATAAAGAACCTGCCGACACTGTACGGTACTGTATCTGGCTGAGCTGTGGATTTCCTTACCAGCTGTTGACATAGGTGGGTCTGTAATGAATAAAGAACCTGTCGACACTGTAGGGTACTGAGTCTGGCTGAGCTGTGGATTTCCTTACCAGCTGTTGACATAGGTGGGTCTGTAATGAATAAAGAACCTGTCGACACTGTAGGTTACTGTGTCTGGCTGAGCTGTGGATTTCCTTACAGCTGTTGACATAGGTGGGTCTGTCTGTAATGAATAAAGAACCTGTCGACACTGTAGGTTACTGTGTCTGGCTGAGCTGTGGATTTCCTTACAGCTGTTGACATAGGTGGGTCTGTAATGAATAAAGAACCTGCCGACACTGTACGGTACTGAGTCTGGCTGAGCTGTGGATTTCCTTACAGCTGTTGACATAGGTGGGTCCGTTTGTAATGAATAAAGAACCTGCCGACACTGTAGGGTACTGAGTCTGGCTGAGCTGTGGATTTACTTACCAGCTGTTGACAACATAGGTGGGTCTGTTTGTAATGAATAAAGAACCTGCCGACACTGTAGGGTACTGAGTCTGGCTGAGCTGTGGATTTCCTTACCAGCTGTTGACATAGGTGGGTCTGTAATGAATAAAGAACCTGTCGACACTGTACGGTACTGAGTCTGGCTGAGCTGTGGATTTCCTGACAGCTGTTGATATAGGTGGGTCTGTAATGAATAAAGAACCTGTCGACACTGTAGGGTACTGAGTCTGGCTGAGCTGTGGATTTCCTTACAGTTGTTGACACAGGTGGGTCTGTTTATAATGAATAAAGAACCTGCCGACACTGTACGGTACTGTCTGGCTGAGCTGTGGATTTCCTGACAGCTGTTGATATATGTGGGTCTGTTTGTAATGAATAAAAAACCTGCCGACACTGTACGGTACTGAGTCTGGCTGAGCTGTGGATTTCCTTACCAGCTGTTGACATAGGTGGGTCTGTTTGTAATGAATAAAGAACCTGCCGACACTGTAGGGTACTGAGTCTGGCTGAGCTGTGGATTTCCTTACCAGCTGTTGACATAGGTGGGTGTTTGTAATGAATAAAGAACCTGTCGACACTGTAGGGTACTGAGTCTGGCTGAGCTGTGGATTTCCTTACAGCTGTTGACATAGGTGGGTCTGTAATGAATAAAGAACCTGCCGACACTGTAGGGTACTGAGTCTGGCTGAGCTGTGGATTTCCTTACAGCTGTTGACATAGGTGGGTCTGTTTGTAATGAATAAAGAACCTGCCGACACTGTAGGGTACTGAGTCTGGCTGAGCTGTGGATTTTCTTACCAGCTGTTGACATAGGTGGGTCTGTAATGAATAAAGAACCTGCCGACACTGTAGGGTACTGAGTCTGGCTGAGCTGTGGATTTCCTTACCAGCTGTTGACATAGGTGGGTCTGTAATGAATAAAGAACCTGTCGACACTGTACGGTACTGAGTCTGGCTGAGCTGTGGATTTCCTGACAGCTGTTGACATAGGTGGGTCTGTTTGTAATGAATAAAGAACCTGCCGACACTGTAGGGTACTGAGTCTGGCTGAGCTGTGGATTTCCTGACAGCTGATGATATAGGTGGGTCTGTCTGTAATGAATAAAGAACCTGTCGACACTGTACGGTACTGAGTCTGGCTGAGCTGTGGATTTCCTGACAGCTGATGATATAGGTGGGTCTGTTTGTATTATAATTAATCTACCAACATTTTTGTGCAAAGTAGTTATGACATGAACGTTGGTAGGAGGATACATTGATGTGTTTTTTTGTTCTACGCGGTTTTGAACCTTAAAGCCGCCTCACACTGTCCAACCTTTTTAGTTAGAAGAAAATTCAGTTGTGAACTCTATTCTACTACTTGTGCCGTCTTCATTATCATTATTTTTATTGGCTGTGTTCCCCCACAACGACCTGAGCGAGTTGGAAGTAAGTGGTGCCAGACGCCAATTCCTTCAGACCAGTTGGAAGTAAGTGGTGCCAGACGCCAATTCCTTCAGACCAGTTGGATGTAAGTGGTGCCAGACGCCAATTCCTTCAGACCAGTTGGATGTAAGTGGTGCCAGACGCCAATTCCTTCAGACCAGTTGGAAGTAAGTGGTGCCAGACGCCAATTCCTTCAGACCAGTTGGAAGTAAGTGGTGCCAGACGCCAATTCCTTCAGACCAGTTGGAAGTAAGTGGTGCCAGACGCCAATTCCTTCAGACCAGTTGGAAGTAAGTGGTGCCAGACGCCAATTCCTTCAGACCAGTTGGAAGTAAGTGGTGCCAGACGCCAATTCCTTCAGACCAGTTGGAAGTAAGTGGTGCCAGATGCCAATTCCTTCAGACCAGTTGGAAGTAAGTGGTGCCAGACGCCAATTCCTTCAGACCAGTTGGAAGGGTTTCATCCTACCAACATTTGCATGGGTGCAACTTTTCCTGGTATACAAGGATTTCCTGTTTTTGAATTTTACCAGAAAAAGGAAGTTCCTTTTTTTATTTGTCAAACAAGATCTTTGTATACTGTATTTTTCAAACACTTTAAAGTAAACATTGGTTTAAATCGTGGAAAAGGGAAATTAAAAATGTAAAATACCTTCATGAATCAATTTTGGCTTCATCTGCAGGGTGACTTTACCCTTGACTCCGGCCTTTCAGGGGGTTTTCCTTTTGTGTTGTTGCACCCATGCATTTGTGATGTCCATAGGGAAAACTATGGAAAGGTCACAACCATTTTCACCCAACTTGGTTGGATAGTGCGAGGCAGCGTTTACGTGGTGACAGTCCTGAGACGACCCATAGTTGTTGACAGGACTATACACGACTAACTGTCCGACCTTTTAGTGGACATAAGCCGGTAGAGGTAAGACTAGATACGTTTAGTTGCCTGTGAAACCCTGTGCATACAAGAACAGTTAATATCTGACTTCTGCATGATAATCAAATACACTATTCAGGTCAGGTCAGGTCAGGTCAGAGAATGAGGACAACTAGGCCTCGCGGCCTTACCTCTTAATGTGTCCTTTCTGATTATATGTATTCTTTTTCATAATTGGCATGACTAGGACGCTTTTAGATGTGTTAATCATATACACATTTCAATTGTTGATTCTTGGGGTCTTTATCGAGGAGGTTTTTGAACTGATTACGGTTAGGTGCCAATTTAATATGTGCTGGAAGAGAATTTCAGTATTTAGTGACTCTGTTACTAAAGAAATTATTTCTAATGTTAGTTCTGCTGTATTGGGTTAGTAGTTTCAAATCATTATTCCTAGTTTTTGAGTAGTTAGAAAGTTGTAACAAATGTTTGTTAGTAATATCAGAACTGTGAAATTTTTTATAAACATTTATGAAATCACCAGGTAGTCGCCGATATTTTAGGGATGGTAAATTCAGTTTATCTAACCTGTCACCATAATCTAAATTTCGTAATGCTTTTACTAGTTTGGTTGCTCTCTGAACACGTTAGATAGCCTGAGACTGTCTTTTTAGGAAAGGATTCCAAATTAAGTTGCCATATTCCAAATGGGGTCTCGCCAAACTTTTATACAAATTTACAAACACCTCCATTTAGTCCTATAAAAGTCCTCCTTATTAATCCTAACATTTTGTTTGCTTTATTAATTACGGATGTTATATGCTTATCAAATTTCAGTTTTTGATCAAAAATCACTCCAAGATCCTTTTCTTCTACACAAGATTCCAAAACGTGTCTGTCGTTACCACGTGTTATTTCGTACTCTGTTTGAGGATTGTTTAGGCCCAAATGCATGACTTTACACTTGTTTGCGTTGAAGTAAAGATTCCACTTTGCAGACCAGTCAATAAGTTTGCTAATGTCATTTTGTAATTTATTAGAATTTTTAGATTTGCATATTTTTTTGTCGTCTGCAAAGATTTTACAGACACTTTGTACTTCATCAGGTAGGTCGTTAATAAAAAGTGTAAAAAGTTTTTATTGTATATTCTGTTGTATTTCTATTTTTTTCTATTTTGACAAAAAACAACAATAATACAAATGATGATAGTATCTTTACTTTCTCATGATTATGCAACTTACAAGAATCGAGGACTACACTGGACAGACGCAGCCCACCTGAATAAACGGAACGGCCATCACGCGAGGACCACTCTGCCAAGAAGAAAACCAGCAACAATAATTATGCAGCGAGCAAACTATCATCATTGTCATCTCCTCTGTGTAAAAATCGACATCTCTACGGTGAAAAAAATCGATATCATCAACGTCTCTTCACAGAAAACCCCCGACATCTCTCCAGTGAAGAAACCGACATCTTTTCAGTGAACAACATAACACCATCGACATTTCTTCAGTGTAAAAACATATCTTCAGAGCACGCATTGTGTGTATGTGTGTGCGAGTGTGTGTGTGTGTGCGTGTGCGTGTGTGTGTGTGTGTGAGAATAATAACTGCATCCAGCACGCATTCATGAATACTGACTTTTTCTGCCAAAGCCGACTTTACTTTCTTCATTTCTTTGAGTTGTACCGTTTTGGTTAGCAACCCTTGAATCTTTCGGTTTCTTATAAGTTGTATCTTTTTTGTGTGGTCAATTTACTGTCTTAAAAGTTTAATTCCAGCAATTCAAAATATACATGGTTCCCCGCGGTTATTTCATACACAAGTTTTTGTGGCACCTTTAGTTACAGGAATATAAAAATGGGGTTTAGGCCAAATAGTCTATGAATAGCATTTCTAATTCTTTTTTTTTGATAACTTGCTGGATGTTTGTTCTTGTATTTCTGAACCCAGTGTTTTAGTGTCGTGAAGTGCCCAGTGTTTCAGTGTCGTGAAGTGCGCAGTGTTTCAGTGTATTTCTGAACCCAGTGTTTCAGTGTAGTGAGGTGCCCAGTCGAGGTTCTGAACATGCCAGCAATTTCCATATATTTTATTTTGACACATTTGTTTAGTTCACACTTACTGACGGGTGGAAAGTTCATCATTTTGTATTCATGATTTATCAGGTAAATTCGCATTAAATTTAATCTCTCTCTCTCTCTCTCTCTCTCTCTCTCTCTCTCTCTCTCTCTCTCTCTCTCTCTCTCTCTCTCTCTCTCTCTCGTTTTGATGTGTTCATTTATGTGTGTGTGTGTGTGCGTGCGTGCGTGCATGTGTGTGTGTAAATCTGGTAATTCATGCCTGTCTCTGTGTGTGTGATTTTTTGGTGACAGTTTTTGTTTATAACTACGGAACAAGCATGCAACAAATATTGACACCTACACGAACACACATGCTCGCGCCCGCACGCACAGCTCCTCTACCTTTCGCTGGAGTTGACTGGAGGTCTATGTAGCCTTTCGTCCCCTTGTGGAGCGGTGGGATTTGAGATTTGCAATCCCTTTCTTCTGAGTTCCCAGGCCGTAGCGCCATAATGTGGAGGATACGTATCTGTCCGGATTTCATAGGTCTGTGTGGTGCATTCAGACACCACATTCCAGGATGAGCTTAAAGGAGAATTATCTGGAAGATTTTGTTTGATTGAAAAACAAAATGCAGGAGAATGGGCCAATAATGCAGAAAAAATATATACCGTAGTAAGAAAAGGAAAAGTGATACATTAATGGAAGCTATTAGCTCAGAACCTCCAGAGGGTGGGGGAAATATTTGTATAGAAAGATCCCCCACGGGGTACGCAGTCGTTCGAGTTGTCCATGCTCCCCTGTTTGCGCAATATTTTGTAAACCGCTGCACAGAACCGCTTCAAAATGTGTCATTTCAGTGCTGTAGACCATAAACCTAACCCCAAACCCAAGTCTGGGGTACTTTTGAAAAGGGGTGCGCACCCTGAAATCGATCAACCCTTGACCTGACACAATATCTGGGGTAAAAAAAGACATGGAGTGACAATGACACGGGGGTGGGGGGTGGGAGGTTGCGACACGTGGGCACATGGACATGAGCCCTACGCTAGTGCTTGCAGAAACCTGCCCAAGTTAAACGATGCAGTTCACTTGACATTCAAAGAGGAAAGTTGCTGCCCTTTAAAGTTTTTGCAAGAAACACATCGAGATCACCAGAAAGGCAGCCTTTTGAAGGATAGGAGCACTCACTTTGCTCTGGTTTCCTATAAATTAAACCGTCAAAACATCATTTCCTCCTTGGCAGAGATGCCGGAGAGAGTAGCCATTTTGGATGGGGTGGGTAGAGGGAGGTCGCTCATTGTGGTTGAAGCATTTACTTTTTTTGTAATGCAATAAAATTTAAAAAATTGAAGCTAGTTCCTTTGTTGTTAGCAAAACTCCTTTAGATAAACTGTATAAATAAAAAGGCTTGTATTGCGAAAATTTCCTGCAAACGATTTGGCGGCCATTAGAAAAGAGACTGCACACTCCTCTTTGGGTGAAATAATTTTACTTCCAGCACCTCCGTCAAGGAGGAATCGCTTATTTGACGGTTTGATTTATATGAAACCAGAGCAAAGTGAGTGTTGCAATCTATGTAAAATGTGTGTTCCTTACAAAAACTCATCCGTCAGGGTGCCCCTTTAAGTGAGGAGATGGGGAACTAAGATTGTAGAGGTGGAAATGAGAAAAGACAGAATAGGAAAAACGGGAAGACGAAATTTTTAAAAAGGCAAAAAAACCAGGGCCTGTATTCACGTTGAGATAGCATGAGACTTAGCATGATGCTAACTTAGAAGCTCTTCCAAAAGTCCTATTAAATCCTACAGGACATTGGAAGAGCTTCTAAGTTAGCATCATGCTAAGTCTCATGCTATCTCAACGTGAATACAGGCCCAGGTAAATGACATAAAGGCTAACTGGGGGGAAAAGGCAAAATGGAACAAAGATGAAATGGGAGAAGGCCAACTGGGAAAGTTAAACGGGAACGGGCAAAAATGAGAGAAAACGGAGAAAAGAATGGGAGAGGCGAACAGAGATATAGGAAAATGCGAAAACCGAGAGATGAAATAGGAAAATGGGAAAAGGTCAAATGGAACGTGCAAATTGAGAAGAAACGAACTGGAAAGAAGTGAAATGGAACAAGGCGAAGTGGGAAAGGTAAAATGGGAATTAAGGCGAACTGGGAAAAGGGAAAAGTAGGGGAAGGCAAACGAGGGAAAGGTAAAACGGAAAATAGAATGCAAACCGGGAAAAGGTAAAGTAGGAAAAGGCGAAAATGGAGAAGACGAAATAGAAAAAGGTAAAACGAGTACGCAAATTGACAGAAAACGAAACGGGAGAAGGGCGAAGCGGGAAAAGGTAAAACAGGAGAGGGCGAAGTGGGAGAAGGAAAGGGGTGGTCAGGGGGAAGGTGGGAAGGGATGGTCAGGGGGAAGGTGGAAAGGGATGGTTAGGGGGAAGAAGGTGGAAAGGGGTGGTCAGGGGGAAGGTGGAAAGGGATGGTCAGGGGGAAGGTGGAAAGGGGTGGTCAGGGGGAAGGTGGAAAGGGGTGGTCAGGGGGAAGGTGGAAAGGGGTGGTCAGGGGGGAAGGTGGAAAGGGATGGTTAGGGGAAGGTGGAAAGGGGTGGTTAGGGGGAAGGTGGAAAGGGATGGTTAGGGGGAAGAAGGAAGGGATGGTCAAGGGGGGGGAGGTGGAAAGGGGTGGTCAGGGGGGAAGAAGGGGAAACGATGGTCAGGGGGAAGGGATGGTCAGGGGGGAAGAGGGGGAGAAGGAAAGGGATGGTCAAGGGGAAGGTGGGAAGGGATGGTCAGGGGGGAAGAGGGGGAGAAGGGAAGATCAGAGGGGGAGAAGGAAAGGGATGGTCAAGGGGGAAGAGTGGGAGAAGGGAAGGGATGGTCAAGGGGAAGGTGGGAAGGGATGGTGAGGGGGAGAAGGGAAGGGATGGTCAGGGGGGGGGGGGGGGGGGGGGGGGGGGGGCGGGCGAAGAAGAGAAGCGTATAGGAAAGGAGGGTAAGTGAAAGAAGGATAGCGGTAAAACAGGAATAAGGCGAAATGAGAAAAACGAATTGGGAAGAATTGAAATGGAAGTGGGGAAGGCAAATAAGAGGGCAAACTAGGAAATGGGGAAAGAAGAAATACAAAAAACTAAAACGGTAACGGGCAAAATGAGATAATGCTGAGAAAAGGTAAAATGGGAGGAGGCGAACTGGTAAACGGAAAATAAGAAAAAGTTAAATGAGACTAGCTGGCGAATTGGGGAAAAGGCAAACTAGAAGTCAAACTGGGAAAAGGTAAAACGTGAGAAGGATAAATGAGAAAGAAGGAAAAAGGTGAAAAAAAGGTAAAATGAGGGGGGGGGAGGGTAGGGATGGTTAGAGGGATGGAGGATAGGAAGAAAGCAGGATAGGGGTGGGGGAAGGTATGTAGGGGGGGGGGGGGGGGTATTGTGATTGGGTGAAGGAGGGTAGCGGGAAAGGAGGGGGGGGGTGAACGAAAGGTAGGGGGGGAAGGGGGTAGATGGAAGAAAGGTAGGGGGAAAGGATATGGGAAAGGAAGGTGACTGAATTGCTTTAAACCAAATAAAGAACAACCTTTTCTTATCTAAAAAAATTCTCTCTTTTTTTCCAACTGAGTGCTCACAACAAAGACTGTAGCCTATAGGGGAAGATAAGCATCCGGTCTCTTTTCCCTATATGAGTAGTGAGGACAGAAACACTGATTATGTCCCTTTTAAACAGGACACATTTTACACGTCGATAGGCCAGTTGAATTCTCCGTTCAAGTTCTAGTCTGAGTTTTTGTCGCCACTAACGATAACTCTATCAGCCCGGTTCGTCGAGCTCTTAAGTAGTCCATCTTACCCTTTTAGAATATCTTTGCTCACAATCAACACTGATTCATTGGCACTATCACCGGTCGAGATTTCAGGTCAGACAAAAACCCTAAGCTAATTAATTAGTGACCTGGTCAGTTAGGTCTCCCTGTGAATCCCCAACGTGTTCTTCTTCTCTATGGATGTATTCTGTAAGATAACCACGAGTGTCCATTTGCTTCCAATAGGGCATTTGCCACGAGTGTTCGTTCTCTATACTAGACTACTATTTTGTCCGCACTCGTTCTGCCCGAGTTACGCTGACCTTTCTAATTCAACTCGGTGAAATTCAAGGTCGCCGGCATGCGGCAAATGCCCTATTAAATGTCCTGTCCACAAAGTCATCGACGGCCACTACAACGCCTTTTTAACACAAATCAACCAAGAGCAAGAGAAGGCAGCACAGATAGCTTAGTTTTTTATATATATTATTTTGATTAGGTGACTATGCTAAATTTCTATTGTCAATAGTGTGAAATTTCTATGTTGGTTTTGTTGTCCATTATTAGAGTATGGAAGATCAACAAAATACACACACACACACACAAACAGACAGACACATATACTCACGCACACACACAGACACATATACTCACGCACACACATGCACGCACATACACTCGCGAGCGTGCGCGCACATACACACACGCACGCACATACACACACACAAGCACAGTGCCACACCACGCAAAGAGAGAAATAGAGCCAGACGGACATGCATACAGTCAGAAGATAGATATAATTAGATAAATAGCGGAGAGATGAGGGGCAGCCACACACATACGATTCGGATCTGAATGCGATGCGATTTTGAAAACGTGAGTCATGATTCACGTGAAATTAATGTATTGGGTCTAGCCTACATGAGCATATTGTAGTGGGCGAAAATGGCAGAATTATAGTTAGACGGAAGTATTTCACATGAATCGTGACTCACAATCGCATCGCATTCAGATCCGACTCTTATGTAGTGTAGCGGGCCTATTAGAAGTAAGCCCTTCCAATCGTTTGTGGTGACGGCACAACACTTTAAAAGAAAAAAAAGCCCACACAATTCTTCCCGAAGCCTCGCTTGTGAACTAACAAAGACCTTTTACCTCACCAAAAGGAAAAGCCTCTGCGGATTGGACCATGACGTCACCGTCTCCATGGTGACAGCATCCCAAAGAACGCACGGACCATAACGGACAAAGAACTCGACAAACAATACAATGAAGGCGAGAGAGAGAGAGGTGGGGGGGGGGGAGAGAGAGGAAGGGGTGGATATATATATAGAGAGAGAGAGTAAATTATTTACAGCTGTGTTAGGGGAAGACGGGGTAAAAAGCGCATGGGCGGGTAAGAAGCCCACCCCAATTATCTCACGAAATAAAGAAAATTTCAGTCAAATTTGCCCATGAGACGAATGCTAGACATTAACGCTCGTCTCATGGGCAAAATGAGACTGAAATTTGCTTAATTTCATGAGATAATTGGGGTGGGCTTCTTACCCGCCCATGCGCTTTTTACCCCGTCTTCCCCTATACATCATTTTTTACGTTATACCAGCAACTTGTGGCGGTGCCATAGCCGATGAGGTTTAACCGAGGCGTGGTCACCGCTACAGCTATCTGTATTAATTTTAAAAAATCGGGACTTTACTGGTTTCGTACTGCCTCCGGGCATTGCCTCCAGTATCGTTCCCACCATATTTGTATTTACAAATGTCCCATATGTGTCTGATTCGGACCAAGAGGACGTAAAACTCCATTTTCGTCGTATTTAGGGGAAGACGGGGTAAAAAGCGCATGGGCGGGTAAGAAGCCCACCCCAATTATCTCATGAAATAAAAGAAAATTTCAGTCAAATTTGCCCATGAGACGAATGCTAGACATTAACGCTCGTCTCATGGGCAAAATGAGACTGAAATTTGCTTCATTTCATGAGATAATTGGGGTGGGCTTCTTACCCGCCCATGCGCTTTTTACCCCGTCTTCCCCTACAGCTGTCAGAACCGTAAGAGTAGAGTGATGATTCGTGTGTGTGCGCGCGTCGTGTGTATGTGTATATGTGTGTGCGCGTGCGTGCTTGCGTGTGTGTGTGTATGTGTGTGTGCGTGCATGTGTGTGTGTGTGTGTGTGTGTGCGCGCGTGTACATTGTTTATTAGTAATCTTCTACGTGTTCGGCCTAATGGCTATATTAATATATTATCATCATCATCAACAACAACACCCATAATAGTTTCGCATAATTCGGCAGTAAGCCCTCTCCCGCAGTACTCGCTCAACAGGGACACATCAGTCTGAGGTAATATACCACCGTGCACAATTTCAGGTGATTCTGGGCAGCGGTTCACGGTGTATTTCTCCCACAGACAGAACCACCGCCAAAGAAACGGACATGAGTTCACAATAACAATACCCCTCCCCTTAGAAAGAGGGAGAGGGGGCTAACAACAAAGAAGAAACAGAGTATGTTGTGGCTTCTTCGTCGATCACACAGACAGCCTCCTGTCAAGTAAGCGCAGATGCGTCATGCTGCCGTCATGCGCCTAACTAAGAATAGTGAATAGTTAGGTTCAGTATATCCGTCTCAGGCTGGAGACATTCTTTGCAAGGATTTCTACAACAAAGGCAGGAAAATGGACCAGTTAAGGTCTGTGCACACGTTAACCATATTCACAAAATATCACTATTTCCCCATGGCAAAACAGTGAGTTGTAAGTCATATTATGAGTGTCCTAGCACTGTGTTGTCGTGGGGAAGAGATATTTTTTGTTAACATGTACGCAGACCTTTTAAGTCGGGCAGAAACATAGTAGATGACAGTGACATATTTTGTGATTTTTTGTTAACATGTACGCAGACCTTTTAAGTCAGGCAGAAACATAGTAGATGACAGTGACGCCATAAAAGTGTGTGTATGTGTGCGCGCGCGCGCGCGTTTTTGTGTTTGTTTGTGTGTTACATACATTCTTCTCTCTCTCTTTTTTTTTGTTTTTTTGGGGGGAACTTCGAAAAGTTAGACGGGCACTTATGTTATAAGCATGACCATTACGATGGATTGATCTGCGCAGTCCATCGATTCGTTGGTTGCATCGTCAGTAATCGATTGATATTTGCGCAGGTGACGGATGAGTTATTGTACGTGCAGTTTTCATCATGACAGACACGTACAAACTATGTGACTCGGGGCAACAATTCAGAACTAGCAGCAAAGACACTGAAAAGAAACCCTTTTAGAATCTTTGCTAGCAGTTAGCAGGGTAGGCGATTTTAATTGGTTAATTGAAGAAAGCAGGAAGCAAAAGTGTGGCAATAAGGTTAACTTTTACTCTGTGTGTGTGTGTGTTTGTTGATTGATTTTATTTAAAGTCTGTTCACACAATGTGATCTCTCTTTATTTAAAGTCTGTTCACACAATATTATGTGATCTCTCTCTCTCTCTCTCTCTCTCTCTCTCTCTCTCTCTCTCTCTCTCTCTCTCTCTCTCTCTCTCTCTCTCTCTCTCTCTCTCTCTCTCAAGGACAGAATGAAAGACTAGGCCCAGCCTAAATTCTTATCCCTGTAAAATAAAGTGTCTGAAGTCTGAACTCTCTCTCTCTCTCTCTCTCTCTCTCTCTCTCTCTCTCTCTCTCTCTCTCTCTCTCTCTCTCTCTCTCTCTCTCTCTCTTCCGTTTCTTTCTTCTTCTTTTTTATAACTTAAAAACGAATTAAGCTCACTCAAAAAGCAACGTACGTTGGTAGAACTTTTTGTTGTTGTTGAGAACGTAGACATTAACTGTCGACCGATATACGTAATGATCAATCAAATGTTTTAATACTGAATCTCACACAACTGGCGCAAGTGTGTGTGCACGCGCACACACACACGCACACACACACACAACACACACGCACACTCACAGACCACACACGCACATACAACACACTCACAGACCACACACACAACACTCACAGACCGCACACACACACGCACACACACACACAAATAAACACACACATGTCCACACACAAGAGAGAGCGAGATAATTAATGAATGTTATTATAGAGGATCACAGAAAAAGAAATAACATGCTTTTTTATATCCAGCTCTGAATGGTTGTGCGGGGATTGTCTTAAGCCATGACAAGCTCCCAGCATAACATCATCAGTCTAAAATCCCCCGAAGACGGAGTGTGGCTGCTCACGTGGCGGGGTAATCAAAAACGGTCACACACGTAATGTTCTCATCCCTAGCTGATGCATTTGTACCTTAGTGTTCAAGTGCTTCTCGCTGTTGGGATGGGTAAGCCAACCAACCAACCATATCCAGCCCTTTGGAGGGACACAGAGAGAGAGAGAGAGAGAGGAGGGGGTGTTCTTTAACTGGCTGTCCTATTCTACAGTGTTAGTTTTGCAGGCTCTTTGTTTCCTCTCCTAGAAAAAGGCACAATCACCGATGGCCTGTTAACTTTGAACGCGATCAATAAACACTATTGAACTCACGTGCTGATCAAACATTAGCTGTGTAGGCCTAGGCAACAGGCGCGCGTGCATGTGTGGGCGTGTGCTCGTGCGTTTCTATTATGCATGTGCATGTTTGTGGTGAAAATATTATCTGCCTGTCTGAGATGTGAGTGAGCTGTTGCATGCGTAGAGAGAAAGAGAGAGAGAGTATGTTTGCAAACGTTTTTTGTTTCTTAAATTTGTTTTTCTTTTATCCAAGGACAGATTGTAAGAATAGGCATCGCCTAAAATCTTTATCCTTGTCAAATAAAGTTTTCCAGTGTCCAGTCTCTCTCTCTCTCTCTCTCTCTCTCTCTCTCTCTCTCTCTCTCTCTCTCTCTCTCTCTCTCTCTCTCTCTCTCTCTCTCTCTCTCTCTCTCTCTCTCTCTCTCTCTCTCTCTCTCTCTCTCTCTCGTGCGCACGCGCGCGTGTGAGGTCTACTGTACTGTTCACTATCACCAAAGACTCAGACTCTTTGCTATCACCCTTATTATCATTCTTGTGCCACGGGGTTATGCGTTCTCTTTCGATCACGTCATGACTAATTCATTTGCATTTTATTTCTCTTATCTATTATTCAAACGAATCTACTTGATGACAGACTTTGGGGAATTAGGCAATTCCTCGCGGAATCTCTTAACTGAACACTGCACACTAAAAAACTTTATCAGTTTAACCAGGATTAAGAACTTAGATGGAACTGTAAGAATTGCTATATTGGATGTAAGAGAATGCCATGTTGAATCATGCATACGAGTCCAATAAAATAAAAGGCACAAAAGTGAATAGACGAATGGAAAAAAAATCCATGATTTATGCTGGTATGAATTTGTTTTTAATAATATAATTGCTAAATAATATCAAACATATACAATGGGCGGGTGGATGAAATGTGAAAATCAAAGTAAAATTCTTGATTTATGTTGTTATGATTTTTTAAATATGATTGTTGAATCATAATAGGCATATACAATGGGCGGGGAGATAGAAAGGGAAAAGCAAAGGAAACTGTATAATAACTTCTACCGCCCCCCTCCCCCTCCCTTCTCTGCCATTAAAAAACAACCATTACATTACACGGTAAACCAAGAACTTGTTTTAAAAAGTCAGAGTATAGTTCAAAAAATGCTATTTTTCTCTCTTAAATCTGTTAAATGCGATTAAAGGTGACGCTGCAGTGTGTCAAATTATGAAATTAATAATAATGAATTAGACAGAGACAGGTACAACGCACACGTAGGCTACGCACACATGCAAAAATTCATGACAACTGTGTTATAGACCATTCATCAAGAAATGTGAAAAAAACTGCATTAAAATACATGCAAAACTTCGCGAGATATTAGCGATTATGTGTTTCGGGGTTTGAACCCCGTAACTGGCGCGACCTTGACCTTAATGTAAAACTAAATACATCAGTGGATAGCTTGCATCTTGGCAAACTAGTATGCAAAATTTGATGATGATAGACTGAATAGTTTTTGAGAAAAACGGACGAATAGCCGGACGGACGGAGGCACGCCGGACGGGCACCGGACGGACGGACGGGCCAGACAAAAACAATAGCTCTCCGAACCGAAGGAAAGAGAGAGAGAGAACAGTGTATCATGTGTTTTGTGTAGAAGTAAAGTGGGTAGATAACAGTCTATAATGTGTTTTGTGTAGAAGTAAAGTGGGTAGATAACAGTCTATCATGTGTTTTGTGTAGAAGTAAAGAGAGAGAGAGAGAACGGTGGGAAAAAAATCCATCTTCCCTCGTTACTGTTAATCCTTCGCACACACGATGTAGGCACCAAATTCTCATTTAAATGAATGTTTGCAGGGTAAACTCAGGAGTCCAGATTAAAACGTTTTCTAATGGAATAACACACTATAGAAAACACTCTAACATCCACCCACGTCCATTTTTCCTTTCTTTTAATTTGTTTTATAGTAAAATTCGGCATCTTGATTGTTCCACTAGACAAAAGTGGGTTTTTTATGGTCCTTTGGAGTTTTCATTGTTTGAGAAGCAGGTGTAGATATACTTTTTTTTAAGTGTGGCTGGGTGCGTGAGCTTGTGTGCTTGCGTGCATGTGTCTATCTTGGATGTCCATACACGATTGTCAAGATTTCTGTTCCTAAAGCTCCTTGGTGTGCATGTAAACCAATATGGCCACTGCAAGTAGGGTTATTAACGCCCTTAACGTCAATAGTTAAGCCCTTGTTGATCAGTATCTAAAAGGGCATTCACTCTTGCAAAAGTGTGGCCTCAAAATAGGGTTATTGGCGAGAGTCATTCCCTTGTTTGGCCAGTACTCAACCATCTTACCCCACCGACCAAAGGCATTCACTCTTGCAAAAGTTAAGCCCTTGTTGATCAGTATCCAAAAGGGCATTCACTCTTGCAAAAGAGTGGCCTCAAATCGGGTTTTTGGCGAGAGTTGTGCCCTTGTTTGACCAGTACTCAACCATCTTACCCCACCGACCAAAGGCATTCACTCTTGCAAAGGTTAAGCCCTTGTTGATCAGTATCCAAAAGGGCATTCACTCTTGCAAAAGAGTGGCCTCAAATCGGATTTTTGGCGAGAGTTGTGCCCTTGTTTGGCAGGTACTCAACCATCTTCCCCCACCCACCAAGGGCATTCACTCTTGCAAAAGGTGTTCTTTGCAGTGGCGAATAGGGACTAAACAGCACATAACGTTTAGCTGTGTTCTTTTTACAAGAGAGGATTGAGAACATACTTTGAGCAATCTCATTCATCTCAGCTGTGTTCTCTTTACAAGAGAGGATTGAGAACATACTTTGAGCAATGGGTTGCACACACTTAACCAGGGACGGTATTCATGTCGAGATAGCATGAGACTTAGCATGATGCTAACTTAGAAGCTCCCACCAAAGTCCTATTAAATCCTATAGGACATTGGAAGAGCTTCTAAGTTAGCATCATGCTAAGTCTCATGCTATCTCAACGTGAATACCGTCCCAGGGTTCACCTACAATCTCATTCGAAGGACGTCACAGAGGCATAGGGGCATAGGATTTACGGTTATGTTGTACTTTAAGCACCCTCCTACCCCCACCCCCACCCCCACCCTCGACCCTGTCGCTTTGAAAAAATCACTGAGAAGCAGCATTCTGCTTTTGTCGGGAAAGAGATAGGGTTAGGATCAGCCTAGTTCCTCGTGGGAATACGAGGGAGACGTGGAGGGGGGTTGCCTTTCGTACAAATAGTTCCCCTGTGCTTGTAGCTTCTCTAATCTGTCACTCTCTTTGACTCTGCCTTTTCCCTTTGCTTACTGTCATCTCTATGCTATTTTTCTGACTTCTGCCTTTTAAAAAAATTAAATCTTCCGAATAATTTTCCCCTTTGAGATCCTCCTAAATTGGAATGTGTCGGCTGTATGCAGCGGGGAGACCAGTAAAGGTTGAAAACCGAACACATGCGTACCTTACTCATTATGGCCTTATCATATTATGACCTGGGAACGCAAAGGAAGAAGAAGGATTATTTTCATAAAAACTTAAAGAAGCAGACTTTGAGATTGAGCGTCCCACCCCCCACATTGAGGGGTATGTCTCAAGTGCAAGATTGCCGCATATACAGTTAATATATCATTAATTTTGTCCTCAGTGGTAGAGATCTCAGTGCATCGAAGCAGGATTCCAGGATATTCTATTTTATTATCCGGGTGCTGCAAATCAAATGCTTTGCCATGTCCATAATAATTCATAAATCCACAATTATTATTATTATTATTATATCCATTGATTTCTAATTTATCCCCTGGTTCATATTGTAATGGCATAGTCGCAGTGTCTCAATCAACCCAGCCATTCTATTTGCACTATAATTCAGTTTATTTATTTCCTTCTTTTTGTATGTATCCTTACGTCAATTGCACTCATTAACTCATTCCCAACGAAGACTACTCAGAACAGGAGAACGCCAGTCTATTCCGAGTATTCTCGGAACAGTTTTTTAGTCTAAAACTTGTCTAAATCCATGTTTTTTTCAATCCACATCACGTTTTTTCGAGTTGCTTCTCTTCATCACCGTTCCAGCTTTTGTTTCGCATGTGTTTAATACTTCTATCTTGATTTTTAATGTTTAAAATGTAAATCAAAATCGTCCCTAGAGAAGCCTCAGAAAATCTCCAATATGTTTTCATTAACAGTGATAGTAATAAGGAGACTAATGATTCCAATTTTAATGCACGTAACCACAATTTCAAAGCGAAAAATAAACTTGGATCAACCAGTAATGTTGTCAAAACTGAATCATTGACAGTGTGAGTTTTGTTGCGCTTCTTATTTGTTATAATTTTTTTCTAGGCAACCCCAGGCCAGTAATGATGTTTGTGTAAGGCAGTGATGTCCTGAAGGGGTTAAAATATAGGTGTATATGTATAAGCCTACCATGAAACAGACCGTAGACCAATCGATATCCTTTTAATTTATTTAGTATTATTGTAACAAAACTATATTTCATACTAACGTATTGTTGAAATTGATTTATACCACGTGACAACTATTTAGTGGAACAGCTACCATGCCTTATCTAATGCATAATAACCACTATTAGTCTGTCATTATCCCTTACACATGTGCAGGCACGCGCGCGCACACACGCGCACACACACACACACACACACACACACACACACACACACACTAAGAGAGAGAGAGAGAGCACATGCATGCAAATCATATAAACAGTAAAGCATAAGAATTGCTAATGTTGCCATAATCGCAGACATTGAAAACATTTGAACATAATGAAAGAGAGAGAGAGAGACAGACAGACAGAGAGAGAGAGACAGACAGACAGAGAGAGAGACAGACAGACAGACCGACACAGAGAGAGAGAGAGGGGGGGGGGGGGGTATGCAGAACATGAAAGAAATATGTCATCGTAAAACTAAATGGATGGAGATTGAAACTCGATAATGCAGGTCCCTATATTGCAATGGTCCTTGGTTGCTTAGCTACTGTTGGAGAGCCGCTTACTGCCACGTCCAGTCCAACACTTTGGTAAAGGGCCAGTCACACTGCATACGATTCGACCCCAAAACGGTCCGATTGTGACATTTGTGAGGCATGATTCTCGTGAAATTCTACTGTCTAAAATGAATCTGATGAAATCTTACTAAGTTCTGTTCACTTAATATATTTGTAGTCCCCTGTACACGGATCTGATGAAATATCTGTATGTTTTGTATCAGGCATTTTATTTGATTCGTGTATTGGGGTCTGCATGACGGAGATTCCCAAAACAGCGCATAGCCCATATGAGCGCGACGACGACGACGACGAAAATGGTGTTTTACGTCCTCTTGGTCTGAATCAGACACATATGGGACATTTGTAAATACAAATATGGTGGGAACAATACTGGAGGCAATGCCCGGAGGCAGTACAAAACCAGTAAAGTCCCGATTTTTTAAAATTAATACAGATAGCTGTAGCGGTGACCACGCCTCGGTTAAACCTCATCGGCTATGGACCGCCACAAGTAATCATAAGTATATATATATATAAAATATTTACCAAAACCCATATGAGCGCGTTTTATAGCCCATGCAGGCGCGGTTTTGATGGCCCATATGAGCGCGTGTTTTCTAGTCTATTAGCAGATAGTAGGGTTAGGGTTAGGAAAAAATTCTTTTATGTGCTGTGTTTTCTCGTAGATTTTGAAATTAAAGAATTATGATTGAGATGCGCTCTTTTGGGACATACGTATATCGGCCTTGTAGGATAGATACGCGCTCATATGGGATACGACCACCCGCGCTCATTTGGGCTATGCGCCCAAATCGTCATTTGCCAAAATGCGCCCTTTTGGGTTACTTCCCTACATGAGTATATTGAGCAAAAATAGTTATTTTTTAGACGGCTAGTATTTCACGTGAATCATGACTCACAGACATCGTCACAATCGGATCGCATCGTGGGCAGTGTGGCTGACCCTTAAGCCAGTAACCAACCATTGAGACCCAGGCTTGCGTGTGTTTTTTTACAGCCAGTGAATGAATTAAAAATGGTGTTTTACGTCCTCTCGGTCTGGAACAGACACATTATGGGACATTTGTAGATACAAAGATGGTGGGAACAATACCGGAGGCAGCGCAACACCAGCAAAGTCCCGATTCCCCAACAATGCAGATAGGTGTAGCAGTAACCACGCCTCGGTTAAACCTCATCGGCTATGGTACCGCCACATTTTTGTCTACCCGCACCTATATTTTTGAATTGTTGCATAATTTTGTTGGGTCCACCAAGATAGTATTTTGGGGTCTTTATTTGGTATTGCCTCCAAAATAAAGTCAATCAAAATACCTAATAACTGATGTAACGTTACAAAATAATTATTGGTATTTTGCTTGCTAATGGTCTCAACTCTCCGCTGTTTGTGAAAACACATTTTTACCTTTATAAAAAAAATCGTTAAGCATTTGATTATTTTAGCAATGGTATTACCATAACAGGAATTAAGATGGACGGCGAATATTAATGTTGATATCTGTTGATACTTTCTTTGATCACAAACTGAGCGATACTCTTTCGTAACCATTATGTAACCTACAGTTTGTAGCGTGACAAAAAAAAGTGTAAATATTTTGATGATATTTTTATAAAAACGATATACAGCATAGGTCTACTTTTCTTCTTTTTTTTTTTTTAACAAAACATAAAAAAGGGATGCTGGATAAAAGTCGCATGGCATGGACATCAGTTCAGATTTTAGTTTGAAGTCTAACATCATACAAATACACATGTGTCTGTCTGACTGTATGTCCGTCCGCCCCCCCCCCCCCCCCTCTCTCTCTCTCTCTCTCTCTCTCTCTCTCTCTCTCTCTCTCTCTCTCTCTCACTCACTCTCTCTCTCTCTCTCCCTCGACTTAGTTTGTAAACTTTGCAATGCTGACGTAGAAAATGAACTACATTTGTTGCTATGCTGTCCATTTTATGATAATCTAAGAAAACAGTTTATTGCTCCAAAATTTTATCGTAATGCAAATGGTTTTCGTCTGTCATTATTAATGTCTTCTAGAAATAGCGAAACTAATAGAAAACTGTGCATTTTTAGGCCTACATACCAAGCTCTAAAGGCAAGACAAATTGCTTTGTCATAAATTAATTCCTTTGCTAAAAATTGTGCATGAAATGACACTATGTTTCTATTACTGATGTACCCCCACTTCCAAAGGGGGCTTTGGCCTTATGGAATAAATATTTTCTTTTCATCTCTCTCTCTCTCTCTCTCTCTCTCTCTCTCTCTCTCTCTCTCTCTCTCTCTCTCTCTCTCTCTCTCTCTCTCTCTCTCTCTCTCTCTCTCTCTCTCTCTCTCTCTCTCTCTCTCTCTCTCTCTCTCTCTTAGTGTGTGTGCGTTGTGTGTGTGTGTGTGTGTGTGTGTGTGTGTGTGTGTATGAAGAACGATCAGTCCAGGCCGGCCAATACTTTTACTGTTGTAAAATGAATATCATCATCATTCTCCTCTATTCATCTATCTCTCTGTCTGCGTGACTGCATCTGCATGCATAATACATACTCTCTAGCCGCGTATAATTATGCACTCGCGCGTTCGCCTTTCCACACGCGTAGGCTTAAAATGCTACTTTACAACCACAATCCTTAACACTTTCATTCCTGTTGGAGCCGTTTTAAAGAGAGTTAACTAAGCAGCTTAGAAATCGATGCGATGGGTCGGGTTGGGGGGACCATTTTGAAAAGAATTTAGCAGTTTGATAATCAATAATACTGCGGCCAAAAGATCGATAGATCAATAGGTTCTAGCCTTTAACCCTTTCGCCGCCAGCCATTTTTCAGCCAAAAAATACCATTAAACTTAGCTGAGTAGAGAACAAAAATCTGCAATATTGTGAATTCCTCTGTGATATGCATAGCATTAGGCCTGTCCTTATAGCCTTACCTCCCAATATTAAGAAAATAGGGTATTTGGATAACAGGCCCTGATTTCATGCCTTTTAGTGTCATGGGTATTAAAGGTGGACCCTGACGGATGAGTTTTTGCAAGAAACACGTCGAGATCACCAGAAAGACAGCCTTTTCAAGGATCAGAACACTCACTTTGCTCTGGTTTCTTAGAAATCAAACCGTCAAAACGGCGATTCCTCCTTGGCGGAGATGCTGGAGAGAGAAGCCATTTTGGATGGGGTGGGTTGAGGGCACTCATTGTGGTTGAAGCTTTTTCTTTTCTGTAATGCAGTAAAAACAAAAAAGGAGCTATTGTCTTTGTTGTGAGCGAAACTCCTTTAGGTAAACTATATTTTTTTAAAATAAATAAAAAGGCTTGTATTGTGAACATTTCGTACAAACGATTTGGTCTAAACTCAAGCGGCCATTAGAAAAGAGAAGGCACATGTCTTCTCTTTCACTGAAATAATTTGACTTCCAGCACCTCCGCCAAGGAGGAATCGCCGATTTGACGGTTTGATTTCTGGGAAACCAGAGCAAAGTGAGTGTTGCGATCTCTGTGAAGGGTGTTTTCCTGGTGATCTCGACGTGTTTCTTGCCAAAAACTAATCCGTCAGGGTGCCCCTTTTAAACCATTGTGGTGCGTAAATGCAACCTTGGCGGTGAAAGGGTTAAGGCAAACGGTCCCGGGAGGGGGGGGGGGGGGTTAGGGGGTGGGGGGGTGGGTTCTGTGGAAATAGCGACACAGCGGATAACAACAATACACGCTGTAGTAGTAAGCCTGTATCCTTCACTGGTGGAACTTGAACGCCAGGGGTCTGCTACACTACATACGATTCGCTGCCAATGCGATGCGAGTCGCGAAATTAATTCGTGTATTCGGTCTACTTGAGTATACAGAGCGAAAGTAGTAGAATTATTATTTTTATACGGAAGTATTTCACGCGAATCGTGACTCGCATCGCCACAATCGCATCGCATTGGCAGCGAGAATCGTATGTAGTGTGGCAGGCCCTTCAGTGTTCTGATCGATATTATCGATATACAGCCAACTGAATGCCAGAGTCCAATTTCCTTTTTCTGAATGGTTGATCTTTCGTGTTTCCTTGTCTACCGCATTTTGCCCAGGTTCTCCGTTCCCCCAACCCTTTCTCTGGGCGCGATCGCATGCATATACATGCATGAATACAAGCATGCACGCACACACATGCACACAGAGGCATTCGTCTTTTCTTTCTGTTATTTTGTTATCTGCCTGTCTCTTCTTCTCTGTCTCCATCTCTCTCCGTCTCTTCTGTCTTCTCCGTCTGCTCCGTTCTCATTCTCTCTCTCTCTGTCTCTCTCTCTCTCTCTCTCTCTCTCTCTCTCTCTCTCTCTCTCTCTCTCTCTCTCTCTCTCTCTCTCTCTCTCTCTCTCTCTCTCTCTCTCTCTCTCTCTCTCTCTCTCTCTCTCTCTCTCTCTCTCTCTCTCTCTCTCTCTCTCTCTCTCTCTCTCTCTCTCTCTCTCTCTCTCTCTCTCTCTCTCTTTGTCTGCCTGTCTTTTCCTGTCTGTCTCCGTCTTTTCTCTCTCTTCTCTGTCTCTGTCTCTCTCTCTCTCTCTCTCTCTCTCTCTCTCTCTCTCTCTCTCTCTCTCTCTCTCTCTCTCTCTCTCTCTCTCTCTCTCTCTCTCTCTCTCTCTCTCTCTCTCTCTGAGGGGCTGGGTGTAAAAAAGTATGTATACTTATCTCATTACCCTGTATAAATAAAATTTCGTTCGTTCGTTCGTTCTCTCTCTCTCTCTCTCTCTCTCTCTCTCTCTCTCTCTCTCTCTCTCTCTCTCTCTCTCTCTCTCTCTCTCTCTCTCTTCTCTCTCTCTCTCTCTGTCTGCTCTTCTCTGTCTCTCTCTCTCTCTCTCTCTCTCTCTCTCTCTCTCTCTCTCTCTCTCTCTCTCTCTCTCTCTCTCTCTCTCTCTCTTCTCTGTCTGCTCCTCTCTCTCTCTCTCTCTGTCTCACAGCAGGGCTCCCAATCGTCATACAAAACAAGGGGTCCTAGGGACTCCTTCACTTACAGTATAGAGGGTCCTAGAGGAGGGATAGAGGGTCGCCGTGGCATAGCGAATGCTAAAAAGAATGTTTCTAATTCATCCCTGGGACCCCTGCACATTCTTTTAGAGGGTCCTTTATAATTGTAGTGCTTCATAGACCCCCAAATTGGAGTCCCTGGGAGCCCTAGTCTGTCTCTCTCTCTCTCTCTCTCTCTCTCTCTCTCTCTCTCTCTCTCTCTCTCTCTCTCTCTCTCTCTCTCTCTCTCTCTCTCTCTCTCTCCCTCTCGTCTGATTGTCAGTCTCAGTTTGTCTATCTCTCTATCTCCTCTGTGTGTATGTGTGTGTGTTAGTGCCTGCTTGCGTGCGCGCGCGCGCGAATCCGTGCACATTTCGGTTGTATAGTGTGTGTGTGTGTGTGTGTGTGTGTTTTCTGATAATAGGATATAGAAGAAGAGGAGAACAATCGGCTACTTTTCTCTCTCCTTCTTTTCTTTCTTTTTAGAATCGGAACCCAGACTCTGTAACTTTGGAAGCGAGAGCGTCAACATCGCAGGTACCCACCAAGGTAAAGGGGGGTTTCAGATATCAAAGACAATAGTGTGGAAAAAACCGGTTTTGAGAGAGGACAGGAGAGAGAAAGAAACGAGGTGGAAAGAATAGAAAGAAAATGGGGGGTGGAGGGGGAGGAGGAGGGGATAGAGTGACCTGGGGAGGGTGGGCAAAGGAGGGGGGAGGGGGCTGGGGGTTAGTAGCAGCAGCAGCAACAGCAGCAGGAGGAGGTAAGCAAGGTACCCAGCATTTCATTTCGCAGCGGGCGACGGTTCAATCAGCAACCCAAGTGGTTCCATCCTTCTCGAGTCTTTCTCCTTTTGCTGGTCTGGTGAGCCGTCGTTATAAATGTAGAATAATTATAATCATTGCCGTGTTATTGTCGCTATAATGAAAACAACAGTCGAAATGTGTCTTTATCCTTGGCTTAAACGATTTGTTTATTGAGTAACATAGAGTAAAGCAGCAATCCTTATCCTTGTTTAAAAAAACCAATTCAGTGTTCGGTGTGTTGGCCTATAAGCATAGTTTGATTAATGGTTGGAATATGTCTTCATCGTTAAAATAATAGCCGTAATTATGTTGGCATCGAGGGAATTATAAATTAAATGTATACATGTAGGGGAAGACGGGGTAAAAAACGCATGGGCGGGTAAGAAGCCCACCCCAATTATCTCATGAAAGAAAGAAAATTTCAGTCAAATTTGCCCATGAGACGAATGCTAGACATTAACGCTCATCTCATGGACAAAATGAGACTGAAATTTGCTTAATTTCATGAGATAATTGGGGTGGGCTTCTTACCCGCCCATGCGCTTTTTACCCCGTCTTCCCCTAGTCGTAATATGTCGATATTATAGTTCAGAGCAATAGACACTACGTGTTCTTATAATTGGGATAATAGTCAGTTGTCGTATGTCGTTAATATAATAGGTTATCGTTACTAGTCTAAAGGTCTGTGTACACGTTAACACTACTCACAGAATATCTCTATTTCCCCATGGCAACACGGTGTTAGGCCACTCATACTATGACTTACAACTCACTGTGTTGCCATGGGGAAATAGTGATATTTTGTTAATAATGTTAACGTTTCTGCGAAAATGTGAAAGTATGAAAGTGCGCGTTCGTGCGTGTGTGATGTAATGCATCCGCACGCGCGTGCGCTTGTGTTTGTGTATGTTAATAGCTTTTTAATACAGTGGAACCTCCCTTATAGAACTTTCAAAAATCATCCAAAATGAGGTCTTATAAGAGAAGGGTCTTATAAGGGAGGTAATTCTAATACTTACAAAGGAGGGCAATGTCTCGAAGAAGTAGGTCTTATGTGGGAGGGAGTCTTATAATTGGAGATCTTATAAGGGAGATTCCACTGTACTTATATGAGCAGATTTGCTGTGAAAGGTATGAAAATTAAAAAAATTCACTTAACATTTTTGCATACACTTTACATAGGCTAAACAATACATAAAAAACAAAAAACAATGAATAAATTGAGGAATGAGAGAGGATTGTTGTTGTTGCCTGTCTGTCGTTTCCGACAATGACTGCCAGGTAGCAGAGGGGGCAGATAGCCTACTGTTTTTCTTTCTTTGTTTGTTATGTAATTATTGCAAACTGGTATAATCCCGCCTAATGTTTATGCTGTGTCATTTATCTCGAACTGAGCACGTCATAAGCGTTGCTTGTTGCTGCTTCAGTTATGTCGTTGCTGTTATTGTTTCTTTGGAAAATAAAACATTTAAACCAGATAGCCTACTATTCTGGCGGGCTGGGTGAGAATTAGTTTATAGTGAAGATGTCTTGCCCAAGGTACATCCCCACTCACTCGGCCAAAGAGATTTGAGGACGAGAGTTGGCGTTGGGGAAGGCCCCCAAAGGCCAACCAATCCTCTTGGTTGCAGCACCAGAGCCGGTGCAAGGGCCCCCCTCGTTCGAGAGTCATAGTCTTCCACGAAAGACTAAGCTGTAGCATGATATTCCAATACTGTAGAAAATCGTTTATTGTACAGCTCTCATTTACTATTGGCCCTTTCTACAGGCTAGTGTCAGCCAGTGATAAAAGCCATTTGAGTAAAGGAGATAGGATTAATTGACACGCATTAGACATAAGACGTGGAACTTTATGAACAGATTTTGGTTCCTAAAAAGGCTTTTCAGACATTTTGATTTTATTTGGTTTATCATTCTAATAAGCGGTTTTCATTTTGTTTTTATCCTTCTCTTTCAAAGTGCAAAGCAGGCTGCAACTTGCGATCTTTTTTTTTATGCCTCCTTAGTGTTTTTGTTGTTGTTGATTGTGCTATAAAACCAAAGATATTCTAAAAGGGTAAGATGGACTACTTAAGAGCTCGGCGAACCGGGCTGATAGAGTTATCGTTAGTGCGGACAGTACACTATTCACAGTGGAGGCTATCCAAAAACTCAGACTGGAACTTGAACAGAGAATTCAACTGGCCTATCGACGTGTAAAATGTGTCCTGTTTAAAAGGGACATAATCAGTGTTTCTGTCCTCACTACTCATATAGGGAAAAGAGACCGGATGCTTATCTTCCCCTATACAGTCTTTGATAAAACCAAATCAAAAGCGTATTGCTGCTTTAAACAGATGGTTTGCGTAGTGTTTGTACTTTCTAACGCATTCGTTATGCTCAGTTTTGTTCTGTTTTGAATTCTATTTCTGCTTTCTTTGTGGCCATGTTGTTTTGTGTGGGTCGTAGTTTCACGTACTTTCTTTTAATAATAATAATAATAACAGTACATTTATATAGCGCTTTACCTCAGATGAGCCCAAAGCGCTTTACAATCAATTATTCATCAACAGATAACAAAAAACAACATTCAAGAGTGACACCAACCACCAACAGCGCATATGCAAAGCAACTCTCTCTCTCTCTCTAACACACACGCACACACACACACACACGCACGCGCACACGCACGCGCACACGCACACGCACGCACGCACACGCACACGCACACACACACACACACACACACACACACACACACACACACACACACACACACACACACACACGCACACGCACACACACACACAAACACACAATTATTGACGCCAACTCGTTCATACCCCATTCGGTAAGCCACAGCAACTGAGCCGCATGGACTGACCACATACACCAACACACATACACAAACACCCTCACACACAACGTACGCACGCAGACAGACACGCACACAAACACACACACACACATGCGTGCACACACAACCCACAAAACCAAAATACACACAAGCACACATTCATGCTCACACACACACACACTCACACACACACACACACACACACACACACACACACACACACACACACACACACACACACACACACACACACACACACACACACACACACACACACGCACCACAAAACACAGCACAAACCTCTTAAATCAATCTTCCCTCACGTGCACACAACAATAGACAACTGATCAAATATTTAGGGCGCAGCAGGAAAAAGATGGGTTTTAAGAGAGGTTTTGAATGAGGAGACTGAGTTGGAGTGTCGGAGAGGAGAAGGCAGAGAATTCCACAGAGATGGTGCTTGACAAGAAAAAGAACGTTGGCCAGCAGATTTGAGACGGATGGAGGGAATGGAAAGGAGACGAGAATCAGAAGACGAACGTAGTTGGCGAGCTGGGACATAGAGATGAAGAAGATCAGAGAGATACAGGGGAGCTTGATCATTCAGTGACTTGAAGGCAAGGAGGAGAATTTTGTAGTCAATACGTGATTGAACTGGGAGCCAATGTAGGGAACGAAGAACCGGAGTGATGTGATCGTACCTAGGGGAGCGAGAAATGAGACGAGCAGCATTATTCTGGACCCGTTGGAGCTTAGAGATGAGAATTGATGGACAGCCAGCAAGAAGTGAGTTACAGTAGTCAAGGCGAGACAGGACAAAAGCACATACTAGAGTCTTCAGGGCATCCTGAGAGAGGAAACGGCGGATGGAACTAATTCTTCGAAGTTCTAGATAGCAAGCCTTGCAAACATTGGAAACATGCTGTTTGAAAGAAAGGGTTTGGTCCAAAGTAACACCTAGATTGCGGACGGATGCCGATAGCTTGATCTCAGTGCCATCAATGTCTACAGAACCTGGGAGAACCTGAGTTTTAATTGTGTGGTTAGAGGCTACAAGAATCATCTCTGTCTTATCAGCATTCAGTTGCAGTTTGTTGCAAAACATCCATGTTTTAACAGCAGAGATGCACAACTTAGAAGAAGAAATCATTTGATCTAATTGACTCAGGTGGGCAGAAATGTACAGTTGATTGTCATCAGAAAAGCTATGATGTAGAATAGAATGCTGGTTGATGATGGCGGAGAGAGGTTGGGTATAAAGAACAAAAAGGATAGGGCCTAAGACTGAACCTTGGGGCACACCGAACTGAAGACCTTTTGGAAGAGATGGAGAACCATTGACAACAACTTTCTGTGTGCGATCAGAGAGGTAGGAAGAAAACCAGGAAAGAACAGCCCCAGATAGACCAAAGGAGGTGTGAAGTCTAGAAATGAGGATGGAGTGGTCGATAGTGTCAAACGCTGCAGAAAGATCAAGGAGAGAGAGAAGAGAAACCTTGTTTTCATCCAAGGCAGTGAGCAGGTCGTTCGTTATCTTTAAGAGGGCTGTCTCAGTACTGTGACCTGCTCGATAAGCAGACTGGTTTGGATAGTAGAGATCATTTACCTGAAGATGGTCAGACAGCTGTTTAAGAACCACCTTTTCCGTAAGCTTAGAAAGGAATGAAAGATTAGAGACAGGCCGATAGTTCTTTAGATTTTCAGGATCAAGACTAGGCTTCTTTAAGAGAGGTTTGACAACTGCAGATTTGAAATAAGTTGGAAAGCGGCCTGAACATAGAGATTCATTGATGATGGATGTAAAGTAAGGAAGGAGATCATCAAGACACTGGGAGAAGGGAGATGAAGGTAGAGGGTCTAGTTCACAGGTTTTAGTCTGAGTTCGGGTCAAAATCTTCTTAACCTCATCAGTGGAAACAGAACGGAACTCAGACCACATACTGCCAGAAAAGGAGGGATCAGGGACAGAGTCAGTTGATGGTGGAGCAGATTGAGAATCAAGATTGTGGCGGATGGTGGCTATCTTGCTGTGAAAGAAATCAGAGAAACGTTGAGGGAGTTCAGACACAGGGATAGAAGAAGGTAGAGGTGTGGACTTTGGTTTACCAAGGAGGGAGTTGGCTAAACTAAACAATTGACGTGAAGTGGTACAAGCGAGAATTTGGGCATTCAAACAAGAGCATTTGGCCTTATCTATAATGTCAGACACAATTTTGTTCATGGCTCGAAAAATCTGTTTGTGAATTTCAAGTCCAGTCTTAACCCACTGGCGCTCTGCACGGCGGCGTTCTTGTTTACCCTGAGTCACCTCAGGTGCCACAGAAGCATACCACGGTGATGGAGGCCTACTGGAGATCTTGCGACGGTTGACAGGGGCGTGGAGGTCGAGTAGACTGGTCAGGAGGTGGTGGAGCTGGTCGGCAGAAGGCTGTAGAGATGAGTCAAGTCTGGCCCTGAGGTCAGACATGAAGGCAGTGATGTCGATGGAGGAGATCTTCCTGGTCTCAGCATACACAGGAGGGCATGAAGGGCGAGATAAACGGAGGCAGGAAAGAATACAGAGATGGTCAGAAAAGTCCAGGAAGGAGTCAGGAGCAGTAGACCACAGGACGTCTTCGTCGTCACGTCTGACGATAACCAGGTCAAGGGTGTGACCTTTCTGGTGGGTGGGGAAGGTCACAGCCTGATGCAGGTCATCCAGCAGTGCGGTGAAGCGGAGGGTGAGGGGGTCAGTGGGAACATCAACATGAATGTTGAAGTCTCCCATGATGATTGGAACACCGCTGATAGTGTTGCAGTGCTCCAGCAAAGAGGGAAACTCGTCGAGGAAGAGGGAGTCCGAAAGTTTGTTTTTCTTGTTGGGAGGGGGGCGGTAGAGGCAGAAAAGCTGTAGGCAGTGCTGACGGAGAGTAACGGAGAGCTGGGCCAGTTCAAAGGAGGAGTGTGGAATGGGGAAAAGGGAGGTAGAGGTGAGATGGAGGCACAGTTTTTCATGCACGACAAAGGCAATGCCTCCGCCACGTGAAGAGCGAGGATAGGAGATGGTTTTGTAGCCAGGGGGAGAGAGATCAGCGCATTTAGCTTCATCACCCGAAGGCAGAAGCCAGGATTCAGTGATGCAGAAAATATCAACATCGTTCTCTACAATGAAATAATTAATAGAAGAACGTTTCTGTGGGACGCCAACGGAACGGGGGTTAAACTGGGCAACAATAAAATTAGCATCTTTTGTAGGCGAAGCAACGGGAACAATAAGTAAGTTAGAAATTATACTCATCCGTTTGGTAGGTGAAGGGGGAGGGCGAGGAATTGAGCAGACGACAGAAATCTTCCGTTGCTTCCTTTTTCCTCCTCTGCAGCCTCGCGTGCGTGGAAGATTAATCCCTATACGCAGATGACGTAGCGTGGCAACAAGGGCAGAGTCAGGGGTCGAAGGTTGTACAGCCAGTAACGCATTGTGTTGCGTGCGTGTAGTGGTCAAACAGAGGGAAGGAAGAGGGAGACTGAAGAAAAAGGATGGTAGGCAAAGGCATGGCGTTGTTTGGCCGGTGCTGGAAACATGGCTGGCTTGGAGAATCCAACAAGCCAACCAGTCTCGTCAAGAAAATAAACCAAATTACTCTCATGTCCGGAGGCAGAGAGGCACAGAAAACAGCCCAAAATAATGTGCAGTTCATCACGAACACACAGACACAAAACAACAACTCAAGCACTACTGGAAACACACCAACAAAAGAATATTGACGAGAGTAAATGATTCAGCCGGCTAGGCGAAAAACTCCCGCTATAACAAACTAACCATAAGTAACTTCGGTTTTTCTTTTGAATGAATTTCTTGTTTTATTTATATCTATATTTCTTTCCTCTTCTTCTTCTGTGTTCTCAGACTACGGTCTTAATGGATAAATGTGACCCAGCACCACGAAAGGGACATCAAGTCGCTGTGCTAGTTTCTCACAACAGGCTTGAAAAGTCAAAAATATCTTCTTTTTTATTCTTAGCAAACCAGAGTTACGGGTATTTTCATCTTCTCTAGCACCTTATCGTTCATATTTATAAAGGACAATCTTTATTATTGTCTCTAAATACTCTTATAAGTGCTTTAAAAACAAGTAAGCCCATGCATTTTCTTCACCTAGGCTAGACTTTTAGACTGATTCACAAAATGGCCAACACTTTTACCCTAGCAACATTAAAGGGTCATGACTCTGGAACGGAAAAAGATACAAGCATGGTTCTTAATGATTAGAAAGAGAATTGATTGACATATCATTGTACCGTTTTCTCAGAAAAGTCAGTCTGACACTTAATGTCCCTTTTGTTTGTATTTTTAAGTAGCCTACGTAAGCTTATGTGTCAGGATTTCGGATCCCTGGACTCCTCGTTGTGTCCTCAGCCAACACATTCTGACTTCGGAGGAGCTCAAAAGAGAAAACCGCTTAAGCGAGTTGCTACATTAAAGAAAGGGTAAGAAAACAGGCCAATAAGCCACGAAAATAATAAATGGCTATAACTAAAGGAACAGGGTTGTTTTTTTGTTGTTGTTGTTGTTTTTGGGGGTGAAAGAGCATCGTAAGC
>CM065685.1:57518764-57521264 GCA_017654935.2 Phymorhynchus buccinoides
ACATTTGAGGCTTGAAGAAGATGGAGGTTATACAGACTGAATCTGGTGACAATAACAAAGAAAGAAAAAACCTACACACATAAACAAACAAACAAACAACAGCACATAAAACTCCAACTTGACAAATCAAAGGAGTGTGGCGAGGCGAAAATGGTGTTTTACGTCCTCTTGGTCTGAATCAGACACATATGGGACATTTGTAAATACAAATATGGTGGGAACAATACTGGAGGCAATACGAAACCAGTAAAGTCCCGACTTTTTTTTAACATTAATACAGATAGGTGTAGCGGTAACCACGCCTCGGTTAAACCTCATCGGCTATGGCACCGCTACAAGTATTTATGACTTTTGTGTATAATCAAAGGAGTGTGTTGTTTGTAAATCGGTTAACATAAACTAAGCAATGTTAGTTGGTTCAAATATTGAATTGTGTTGTTTGTAAATCGGTTAACATAAACTAAGCAATGTTAGTTGGTTCAAATATTGAATTGTGTTGTTTGTAAATCGGTTAACATAAGCTAAACAATGTTAGTTGGTTCAAATATTGAATTGTGTTGTTTGTAAATCGGTTAACATAAGCTAAACAATGTTAGTTGGTTCAAATATTGAATTGTGTTGTTTGTAAATCGGTTAACATAAACTAAGCAATGTTAGTTGGTTCAAATATTGAATTGTGTTGTTTGTAAATCGGTTAACATAAGCTAAACAATGTTAGTTGGTTCAAATATTGAATTGTGTTGTTTGTAAATCGGTTAACATAAACTAAGCAATGTTAGTTGGTTCAAATATTGAATTGCGTAAGCTCTCTAAGTGTTTTTTGTTGGTTGTAGAAAAATAGGAAGGGTGAAGCTAGAAGGTAGGCGGAAAGGAAAGAGGGGGTGATTTCGTACATACTGTTGGAGGGGAGTGTGTGCGAGCATGTGTCTGTGAGTGTGAGTACACGTGAGTGTAAAAAGCGCTATATTTGTTTATTATTATTATTATTTGCGCGCGTGTTTGTGAAGTGTAGACCTTATTGTGTGTGTGTCACAGAAGTGTACTGCAAATGGTGTTTGTTGTGTGTGTGTGTGGTGTGGTGATGGTGGCGGTGTGTGTTAAAGTCCTTTAAAAAGCAACGATGGAAGCAAACGTGCGATTTTGTTCTCTTTTCATTATTCATTGGCTAGTGACATATTGGCTGTGTTTGTATGGAGTGTATGTATTGATTTGTAAGTTTGTGTACAACTCTGTTTCAGTGAGATTTATGATTTTTTTTTTTCTGTGTGTTTGATGAAATGTTGGGATGTGTGGGAATAGTTTTAATCATATGTGTGTGTATGTCTGTGTGCAAGAACGCGTTCACTCTTAACCGAATCGTGCTGTGCACGTACGTGCGTGTGTGTCTGTTTTGCGTGTCACGTGTACCACCTGTTTCCTACCAAACGTGTGTGGGGTTAATATTTGTGTGTGTGAGTTTTTCAATGCTGATTGTAAAGCGCTTTGTGCTCGATAAAAAGCGCTATATAAATATCCGTTTATTATTATTATTATTATTATTAGTTTTGGGAAGTAAGGATAGACCTTATTTTATATATTTCACAGAAGAATCCCCAATACTGCAAATGGAGTTTGTTCTCTACCCAGGTACATTTAATGGACATTTTTGGCTGAAAGATGGCTGGCGGTGAAAGGGTTAAAGTCCTTTAAAAAGCAACGATGGAAGCAAACGCTTTCCATGCTAGGATTTTGTTCTCTTTTCATTATTCATTGGCTAGTGACATATTGGTCTGTAGAACCTTTTCATTCAACTACAATGGAGATTATTTTATTGATTTTATTCATTTGTATATGTTATAGAAAATTAGAAATACAACTCTGATATAAAAAAAAATTAAACAAGAAGACAAAGAAAAGATGAACGGATTTATGATTTTTTTTTTCTCTGAAGGATCAGGACGAATAGGCCTAATTGAATTAAATGTTGGGATAGTTTGTAAGGTCATTAAACACATTATGAATAGTTTTAATCATATTGCTGTCAGGCTTGCTATGGCCCGGGCAAAGCCTGGCACCAAATTTGAAGAGAATCGGGAGAGCGCTTGTCACTCTATAGAGCAGCGCCAACGTTTGAAACGGGGCCTTATAACTCCGCCGTTTCTTAACCGAATCGCTTCAAATTTGCTGTACTCAGCGTTACCAGCCACCATTGGCGTTACCGTTACTATGCGTTACCAGTACGGTGCATTGCCAGTAGGGGAGGATTATTGATTCAGTACCTGTCACGCAATTCGTACCACCTGGTTTCCTACCAAACGGTAGAAGATTGGGGGTTAATATTTGTGTGTGAAGTTTGGACAGGGGAAGGGAAGTATTTTACTTTCACAACAAAAATGCAACGAAGCGGAACACTCTTTTGCAAGACAAACGAAAGTTCATTTGTCTCTCCATCCCCTTCTAACCAACACACTGTTGTCCACTTTGTAAATTAAAATATTCTGTTCTTTCCTGGTTTTCTTCC